>CM057160.1:27339348-27350172 GCA_029962745.1 Echinometra lucunter | reverse complement strand
TATTTTCATTCCTTTATCAATTTGTTATTCTTCTTCTTGTTTTTCCTATGTAAACAGTGAGCCTTTCCATGCCAAGGAGAGGAGAAGGAAATACACAGCTGAGGTAGAATCAGTGATCGGTCTGAACGACTGGAAACCTGCACCACAACTCTTAGCGACTTCCTTCTGAGTGGAAGGAAATTCTAGAACTCTGTAGCAATGCTGAATGGTTGCCCTGAATGGTTAGACTTCAATGCAGAGTGTCTCACTGTTTTCTGTCATTGTTAAAAATGTGTCATCTGTAAGAAGTTTAAAACTTGCTAGCTCGCTATCTATGCATCATTGTTATTGTAAGAAGTGTGTAATGACTGTCTAAAAGTGTGTTATGGTAACATGTTGCAAAAGATCTTGGTTCTGTTTCCTGAAATTTCTTTTCAAAGTAAGTGTCGTAATACTATTGCAAACTACAGCTAATCTAATGCAATACATTTTGTAGCTTATACAAACCAGAAATATCACTGAAGGGGATACCCCCGCCCAAATGAGCATTGCTCGAAAATGAGGAAGTAATTCGATCCGCAGTACTTTCCAAATTTACTGCCACAATATGACGTTACCATGGCAACAAAGTTTACGACACATTCAAGAAATGTCTTGCACAGCTTCACCACAAGACAAATATTTGTGTGCCAAATTTCATGAGCATTGCTCAAAAAATGAGGCAGTAGTTTGATCTGCAATATTTCCCCCCGATTTATTGCAATAACCAGCCGGTACCATGGATGGCAGTGCAGTTTCTGAAACATTGAAAAAATATGTCTTGCACATCTTCACCACAAGACCAATGTGCATACCAAATTTTATGAGCATTGCTCAAAAATGAGGAAGTAGTTCGATCTGCAATATTTGCCCGACTACCCATACGCTGATTCCTATATCCCCTGCAAACTGCGTTTGAAGGGATGGGGGGATTCTTTTTCGTATTTTGGAAGTGCGACATCAAAGCCTTGCGTAAAACGCTACAAGCTGTATTTCTCTACTTCACAGTTGTTGAACATGTGATTTTAAATGTGCAAGTATGTATTCTGTTTTTAGTTTGAAAGGCTACACTGGATGTGAGAAATACTCAGGGTTGGTTATTCTACTTGTCCATATTTTAGCTGTTCTTTTTTGCCCAAAGGCTTTTTGCTTAAAGGAGAATACAACCCAGGCATTATTGTGCTCTTAGTGAATAAAAATGACCAAGAAGAGTAAATAGTGAAAATTTGAGCAAAATCGGACAATCTGTTCAAGAGTTATGAATTTTGAAAGTTTCAGTAAATTCCTGTTTTGGGGATTCCTTGAGTTGGCAACTTTGCCAGCATCTGTGATGTCATCGTGGACAACTCTCAATTCATTTTGTACATAATTTTTCAGAAAAATGATTTACATGAAATTCAGTGTCAGGAATCAACATAATTCTTCCTAAGGTGCTTGCAGAATTGAAAAGCCATGTCATACTCAAACAATATATCAAAAGAAATTTTATTTTGATTGAAAATTAAGAAAATCTTAAATTCTGTGTACAAAATGAATGGAGAGTTGTCCACGATGACGTCACAGATGCTGGCAAAGTTGCCAATTAAAGGATCTCCATAATAAGGATTTACTTAAAGTTTCAACGTTCATAACTCTTGAACAGATTGTCCGATTTTCCTCAAACTTTCACCATTTCCTCTTCTTGTTCTTCTTCATTCACTGGAAGCACAATGATGTCTGGGTTGCATTTTCCTCTAAATAGTTGTGATTGAATACACCATACAACTTCTGTTTAAAACAGAATGTTTGGGTTTTTCAGGCAAGAGGACCTTTGTCTAATTTTCGAAAAGCATTGGTCAGTACCAACTTAAAATTATATACAATCATCAATCTTATTTTGATTATTCTGAATCATTCCATTCACAATTAGAGGATATATCGATTTCAGGTAAAATCATGTAATCGGGTATATTTAGAAGAAAAAAAGACATGAAATATTTATTACCATTCTAATTACTTGTATGAAACACTGCTATTTACATGTATAGAAGTACATGTATACAAGGCATATACTTTTATGTCATGTCCAATACATTTACATAATTCTATTTTTTTAAATGTATAAACTCCATTATATTTTGAGTATGAAATATAATTGCTTGTCCAATTCACAATGTTATGAAAATCAAGCTTTAAAAAGGCCTTTACATGAACTGATGTTCATGTAAAGTGTTTACTATGATACATTTGTTTTTCACTGAAATGTAATATTTGTTTAGATTAGAGTTAATTTTTTCAATATTTTAGTAACTCTGACTTACCAATCAACTCTTTTAATACATCTTTCATGATTGCTCTTTTACAATTTTTAACTTTGTAAATAACATTGTAAGCCATGCAACAATAACATGTCAGTGTCCCTTTTTTAAAACATGTAAATATTCTCTGCTGGACAAATCTTCCTTTTCTATAATAAATACGTTTGAAATGTATAAAACTGTATGTACATTGTGTTTTCTTGAATATGGCTAGTTTCTTCTCTGCTTCTCTCATATTTGAAGTTGAACAAAGTTATGCTTTATTTACAAAACAACACTCAGACACAATTCATAACATGATGACATACATGTACATAATAGTCATGTTGCCCAGCACCTCAAGAAAATGGCCCAAAGAATGAGGCTTGCAAAGTTATTTTACAAACTCTCAACTGACACATCATAACCATTCATTCTCTTTGACCACATTATAGTTTTGTTATTTAGAAAGTGCCAAACCCATGTTTTAAAACAAACATCAGGAAAGCATTAATACATGCTAAAACAGCAGTATTTATCCAGAGGTGAGATAAAAGTCATAATGTACAAGTCCTAAAGAATCCTATTTGACAGAAAGACCATTCTTTCATTTAAGAGATATAAAGGACAAACATATCGATAGGAATTATACATATAATTATGTACAATAAAAATCCCTTCCTTAGGCCTTTTTTGTATGACATTGTGATAAAGACATAATTTATGTGACCGATGGTGTCGGTCGACCAAAACTGGGTGAGTTATCAAACTTTTTGACACTTCACATACATGTAGCTCTTATGTGATCCTGCAGTAAGCTGTTCTACATGCATATGGTCACTCATTGCAGTATTTGTTGTGTGTAAACCTTTATGTCAAACATGCAGTACCCACATAAGCTGCTAAATACATGTACATCAATGAATCATTCTAATTCTTCTTAAGATCAATTTTTCCAACTCGTGCCATACATGTAGGTGTATGATGATAGTGGGCTCTTTTTATCAACATTTCAGTTTTCCAAAGAATCAGATGCTGTAACGATCAAAACGGACACCAGTCTTTCATCTCCTTGAGACTTCAAGACACATCAAAACATAGTATTTTGACATAAAGAAATTCAAGTTCAAGTACACTGATTTACATGGCGATTGTACATGTAGAAGAAATGTACAATGTAGCAGTATAAAGTAGTTATAAGGATCTCTAAGGACATGCCTTATATCCATACAATCTAATAAAAAGTTTGCAAAAAGGTTACCAAACATGATGCATGTGAATGATGTAGTGATTCTGCAGCCAACCTTGAACAGATTCTTTTTCAGAATAGAAAAGCAGATCAAATAAGTTCTTGCCTTTTGATCCCGTCCTAGGGTTCTCCAAAAATCTTGTAGATAAAGTCAGGTAACAAGATCATAGTTTATCTGAAAACATCGGTATCAGTCACTCACAAGCTTGATAGTAGTGATCCTTCGAGGAGCAGGTGCCGCAGGCTTGGGAGGCATCTGAGGCACCTTGACAGCCTTAACCGGAACCACTGGGGTATCTTCCTTAACCTCCATCTCATCTGCTTCATCGCTATCACTCTCCTCCGTGAGGTCGATTACTTCTTCATTGTCCTCCTCATCATCTTCCTCTGCATCTTCATCAGACATGATGGTGTCTTCGTTAGGCATTTTGGTGTCTTTGACTCCTCCAGAATTCAAGTTGTTGTCTTTGACACCTACTGGAGAAGACTTGATAGTGTCCTCTATGGCTACAGGAGAACCACTGTTCTTAGATGGATCCTGGTTACTAGATTTGGGTGAGGTCTGGTTGCTAGATGATGATGGTGATGATGTAGGGTCTTGCTTGGATGGTGGATTTGTCGAAGAGGAGGAGGAGGAGGAGGAGGAGGAGGAAGAGGATGGTGAGGATGAAGAGTTTGTAGTTTGGTTGGAGGATGGAGCAGATAAGGTAGTGAGCTGGATTCTCCTTGGTGGTGGTCCTGACCTGAAAATATAGAATTAAAAATAGCAACAATTAAAAACATCATACCTCTTTAATGCTATACATCCTATTAATCTGGTGAAAAATGTCTGTCATCAAGTTGGATTGAACAAGGTTTGGATAAACGTTTGAGGCTGACTTTCTAACTATAGACTTTCAATATGTAAAGGAACATTATACCAGTATTGGGAACCAAATAGTTTTGCTATATACACTCATCTGCCAAAGCATAAAAACCTTGCAACTGGAATCCTCCATATATATCTCATATCTTGATTAAATGTAGAATAAATTGTAAGATACATGGGGCCTTCCATGATGTTTTGTAAACCTCTTGGATTAGACCGAATAAAGCTTAGCTATCTGAAATAAACTTGGAGGAGGGGGAGGGAGGAGGGGAGGGAATCTTATACCCCAAGTCCACAACCCTTAAATATTGGGATTTTTTTTTTCACTTACCCAGGTGGTCCTGATATCATGACTGGCGTGATCCTTTTGGCTTCTCTCATTCCATTCCCTCCTACATGATTAACAAAAACAGGGGTTGGGGCACCATTCGCTACACCTGAAGAAGAAGACTGCAGATTGGCTGATTTCGAACTCCCTGCACTCTGACTGGGCGACTTTGAAATCCCTGCACTCTGATTGGGTGATTTTGAAATCTGTGCATTCTGATTGGCCGCTGCCTGTGGAGATACTGCAGGAATGGGTACGGGAGTAGGTGAAGGGGAAGACTTGGTAGGGAGGGGTACAGCTGACGGAGGGGTAGGTGCAGGGGCAGGGGCGGGTTGAGAGACGTAGGGTACACCTAGTTCACCAGGTTCAAAGGTCACAAAGGAGCAGTAGCCATCTGTTGATGAAACGGCTAATATTCTACCATCAGATGACCTGTGAAAGAAACAACAACAACAAATCCTAGCAATAACAACAGACACCTATATTCATATTCATGAACAAGATATTTTCAATGCAATGTTATCATTACCTCTACTATACAATGGACTTGAACAGAGACTGTTCATTTCTAATTTCACTATGCAATGACCACAAAATGTGCCTTCACCAGCAGTTGTCAGAGCATCTGCCATACAACCGTATTGTTCCATGTTTTCCCGAAGTCTTTCTAGGCACAAGTGAAGCAATATTTTTTCTTTTGAGGGGTCCACAAACTACAAGCACTGCTTTTTAGTGGATCTTTTCATTTCCACAGAATTAAGACTTTTCTTTTGAAGATCCATTTATGTGTATTTACTTGTACAGAAAAAAACACCAAACAAACAAACAATTATCTTTATCTGTTTGGAGCCAGAAGGGTGAAAAGTCTGTATAAAATGATGTGAGTTAATGCTTTTCTGGCTCTGAACAGACGATATCATGAGTACCTATGTCATGTCATTGTGGGGTTTTTCTTTTTGTTGGAAATGAATGAATCTGAACTGTCCTGTGATTGACTATCTGCCTTACCATGTTACATCACTGAGTTGATGATAGTGGATGTTTGAGATGAGACCAAATGGAATGCTCTGTTGGGTGTCGTACAGGAGCAGAGAATCTTCCGTCGCTACGGCAAACACCATCCGATATGGTAAGCTAATAAAGATAGGGAGAAAAATCAATCAATCGTTTATAGTAGGAACTTGTAGATTGTGTGAACATGGACTTCATTCACGTCAGCTGGTCATGCGTGTCAGCGTAGTCCACTGCCCCTGTTGATAACAGATAGAAATCTTTTAGATATCAGTCGACAATACGTTGACAAGCCATGAACGAATGACGTCAAAAGGCATGTAAATATGTACAAGTGAGCATTGTGTCTTGGATTTTAGCGTGAAAGGAAAACCAAGGTGGATGCGTTCTTGATTCTAGTGGTCGACGAGGGAGACGACATGACGAATATGCAGTGCCTTAAAATGATGTCATCACATACCAGTCCACTGTGTTGAAGTATAAATCTAAGTCTTTTCTTATCATTTGTCAATCAGACCTCCCAACCTTTCTGACCGAGAAATAGGGATGATTTTGCTCAAAATTAGGAAAGAAACAGCATTTCCCATAGGAGTGTGTAGTAAATTCATCAAGAAAAATAGGAAAATCATATCGAAACAAGAGCTTGGAATGGTGAAAATTCAGATTCTTTCCTCCAAATTCAGAATGGTTGGGAGGTCTGGTCAATGGATAGCATCATGTACTTTGGCACAATGGCATGCAATTTGTTATACAACATTCCTGTGAAAAGTCAATGAAGTGATAACTAGATGAATCCTTGACCGCGCGCGGTCGAAATTTATGCGAACGAACCATTTCTTTGTACATAATGACCTCTATGACCTTTGACCCTTGACCTTGAGACTCCCAAATCTAATCAGATCATTATCCCTCCCATATGCATACATCAGCCAAGTTTGAAGTTGGTCCGTCAAATGGTTATTGAGTTATCGTGGGAACGAACCATTATTATGTACATAATGACCTCTATGACCTTTGACCTTTGACCTTGAGACCCCAAAATCTACTCAGATCATTGTCCCTCCCATATGCATACACGAGCCAAGCTTGAAGTTGATCCGTCAAACGGTTCTTAAGTTATCGCGAGAACGAAAACAGGACGGAAGGACGACCCGAAAACATAATGCCTCCTGCAACTACCTACGGTTGGCGGAGGCATAAAAATGTAACAAAGGAAGAATAATGATTAGAAAATTGTAAATGATAAATCGAGAAACCATTTTAGTTGTATATCCCAAATGCCATTTATATACTTTTGCTACGATTATAGGTAGGAAAAAAAGTATCTAATTACTAAAATTTCAATCACCGATAAGTAACTCTTAGTTCAGTGAGTGGTTATTTTGTAACAGAAAACCTTAAACAGATGCCAAAGATATAAAGTTAAATGTAGTTCAAATTTTAACAGAAAAAAGTTCTTACAGTCACAAAATGCCTATTGTCTAAGCAAATATAGGGGGAAACTTGGTATAATGAAGCCGTCGGGACTGAAGGATCCAGCCAAATATGGCTAGCTTTAATCATATTTGATATCTCGTTATAGCCGACCTCTCTAGAACAGGTTCATGCTGTCATAAAATTACACGCAAGCAAATTTGGGACCATGACAATCCCTCGTCATAGCTGACCTGGTTATGTCAAAATTCCCCTGTATCAAGCAGAAGAAAATAACCAAAAGATGCTTACTCAAATAACTGTGTAGCTTGATCTTTCGTCTCCGGCTCTGAGGCTGTCTTAGCTGACTTCTCTTGCACTTCTTTACTAGTATCTGATTTCTCCTGTCCTTCTTCCTTCGACTCTGCGGATGTCTTCTGAGCTTCAGCATCAGTCTCCATTGGTTCTGTTGTTACATAGTGAAAATACAGTGGAACCTCGTTATAAAGAACGCAGTCATGACAAACTCTCATTATAACGGGGTAATTTTGTTGGCCCACTTCTTCGCATTTTATTTTTTTTCAGCCCTGATATAACAAGCTTTCGGTATAGAGGTAATTTACTTGGTCCACAGGAGTTTGTTATAGCGAAGTTCACCTGTATTAGTATAAGCTCTGATAATGTAGCTATCACGAAAAGACATTTTGCTCAGTATGTTCGGGATTAAATGTCACTACACTACATTTCAAATATGAGCTTTAAATATCACTTTCACAAAGTGATATTGCAATATAAGATCATATTGCAAGTTCAAATATACTCGCAATTATTCATTCTATAATCTTGATATGTTTTTTGTTATACATGCACCTCTATAAAGAGTCCGAAGACAATTTTTGCATTTCTTAACATGACAATAAATAAAGTAAATTGAAATGAACATAAAAGCAACTAGTAAAGTAGACTACTGTATAAGCTGAAATTTTCGCGGTGGTTTTATTTTCGCGAATTTCGCGAATCACTCACCTATCGCGAATTTAACAACACGCGAAAATATCCGCACATAAATTTGCTTTTTACCTCTCAGCGCAGCGTCATCGGCACATAGTACAGTTGTCACTGCCTAAAACTATGCACTATGCATGTGGAAAGTGCACTGCAACAGTCCTTCACCCAGTGTGTATGTAGCATAACACACACAGACACACAGAAATTGTCACTCACCACAAGTAAGCTCCGTACATGGTCACCTCTAAAACCCCTATAAGAAACCCAATTCTGCTTCCAAAAATATGAAATCGGTGCCATTTTTCCAAAGCATGCGGGGCTTTAGTGGGGTGGCAAGTAAGAGGGTCGCTGAAAACGCGCTATAAATCAAGAAATCAGGGGTTTTATGACAGCATTTTTTGTTTAACGCAAGCTACGAGTTTGATGGTATTGGCAAAAAATAATCAAAAAGCAAATCCTCTGGATCTGCCGATATGGCTCATTCATGCACAAATAAGTTTACTGCAAGTCTTGCTCTTGCGCTCGCGAACTTAACAACTCGCGAAAATGTCGGTGAGCCTGTGATTCGCGAAAATATCTGTACGCGAAAATATTGGCATATACAGTAGTTGACGTACGCTTGGGCATGAATTAGGGCATTTATGGAACTGAACAGCCATTGGATTCCATAAATACCCTTATTGTGTGGTCTTATGTTATCCTTTATCTTCTTTAAACTCCTTAACCATCAATGTCTAGAATGTCGCGTAAAGTTTTCTTTTTAGGGGAAGGATGGATGGTTATTTTACACATACTAAACTGTACATTTTGATATTAAGGTTATGATAGTGTAAGGAAAAAAAAAACAACTTCCACAACTCTATACCACTCATGGAATTTGCAAAGCTTGTAATTTCACAGTATGGCAACACAAGTTGTTAATATCCTGTTGTATGTGCAAGAAATTTGTGAGAAACAGGAACAGAAAATAGAGAAACTACATTTATAATTAGCACTCATAACTACAAAACCTTCACTTTTCTAGATTAAAGTGAAGGTTTAAAAATAAACAAAATTACAGCAACGGTTATCGCATATAACATGATTAACTGGAAACTCTCCTGCTGTAAGTGACATCAACAAATAAAGTGTTCTTTTTTCCTTCATACCTCCTAACAATCCCGTCACAGTCATAGGGGATTGCCACCAAAAGATGCAGGAAATGATTGTGTTGCATATCTCATGTACCAACACAACAACTGCTCTTATCATTTCAATTGATATTTTAGAATTATTTTCACACCAACTGCATTAACCCATCTGTGACAGAGGTCCACATTTTGTGGTTTGGCCTAATATCTTTTGATGCAAAGCCCTAAAAATCATACCAAATACATGAGCAGAAAGAGCAAAATATTCTACACAAACTGTGCCCATTTTGATTGCGTCAATATTTGTTGTTTGATGCTGAAATTTTTTTAAAGGAAAATAAGCATTAAAATCCTTAAATTGGCAATGTGATAGAAAGTTTAAAATCACCGTTTTCCCCTGTAAATTGGCAACTTTTTGACTTCTCATCATAATTTCTGTCAATTTATATTCATTTCAGATACACGACGTTTTATAAGAAAAATGTAGCAATAAAATAAAAATGTTGGTGGTGCCAATTTGAAGAATAAAAGCTGATCAAATTAGGCTTTAAATAATTCCTGTCATGAATGGGTTAATCGAGTAGTAGTATAACTGATTCCTTAGAACAAAAGAAGCACATCTGGTTCCTGTTTCATAAAACTTGTTATCAGTAACAACTGCCATATTTCTATGACAAATTTGCTCTCAGCCAATCAGATGCAAGGATTTCAATGGTTTATAACAGTTACTGCACCTTATTACTGTTTTATGAAATGGGGCCTTGACCTTTAACCCTATCACCCACATGAAAAGCATTTAATGCTATAATTAAATGTACATGTGGCCAAACGGATTTTGCAATGCCTTGGGAAATTTCAGATGAAGTTTAGTAACTTCATAGAAGTCTAACCTTCTTTTTGCTCTGCTTTCTGCTCTGCAATCTCTGATTTCTTTTCAGGTGTAGCCATGGTGGAATCCTTTGTAGCATCACTGGACTCTTGTCTAAGTTCAAACAACACAGGGCAACATCTAACAGCAATGGTGGCCTTAGTAGGGCATGGCAAGTGCAGAACAGGTCTGAGAGGAAAACAAGGTAAAATAGCTGAACCCATTCGTGACAGAGGTCCACATTTTGTGGTTTGGCCTATCTTTTGATGCAAAGCCCTAAAAATCATACCAAATACATGAGCAGAAAGAACAAAAAATTCTACACAAACTGTGCCCATTTTGGTTGCGTCAATATTCGTTGTTTGATGCTGAAAATTTTTTAAAGGAAAATAAGCATTAAAATCCTTAAATTGGCAATGTGATAGAAAGTCTAAAATCACCGTTTTCCCCTGCAAATTGGCAACTTTTTGACTTCTCATCATAATTTCTGTCGATTTACATTCATTGCAGACATGACGTTTTATAAGAAAAATGTAGCAGTAAAATAAAAATGTTGGTGTTGCCAATTTGAGGAATAAAAGGTGATCAAATTAGGCTTCAAATAATTCCTGTCACGAATGATAATGCTTATTTGTGAAGCACCATATCCACTGCG
>CM057160.1:27316595-27338848 GCA_029962745.1 Echinometra lucunter | reverse complement strand
AACATGAATATCTATATTTTAGAGCGTGGTTCGTTCAAAATGATTGAATATGCATGAAGACGACAACAGTTGTATCGTGATGAATCGAGCCGCACGGCGCGGTCTCTTCTTAGAGATATGCATATTCAGCGATATCGTGAATATTCATGTGTTTTTCGAATCTGTGGAATGGACGCTACAACACGGGATCATTTTCATAGGACAAGAAAATCATATCTTTTTTCTTCCAAATCATTTTCAGAAGAGGATTTCTGAGGGTTTGCTGGTTGGCCAGAGAGTTGGTGAGTACATAAAAGCTCAATTTTTAAAGTTTTGAAGTAATTTAAGAAAAATAAGGGAACCAAACTGACGGCTTTTCAGCGCTGTCAATAGATGTGCGTGGGGCTCCGCCGCGAAGCCCCGTGGGGTTACCATGTACTGTATCTAGTCTGTACCATCTTCAAACTTGGAATCTATCAATTTTTCACCTAATTCTTCTTCATTTCTTTTAGAGTCTACTTCTCCTCCTTCATTTTCGGTCCTTTTCATTCTTCACAATTTTTCTTATTTTCCATTTCTCCTTCATTCTATTCATTTTTTCTTCATCACTGATCATCTTAATTCTAAATCTTTCTTCTCCTCCCTCTCATGCCTCTTCTCCAGTTCTCCTTTTTCTTTTTCTTCTTCTTAACATCATGTCGTAAGTTCATTATTCTTCATTAAATCTTGTTCCTCCGAACTTCGATTTCAGCTTATCCAATATTCTTTCTTCTCCTTTTTTTTTCTTTTTTTCACTTTTCAGTAGTGAAGAAAAAAAAACTTCTTTAGTTCTTTACGCTTTCAATCAGTCAATCTAAGTTCTTCACATTACAACTTGACCATGGCATTTGATTTGATTCATTCATCATCTCCCCCCCCCTCTCTCTCTCTCTCTCTCTCTTCCTCTCTCTCTTTATTTTTCCTTTTTTTTTTTCATGCTTGGCTTAGCCCTGAGCTGAGTGGGCTTAGTCTTAGCACAGACATGGTACGTACATGTGAAACTGGCAGTAAGTACATTGTAGTCGGACCCATTATTCGACAAGGTCAAGGAAGGATCATCGAATGCATGCATCAAAGCTAAACCAACACCACACTATTCATGTCATGCCACCGGGCTACGGTCGGCATGACAGCACTTCTCATCTCGCTCGCACATCAAATGCCGCCTGCGAAGTAGTCCAAAACTTATTCTCACCTGGGCCGTCTTCCTCCGGCAAATAAATGCGTTGGCATCCCTTATTGTAACACTGAAGTTTCTCTGGATTTGCAGCAGACATAATGACTCTTTGTGTCGGAGGTTTTTTTCACCAAAAACTAAAAAAAAAATAATTCCACAGTCCTTACAGAGAGTGAAATTGCAGATGGCTTTGTATGGAATTCTCTCGTAGTTCATTCATTCATCATACCGGAAGTTGCGCGAACTCTCCGGCGTATAGTCTAAGTAGATTAGACATATTGACGATTTTTTTACAACCTAATCTTTTAACAATTCATTCAAAGTCAATCTATGTTCATTTTCATAGATTCATATTCATTAAATATATTTAAATCAATTATCAAAAAAAAATTGTGTGGAAACCTGATTTTAACACAAAAAATATCTAAGAGTAGTAATCTTTAATTATGGCAATGTGTCTTATATCCAATACTAAGAAGATTTATACTGCCATCTCTTGTCTTAATTATTGTATTTCGCGGGAACTTTTAATTGAGGATCATTTTCAACATCACTTGAATTCACTACCTCAATAAAAACACGGTAAGAATATAGCAATTTTTTACTGACTTCGGATATTATGATGATACATATTCAAAATTAGTTATAAGAGAATATTATGAAATGCTTGAGGAGAATTTATGACGCAGTGTGAGTGTGATTTTCATTAGTTTTGTTTGCGAGTATCAAACTTGAAATGCTTCTTCGCACCCCGTACCTCCACAAGAGTGCAGTCGAGAGACAGGCGGCCTGCGCGGCGCCAGGAAGAGGTAGAGCCAAGAGGAAGACGACGTAGCCTAGTTAGTATAAATAATTGAAAACTGATAGGCCCTACATAGTAAAAAAAAAAATGCTTTGAAAACAAAAGTAGACGGTGGATTTTTGAAGTTGAAGATGAAAAAGGGGCCTAATCGTGAAATCTGTCACCTCTCTTCCTGCGTGTGCGCTCGTTAGACTAAGTTAGAGTGTCATGAGTGTTACAACACTCACTGTGTAACTTTATTACCTTTTTATTACTTTATTACCAGATGTACTGGAAATATGCAGGAGTCTGCAGTCAGGTTTCCAGTTCTATCTGTCATCCAGTTCATTTCTATCTTGTTCAAGTTCTATGATTTCTTGTAGATGAGACAGCGTGACAGTGTCAGTGTGTCAGAGCCACTTGTACATGTAGAAATAAGGTAAAGTTTATTCTGACCAGGGATGTGCATATTGCTGATCACTCCAGAACTTGTCTAGTCTAGCCTTGAAGGAGTTGACTGATTTAGCTGTGACAATATCAGCTGGTAAGGAGTTCCAGTCACTCACCACTCTAACTCCAAAAGCATTAGCTCTCACATCTAGTCTGCTCCTCTTCTGGAATAGTTTGAGTGGATGACCTCGTGTTGCCTCAACAGTGACATTTGTGAAAAGCATATCCCTATTCACCTTGTCAATACCATGGATTATCTTATAAGTCTGGATCATATCTCCTCTTCTCATTCTGTACAGTAGAGATGGTAACTTTATTGCACGAAGTCTGTCCCCGTAGTCTAGGGAAGCAACAGATGGTATTAGCTTTGTAGCACGTCTCTGGACTTTTTCAATCTCCTTGAGGTCTGATGTAAATCTCGGATGCCATACTGCATTTCCATATTCAAGGAGTGGTCTAACAAGAGCTTTATGTAATCTTGTGATAGTATATCTATCCTTGTAGATGAAAGTTCGTCTAATCACAGAGAGGACACGGCTGGCTTTAAGGACTGCTGAGGCAACATGAGCATGGAACTTGAGCTCAGCATCCATGATAACCCCAAGGTCTCGTTCCTCTGTAACTTCTTGTAAAGCAGTTCCATTTAGATTATATGGATGATGCAAGCTGCTTTTACCAATGAATTGACCTAGTAGTACCGCGGAAGTGACAATTCCAGTAGACACTATATCGCATGCTTTTCTGTTGGTTACTCGACGTAATGCTGTCGACCTACGAGTCTGATAAGCGTCGCACTCGGTTTTCTTCTTAAAAATAAAATTCACCATTTTCAGCTTCAGTTCATTCATCAGATATGAAGCAGAAAGGGGAAAATTGAGAGCCTCAGGAACATTGCTGGTAAGTAAAATCAAAACTTTTCTTCTCTATTATAGAAGATCTAAGTCAATATGTCGGCAATTAGTTTCGCTATTCAAAACGCCGTTTTGACCTGCGTTCGGGGACTTCGGGTTGCCGCAGGCGCAGTAAGAAGTAGACCCTACTAACTGTTAAAGCCAAAACTAAAAAGGCATTGGCTAACTTTGTGAGCAGCCGATTTAAAAAATTCTCAAACTAAGATGAAACATGTCTATGAGTACTTGTATTTGTACTGAAAAACCCTGAAACCAACCATAATTTGGAATGAAAAACTGTAAGTTAGATGCAAACCGCGATTTTATTATTTTTCGTCTCAGAGACAATAAATAAGAGGACCATTTTGCTAGAATTAAAAATACTGTTATCTGCCTCCCACCGCGTGATACGCCAACACACACAGTACGGTCCGTTGAGCCATGCGCGCATGCACACTCTTTACGTCTAGTCTGTGCATCCGACCCTTGTATATTTTTCAAACATTGGTTCGCATTAGTAATATATATTTAAAAATACTTCCTGTAAATATTATAGTTTGGAACTTTCAGGCTGGTATTTTTACACTATAAGCCTTATTTTTATCCCATTTTTAAGTAACAAAATGAGATTTTAAAAATTATAACAATGTTAACCAATGCCTTTAACATTAGATCTAATAAAAGTTAGAATGCTGCCACCAGCACTGTCCACTGACGAAATAAACGGGAAGTGAATGGACCGATGACAGATTTCACGATAATGCCGAAAAAGGACTAATTTTTCAAGAGGAATCTGCTTATCACATTTTCATTTTGAGCCGAGGTAATCCATTTGCCGCAAATGTGAACAAGAAGATTGGTCTCCTAATTGGGAGACTGTCTCCCAAATAGGCTACTAAAAAATGTTGACATAAGTCTCTGATAATAGAGATGGTCTCCCAAATAGGAAGCAATCTCCAATATCAGCCGTGCACCAGTACTGATGATGCTGATGTAAGTCAGACAACCATATGTAAACCAACTCTCACAGTCACAGACATTCCTTGTGCCAACCTTTTGCCAGACTGATAACATCACACTGTGGACATTCATGACAATGCCTTATCCCCTTCGCAAGGACTCTAACGTTAGTCTACCAAAGGTCATTTTTCCCAGACTGTAAGAGGTTTTTGGAACTGACTTCCTGGAGACCTTGTTCACTGTGCCTCTGCCAACTCCTTATGCAGGAGGTACAGGAAATCCAGCTTCGGTAGGAGGGGACATTTGTTTTTAGCCATGCATAGTTGTCATGTTATTGTAGTCTTTTATGTGGCACTGTATATGGTTTTTACAGACTGCCTTTTAACATACAACCAAAAGTCGTGACTTTGGGCTTTAACTTGGGTCTGATCAGAGACGGTTTGTAGGCAAAAACAAAAGAGCTGACAGCGTACAGTACCACTAGACCACCCATGTAGCCAGGGGGCAATGGGGGCCAAAAGAATAGATTTTGCTTGTTACGAAGCTCTGACACATACTGTATTAAACACTGCCTCATCAACAGGAAATCATAGGATTGTACTACATGAAGAATTGTACTGGATGATAGATAAATCTGGAAACCAGAATGCAGAGTGCAGACCTCTGCATATTCCCAATACATCTGGTAAATAAGGTAATGAAAAAATGGTACATCCCCTCTGTGAGCACTAAAAGATAACCAAAAATATGTAATCAGTTAGTGTTGATTCTCTTCCTTTTTCATCTCAAACTTGCAGATGAAGGTAGAGACTCCTGAGATTTCTTGGCATGGACGAGATCCTGTCTACAGTGCAGACTTTCAACCTGGAAAACGGTCAATATGCAGGATAGCAACTGCCAGTACAGACACAAATGTTCAGGTAGATCTATCCAAATTTCTTTCAAGACGGAAGACGATTGTACAAATTAGACATTGTTGGTATTGTCCAGCTCTCTGCTTTTAGCATGATCTTGATATAGACCCTTGGATTTTGATAGAATGCAGAGTCTGAGTGTTGGGGAAATTAAAAGCATGAAAATGTGACCTTTTCAGGCCCTCTTCCCCCCTCCCCCCCCCCCAAGAGATATCCATTTCTGTTGTTTTTTTAACCCATTCGTGACAGAGGTCCACATTTTGTTGTTTGGCCTAATATCTTTTGATGCAAAGCCCTAAAAATCATACCGAATACATGAGCAGAAAGAGCAAAGAATTCTACACAAACTCTGCCCATTTTGGTTGTGTCAATATTCGTTGTTTGATGCTGAAAATTTTTCAAAGGAAAATAAGCATTAAAATCCTTAAATTGGCAATGTGATAGAAAGTTTAAAATCACTGTTTTCCCCTGCAAATTGGCAACTTTTTGACTTCTCATCATAATTTCTGTCAATTTATATTCATTTCAGATACATAACGTTTTATAAGAAAAATGTAGCAATAGAATAAAAATGTTGGTGTTGCCAATTTGAAGAAAAAAAGCTGATCAAATTAGGCTTTAAATAATTCCTGTCATGAATGGGTTAAACTCTTTAAATTGGCAATGCAGTGAATATTATATAATCACTATTTCTGTGTTCAAATTGGCAATTTCTGATTCAATTTTACAATTATATTTCATTTTGCTTTATGTTATATCCATATTTATTTTTTTCAAGCTATGTAAAGGTGGAAAAAAATAATTTGTATTGCCAATTTGAGGACTGAAGATGATTAATTTAGACCTCAAGAAAGCTCTGTACTGCTATGGGTTAATGCATGTCCAGTCCTTGTTTTTGTTTGTGGTTTTTTAAGTTTGTTTGTTGGGTATTTTGGGGGGGGGGTGTTTTGTTTTCCTTGGTTTGCTGGGTTGTTTTAATGAGACACGCATGGAATCTCAAATAAAGGGATGCAATGATTTGAATTTTTTCCCAGATTTGTGTTCTTAGAAAATGTATATCTACAAATGTAGCTCTACCTTTGATTCACACCATCTTTGCATTTTGTATCATTGAATGGATAGGTGTGGTATGTAACTGTTGATAATGATGGCAAGGCACAACCTACCTTCGCTGCCAGTCTCTCCCGTCATACCAAGGCAGTCAATGTCATCAGGTTTTCACCAGATGGAGAAATTCTAGCTTCTGGGGCAGATGGTAAGATGTTCACAAAGTCACATCTTTCCTTTTGTTTGCTCCTCTATATTTCTTCTCAGTTTTCTTCACTTCTTTATCTTTCTTCTTCACCACCTTTTCCCATATTCCTTATCCTCCAAATATCATCCTCCTTCACCTTCTCTATACATTTTATTTTAGCATTCTCTCTTATTCTACGTTTCTCTTTTCCTCTTTGTTGATCTTTTTTTTTTCTTGTTCTTCTGAGTCCTCATACATGAACTTTTTAATTTAAACCAATTCTTGTGTACAGTATTTCATTCCTGTTTTACTAAGTTTATTTTCTGCACAGAAGCAGTAGGTATATTTTCATTTTATGTTTTAGTATTTGCATTACATTATATTATCGTTCATTCAAAAAAAGCTTCAGAAAAAAAATGACTAAAGTATATTAATTCAATTTTCAAAGTAGGGGCTTGAATGATGATGATTCTCTTTCTCTTGCTTTTACTCTCTTTTTCTCTTTTTATGCCTCCGCCCACCGTAGGTGCTTGCCGGAGGCATTATGTTTTCGGGCCGTCTGTCCGTCCGTCCCGTTTTCGTTCTCGCGATAACCTATGAACCGTTTGATGGATCAACTTCAAACTTGGCTTGTGTATGCATATGGGAGGGACAATGATCTGATTAGATTTTGGGGTCTCAGGGTCAAAGGTCATAGAGGTCATTATGCACATAAAAATGCTTCGTTCTCACGATAACTCAACAAACATTTGATGGATCAACTTCAGACTTGGCTGATGTATACGTACGGGAGGGATAATGATCTGATTAGATTTTGGGGTCTCAGAGTCAAAGGTCATAGAGGTCATTATGTACATAGAAATGGTTCGTTCTTGCGATAACTCAACCATTTGACGGATCAACTTAAAACTTGGTTCATGTATGCATATGGGAGGGACAATGATCTGATTAGATTTTTGGGTCTCAAGGTCAAAGGTCATAGAGGTTATTATATACATGAAAATTGCTTGTTCTTGCGATAACTTAATTCTGTGACGGTTCAACTTCTAACTTGGCTCATGTATGCACATGGAAGGTCTCATGATGGTGTCATTAGATTTGGGGTCACAAGGTCAAAGGTCAAGGTCAAAGATGTCATTGTATACATGAAAATTAGAAAAAAATCACCATGAATGTGCCATATATTTCTGACCAGGCAATGACGGAGGCATAAATTTCGACCGCGCACGGTCGAGGATTCATCTAGTTCATTTTTTTTTTTATCATTAATTTTAATTTTCCTCTTTCTAATGACAAGTTTGTGGTTATAGATCCACAAAGGTACAGTACTCTCTTCATCGTGTGTTGCAAGTACTGGCATGATAATATTACAAAAGGTTTGTCCAATTTTCGCATTTCGCAATCCTTGCGCCCTCATGAAGCTCAGTCCCTCTAGCGTGTTAATTCCGGGAGATGGATCGACAACAGTACATGTACCATCAAGACTCCTATTCTAATTGTATACTTCAGGGCTCGCGCTTAGCGGTGGCCCGGGTGCCATTGGCCACCTGAAACGGCGTCGGGCCACCCGAAAATGTCGGAACAGTGGCCCGGGTGGCCACCCCAAAATAACAAAATGAAAACAAAAATAATGAAAAAATTGAAGTTTTCTAGCAGATCTTAGATCTAGTCTGCGAGTGTCAATTACTGAAAATGAGCATACTTTTAAACTGAAATCATACGAGTTCAAAATAAGCTCTCGCTGTCCAGTAGATTCGTAGATCTAACTTGAACGTCAATGTGCACAAACACTGAAGTGATCGCGAATTGTGTGTGCAGCGCAGCGCATGTGTTGATGATACGCAGTGTAGTGTTGTTTCCGAATTTCCGAACCGAACTGAAAATTCGCGAATTTGCGTTGTCGAAACGAATCCTGCCGAATCCGAATTTTGCTGCTTGATTCGGAAGATTCGGGAACTCCAGCATTCAGTTGAACATGTTTTTAAACAAAATGGAGTTTGAATAATTTCTGCTATTATCGATAGTTTGTTTTTAAACATGACGGAGTTTAAATAATTTTTGCTTCTGTCGTACGTTCATTTTTAAACATAATGGAGTTTGAATAATTTCTACTACTATCGTAAGTTTGTTTTTAAACATAACGGAGTTTAAATAATTTCTATTTCTATCGTGCGTTCATTTTCTAGACATGACGGAGTTTAAATAATTAATTTTCGATCGTGCGTTCATTTTCTAGACATGACAGAGTTCACATAATTTTTGCTTCTAACGTACGTTCGTTTTAAAACATTACGGAGTTTGAATAATTTCTACTACTATCGTAAGTTTGTTTTTAGACATGACGGAGTTTAAATAATTTCTATTTCTATCGTGCGTTCATTTTCTAGACATGACGGAGTTTATATAATATTTGCTTCTATCGTACGTTCGTTTTTAAACATAAAGGAGTTTGAATAATTTCTACTACTATCGTAAGTTTGCTTTTAAAGATGACGCAGTTTGGATAATTTCTGTTTCTAACGTGCGTTCATTTTCTAGACATGACGGCGTTTGAATAATTTTTGCTTCTTACGTACGTTCGTTTTAAAACATTAAGACGTTTGAATAATTAATTTTTGATCGTGCGTTCATTTTCTAGACGTGACGGAGTTTAAATAATTTTTGCTTCTAACGTATGTTCGTTTTAAAACATTACGGAGTTTAAATAATTAATTTTCGATCGTGCGTTCATTTTCTAGACATGACGGAGTTTATATAATTTCTGCTTCTATCGTACGTTCGTTTTTAAACATAAAGGAGTTTGAATAATTTCTACTACTATCGTAAGTTTGCTTTTAAAGATGACGCAGTTTGGATAATTTCTGTTTCTAACGTGCGTTCATTTTCTAGACATGACGGCGTTTGAATAATTTTTGCTTCTTACGTACGTTCGTTTTAAAACATTAAGACGTTTGAATAATTAATTTTTGATCGTGCGTTCATTTTCTAGACGTGACGGAGTTTAAATATTTTTTGCTTCTAACGTATGTTCGTTTTAAAACATTACGGAGCTTAAATAATTAATTTTCGATCGTGCGTTCATTTTCTAGACATGACGGAGTTTAGATAATTTTTGCTTCTATCGTACGTTCGTTTTTAAACATAAAGGAGTTTGAATAATTTCTACTACTATCGTAAGTTTGCTTTTAAAGATGACGGAGTTTGGATAATTTCTGTTTCTAACGTGCGTTCATTTTCTAGACATGACAGCGTTTGAATAATTTTTGCTTCTTACGTACGTTCGTTTTAAAACATTAAGAAGTTTGAATAATTAATTTTTGATCGTGCGTTCATTTTCTAGACGTGACGGAGTTTAAATAATTTTTGTTTCTAACGTACGTTCGTTTTAAAACATTACGGAGTTTAAATAATTAATTTTCGATCGTGCGTTCATTTTCTAGACATGACGGAGTTTAGATAATTTTTGCTTCTATCGTACGTTCGTTTTTAAACATAAAGGAGTTTGAATAATTTCTACTACTATCGTAAGTTTGCTTTTAAAGATGACGGAGTTCGGATAATTTCTGTTTCTAACGTGCGTTCATTTTCTAGACATGACAGCGTTTGAATAATTTTTGCTTCTTACGTACGTTCGTTTTAAAACATTAAGAAGTTTGAATAATTAATTTTTGATCGTGCGTTCATTTTCTAGACGTGACGGAGTTTAAATAATTTTTTGTCTCGCCCACCGGAGGTGAAGGCGAGACTAAGGGATCCAAATGTCGTCCGTCCGTCGTCCGTCCGTCGTCCGTCCGTCGTCCGTCCGTCGTCCGTCCGTCGTCCGTCCGTCGTCCGTCCGTCGTCCGTCCGTCGTCCGTCCGTCGTCCGTCCGTCCGTCACAAACGTTATGAAAGATAACTTGGCAACCGTGACTCACTTTTCAACCAAACTTGGGTTGTAGATGCACTAAGGGGACCTGCATGTTATGGTCCAGTCAGAGGTCACATGGTAAGGTCAAAGGTCATTTCAGGTCAAACGTTAAAGTTTACGTGCAAGACTCTCTTATGACACAAAACTCTGCAACCGTGACTCACTTTTCAACCAAACTTGGGTTGTAGATGCCCTAAGCGGACCTGCATGTTATGCTCTAGTCAGAGGTCACATGGTAAGGTCAAAGGTCATTTTAGGTCAAACGTTAAAATTTACGTGCAAGACTCTCTTATGACACAAAACTCTGCAACTGTGTGACACTGTTCAATCAAACTTGGGTTGTAGATGCACTAAGGGGACCTGCATCTTATTGTCCAGTCAGAGGTCACATGGTAAGGTCAAAGGTCATTTCAGGTCAATGTTAAAGTTGACGTGCAAGACTCTCTTATCACACATAACTTTGCAACCGTGACTCACTTTTCAACCAAACTTGGGTTGTAGATGCACTGAGGGGACCTGCATGTTATGGTCCAGTCAGAGGTCACATGGTAAGGTCAAAGGTCATTTCAGGTCAAACGTTGAAGTTTACGTGCAAGACTCTCTTATGACTCAAAACTCTGCAACCGTGTGACACTTATCTATCAAACTTGGGTTGTCGATGCACTAAGGGGACCTGCATGTTATGGTCCAGTCATAGGTCACATGGTAAGGTCAAAGGTCATTTCAGGTCAACATTAAAGTTTACGTGCAAGACTCTCTTATGACACAAAACTCTGCAACCGTGTGACACTTATCTATCAAACTTGGGTTGTAGATGCACTAAGGGGACCTGCATGTTATGGTCCAGTCAGAGGTCACATGGTCAGGTCAAAGGTCATTACAGGTCAAACGTTGAACGGTTAAATTTACATGCATACCATATTACAATTATTATGTTCAGCATTCAAATCTGGTGTTCTCATCAATTTCAGGCATGCTTTTTACTAATTATTAACAAAATGCTGCCTTTAACCTCTATCTAATTAGTCAATTTACCCCTGACAGGTTATCTGCGTCTATCTTGCGGGTGCCAGGCAACATTTTGCACTTGAAAGAATATTAAAACTATACATAAATACTCAGTGCAAAGTGGCTGAGGGATCAGTTTTCTGTTCTCTTCAATTTTATGCATGCTTTTTTTTTTTCCTGTGGCAGTATTCAATATACCATAAAAGATTTTACTCACTAACCCTTCTTCTTAACAAAACATAACTGTTCTCGTATTTCTTTTCTCTAAATTATAAGCTCATTATCACACTACATCATCTGCAGCCCTCAGCTACACTACAACCACAAACACTTTTCAACTCCACACATGTAAAATATCAATCATACAATGTTACTCATATCAGAGGGATGAGAGTAGAAGCAGGGAAAGTACATGCACGTGAAAATGCAGTACCATTTCATAAAAAACCCTTCTCATATTTTATCAAATGTTATTCCATCCCAGTTATTTCACAATGAGCTTTCGATACAGTTCTGTTGTGTGCCATCACAGATCGCGATATTTCTAGTTATTTTCACAAGTGGGCGAGACACAACATCGCAAACGCCTTGTGTTTCTAACGTACGTTCGTTTTAAAACATTACGGAGTTTAAATAATTAATTTTCGATCGTGCGTTCATTTTCTAGACATGACGGAGTTTAGATAATTTTTGCTTCTATCGTACGTTCGTTTTTAATCGTAAAGGAGTTTGAATAATTTCTACTACCATCGTAAGTTTGCTTTTAAAGATGACGGAGTTCGGATAATTTCTGTTTCTAACGTGCGTTCATTTTCTAGACATGACAGCGTTTGAATAAGTTTTGCTTCTTACGTACGTTCGTTTTAAAACATTAAGAAGTTTGAATAATTAATTTTTGATCGTGCGTTCATTTTCTAGACGTGACGGAGTTTAAATAATTTTTGCTTCTATCGTACGTTCGTTTTTAAACATAATGCAGTTCGAATTATTTCTACTACTATCGTAAGTTTGTTTTTAAAGATGACGGAGTTTGAATAATTTTTGTTTCTAACGTGCGCTGATTTTCTAGACATTACGGAGTTTAAATAATTAATGTTCGATCGTGCGTTCATTTTCTAGACATGACGGAGTACACATAATTTTTGCTTCTAACGTACGTTCGTTTTAAAACATTACGGAGTTTAAATAATTAATTTTCGATCGTGCGTTCATTTTCTAGACATGACGGAGTTTAAATAATTTTTGCTTCTAACGTACGTTCGTTTTAAAACATTACGGAGTTTAAATAATTAATTTTCGATCGTGCATTCATTTTCTAGACATGACGGAGTTTGAACAATTCTTGCTTCTATCGTACGTTCGTTTTTAAACATAATGGAGTTTAAATAATTTCTACTACCATCGTAAGTTTTTTTTAAATAAAATAAATAGTCTGTGTGTATGAATGATCCAAGTATTTGGAACGTTTGATCTCACTCTTAATTCACAAATGACATAATTCTCTAAATTTTTTTTACCTTATCTCCCTCTTCCTCATCCGTGGCTTTTTCTTCCATCTCTCTTCCCTTTTCTCCTTACCCTCTTTTTATTTTTCTTCTTTCCTCTCTCTTCTTTTTTTTTCATTTTCGTCTACGTACACGTCCTGTCCCTTTTCTATTGTTCTTTTTTTCACTTCTCCCTCTCTTGATTGTTCTTCGTCCAATTCTTATTCCTTTTTCTTCCCCCCCCCCCAAAAAAAAAAAAAAAAATTGTCTGTATCCCTACATCTCCTTCCAACTCTTTTCTTTATTTATTCCTTCCCTTCTTTTCCCCTACATCTCCTTTCAGCTCTTGTCTTTAATTATTTCTTCCTTTCTTTTTCATCCTTTTTTTTTCATCCTTTCCTGTTTTATCCCTATACATGCTGCTTCTGGCTCTTGTATTTATCTATTTATGTTTCTTTATTTTTGCATTTCTTTCTTGCTTTAAAAAAAATTCTTCTCATTATTCTCCTTGTCCATCTCCTTTTCCTCCTTCTGATCTCCTTTTTCTTCAGTTACTTACGACGGGGAGGGATATTATTTTGCAAAAAAGAATGTTCGTATTGGGACATGCATCCATGGAAAGATCGCATTATGCTCAGTTGCACACTGGTGTCCCCTTTTTTCTAGTCTTTGAATCTCTCAAACAAAAGAGTTATTCTCTGATCCCTGGGAGGATAGATCGAGCTACTTTTATGACTTGGCCGGGAGTGTGCTGTTATCAATCAAACACGCCATATAAAAATATTTTTCAGCTTCAGATGAGAGTAGGCCCGTTTCTTAATCTTACCTTTTCAATTGTAAGAAAAAAGCCCCTCCCCTCTCCCTTCCCCTCCATCCCCTTTGGAGTTTGGAACGCTATCCCCAAGAGCTTAACATGTCATTGTGTATTAGTATGCATGTATCTTAGCAGAATAATATCAGGGCCACCTGAAATTCCATTTGGCCACCTGAACCTTCTAGTCAAGTGGCCCGGCTGGCTACCTAAAAAAAAAGTTAAAGGCAAGCCCTGTACTTACTTTTAACTCTTCATATTTTCCCTGGGCTCTGACTGCTAGTTCTTCTAACTCATCCTTTTCTTCCATGCACTTGGGATCCCTCAGTCAGTTAAATATTTCTTCAATTTGTCAGCTCTCACTTGCGGTATCTGCTATCTTGGAAATAGTTGTCAACCCATGAGTGGGAAAATAGGCCTCTCTCATGGTGCAGACATTGGTGGAGCATACATTGTAAAACTCTAAAATTAAGAATTTGTTTTTTATTTTTTTGTGCTTACCAGATGGGTTAGTGATCCTGTGGAAGCTGCAGGAGATTGGGAATGTAGCTCCGGTGTTTGGCAAGGAAGATGAAGATTGTAAGGAGACATGGGGTACAATCAAGACACTCAGGTGAGCTGAAGCACATTGCAGTAGCAGATCCAGGCGGAGGTGCAAGTGGTGTGCGCCCCCTCTATTTTTTTTGAGAATCACACATTGAAAATTGGCATCTGCACCCCCTCTGTTTCCAAATCTGCAGTTTGTGCCCCGTCTATTTGCAAATCCTGGATCCGCGGCTGCATTGTTCATCGTTTCCCTGAGGTGGTATTGAGGAGGCAATTTGGCTCAGTCGGTAAAGCATCTGCCCATCGAACTAAAGATTGTGGGTTTGAGTCCAACCCAGGTGGATGATTGAAACCTGCGTTGTGTGTTAACGTGCCCCTCCCCTGTTTCATAGACTAGGGCTATGTTTCAGTGGAAAACACTCTGTCCCTCGGATAGGATGTTAAATGAAGGCCCCTAGTAGAGGAGAGTTACCACCTTTGCATGTTTAGAACCCACTGCAATATCCAAAGAATGATAGAGGGAATCCCTGGTGTAGTGGTACACTTGCTCATCCCAATACGTTATACCGGGAGGAACGACCCCAAGGGTCACAGTGATTAACTTTGCTTTTCCCCTCCCACTCCCAGTTGACACCAAATACTCAATAATGATAATATTCTAAAAACAGTGTTTTCCAATGCAGGTGTAATGAATGGGTAACTGAGAGGAATGCTTTCAGGACCTTATTCCTTATCAGCTGAAAGAATATAAGTAGTACTTTGTGGGTCACTTGTCACTTCTAGAGTTAATCCCAGGGGATGTCTGTGCAATGTGTCGGCAAAGTGGCTGTGCATAATATAATGCAAAGTGCTGCATAATGGCTGTTATTTACAATAAAACAGTGGGCGTGCAAGTAAAAACTTGAGACATGGAGTCTTTATTAGATGGGAGCCGACAGAATGTAACATGCTGATGATAGATAGAGGTGTCATGAGTATCTCCTACATGTAGGATGGCTATGTTTCACATATACATGTAGATATCAAAAGTTATCTATATTGCAAACATGGCCATAATATTATACACTATGAACATGACGGACAAAGAAAGCGGACAAAATAAACAACCCTTCATTCTACCCTTCACAATGGTTCTGGTAGTCAAAAGAACATCCCTTCACTGCTATTGTCTGAAATATGTGGAACAGGTGTCACATGCATATTCACCTGGAACTACATGATTAAACATAATAGCTGTGAAGGGATGTTCTTTTGACTACCAGAACCATTGTGAAGGGTAGAATGAGAGGTTGTTTATTTTGTCCGCTTTCTTTGTCCGCCATGTTCACAGTGATAGCTTATTAATATTCATTGACAGGGGTCATCTTGAGGATGTTTATGACATCTCTTGGTCATCTGATGGGTCCAGAATGATCTCAGGCTCAGTGGACAACAGTGCTATCATCTGGGATATACAGAAAGGTAAATATCACTTGAAATCTTTCTATCCACCGATCAGAATAATGAGTTAGTGCCTTAAAAGTCTAATTTCATGATATATCTCATTCTCTCTATCTCTCTCTCTGTTTAGAAATAATCCCAATTGGCTAATGGAATCTCTGAAGTGTCCTTATAATAAATTTCTGTCGTGCTACTTTGGAAGCTTCATTTTGTGAGACTTAGAATATTTAGGTGCTACCAAACTGCTTCCAGACACATCATTTGTTTTACTTCTAGGGTAGTAATTTATTACCCTATAAATTTGATTTCATTGTGTTCATCATCATCTTTCAGGAGAGAAGCTGTTTCTTTTGAAGGATCACAGGAGTTTTGTTCAAGGAGTAGCTTGGGATCCTAAGGACAGATTCTGTGCCACTATCAGCTGTGATAGGTAGAGATATATCTCATTAACCCATTCGTGACAGAGGTCCACATTTTGTGGTTTGGCCTAATATCTTTTAATGCAAAGCCCCAAATATCATACCAAATACATGAGCAGAAAGAGCAAAAAATTCTACACAAACTGTGCCCATTTTGGTTGCATCAATATTCATTGTTTGATGCTGAAAATTTTTTAAAGGAAAATAAGCATTAAAATCCTTAAATTGGCAATGTGATAGAAAGTTTAAAATCACCATTTTCCCCTGCAAATTGGCAACTTTTTGACTTATCATCATAATTTCTGTCAATTTATATTCATTTCTGACACATGACGTTTTATAAATAAAATGTAGCAATAAAATAAAAATGTTGGTGTTGCCAATTTGAAGAATAAAAGCTGATCAAATTAGGCTTTGAATAATTCCTGTTATGAATGGGTTAACATATGAAAGTACTAGACTGTTTGTCAGTGGTTCACTATGAATTAAATCTTATTCAGGTTGTAATCTCAAAAGGATGTATGGATTATGTATGATTTAACCTTGAAAGTTGACCCAAATATTGTCAGTGTCCAGTGTATGTTTGGGACCACCTTAAATGATGTGAAATTATTGGAATGCTTCTTAAAGAGTGGAGATGATGCACATGGCTCTATGAAGTGGGGGCAATTTTCAAACCCTCCTTTATTTAAAATTTTCAAAAAATTCCATTCAGAATGTGCACCAGATGCTCAGTTTCTATTCTAAAAAAGTGAAAGCTCCCTCGTGATGCATTTGGTCACTTCTCTCCCTCGATTGCGTGTTCCATTGAACAATTTTACATATTCTTTGGCCCCCCCCCCCCATAAAAATTTGTTTACAGACTTGATGGTGCATCCATGTGTGTGGCTTAGAAATCCAGTGAGCAGAGTAATAGTAAAGTGTACACATAAAGTACGCAGTAATGATAGATAGATAGATAGATAAATGGATTTTATTATTTTTTCACGTCTTGCAGTTTAACAACTGAAATGAACATGAATTACAATTCAAAACATTAAAAAATTACATATATAAGAATCAACACATAAATTATAACTAAAGGAAAAAAAAGGAGTAGTGAGATCTTGTCATAGATTGCACTGCCCAGCAAACTCCTACCCCCATTGCACCAAGACAACCCCGTCAGACCCTCCTTCTCTCCCCCCCCCCCCCCCCCCCCCCCCCCGCCCATACCCAGACCCCAGACCCGGAGTCAGCCACAGCTGGGCATGCCTGCATGTAACGAAAAAGAAACTGGCAAGGCACGGCAAACGCATAGTTAAACACAAGCCACACACATCAACACATCCCCCTTCCAACAAATACACCCACTCATACTGTACACCCTCGTGAACCAACACATAATCATTCTCTCTCTCTCTCTCTCTCTCACTCTCTCTCTCTCTCTGTTTCTTTCTCTCCCTCCCCCCCCCCCTCTCTCTCTCTCTCTCTCTCCATCTCTCCCTCTCTCTCTCTCATGCACATGCTCATCCATGCCCTCTCCCCTCACACACACACGCCTACAAAGCAGTATGCACGCCCCTACATGGACCATACCAGCGTTCGAAAACAGTGCAGACATGCCCAGCCACAACAGATCCCCCAGGTCAAGGAAACCATACCTAACACCGAAATTCCACCATACCAGGGCTATGGAAAGATAAAATGCAAAAGTATCCATAAAAAACTATATTTAAAAATTCCCGCAACGACAGTGCTATCCACAACAAGACTCCACTATACTGCCATTAAAATAATAAGACGTTGGATTAAAACATGACAAATATGCATCTTCCAAAGTTCTAAAACTATCAAACTTTAAAAAAAAAAAGAAAAGTTCAACCTATCACACCGTGAAACTGTAAGTATTCAAAAAACAAACTCAAACCTCTAAGCCCCATGCATTGCACTATGATACCCAGGTACATGTATTGCACTATGGTACCCAATTATGAGAGTCATTTGTGACAATTGACTTAATGTGCTTAAATCATTGATGTAAGCCACAAAGAGCAAATAATCACCAAATCGACCACCAGTTAACCTATTAACCTATTAACTATATGCACAAATATAACCAATAATCAGTTGAAAGAGAAAAAGAAAGACATTATGCTAGAAGCATTGTCAGAAGTATTACTGAACATGACAAATGCATCTTCCAAAGTTCCAAAACTATCAAACTTTTTTTTAAAAAAGTTCAACCTATCACACCGTGAGACTATAAGCGTTAAAGAGAAAGAAAAAAACAAACCCAAACCTCTAAGCCCCATGCATTGTACTATTATACCCAGGTATTGCACTATGGTACCCAGTTATAAAAGTCATTTGTGACAATTAACTTAATGTGCCCAATCACTGATGTAAGCCACAAAGAGCAAATATTCACCAAGTCGACCGCCACAGTTAACCTAGTCTATATGCACAAATGTGGCCAATCAATTGAAAGGGAAAAAGAGAACACTTTATTTTGGAAGCATTGTCAACAGTATCACATAGTACCCAATTACATTTAGAAGCAAACAAATGTCTGTCGCATAAACCCACTTGTTCAAATTATAGGCTAAATTATTCATATCCCAGAATATTCATCCCTCAGTTTGCAAGAGTATATGATGTGTTATCTAGTCCCAATTGGCCAAACAAACATAACTTCATCAAAAGAAGTATTTTTGAATAAATTGGGAAAAACCTGCAACCAACTTCAGAATTCAGACCATGATTATTCCATACAAAAGAGTTCATTCTAATTTCAGGTGTAGGGGGTAGCTGAAAAGCTACACACTTAAAACAAGTCAATTATAACAGTCAATTTCTTATACTCCATATTCATTCAACAGTCTATTAAAATATGGAATAGGACTGTTTCTAAACCTGTTTGTTCTACATCTTGGTTCAACACACAAACGTTGTTTCCTGAGATTTCTGGATTGCTCAGCTGGTGTGAACCATTCATGCGTTATGTTCGACTTAAAAGCATCACGTGCGAATGAAAGACACAGCTGATCTCTGCGGTCTGACAGCGTCAGCAAATTGGTCACCGAAAGAGCATTTTGGTATGAAATGTACTTATTAGACAGGATGATTCGTAAAGCGCGTTTCTGGACGTTCTCAATAACCATTGCTTGTTGCTGGGTGATGGAACTATGCCACACTGGACATGCGTATTCCAATACTGGTCTGATGAATCCGGTGAACACAGTTAGCATATCTTCAGGTGGGCAAGAAAATGGCTTTAATGAACGTAGCATGAAGAGACGACGATTTGCTCGCGATACAATTGTTTCAATGTGCATATCCCATTTCAGATTATCCTGGATTGTAATACCTAGGATCTTGGTACTGCTTACATGCTGGACCTTTTCCTGACATAAATCAATGTCAGGTTGTGACACGGCTGTTTTAGCAAATGACACCTGAAAGGCGACACACTTGTTTGGGTTTAACTTTACATAATTTTCTTCACACCAATTTTCTAGACACAATAATGCATGACGCAAAGTTTCATCTTGGTCGCATGCTTTTTGTGAGCAGGCAATGGACATATCATCAACATATTTCCAGTGATTCACCGATTGGTTCCGCATAAGATCATCAATCAGGACTAAGAAAATCAGCGGACCGAGACGCGTGCCTTGCGGTACACCTGCTTCGATACGCTGCCATGCTGATCGAGTATCACGATAACGAACACTGTACTCGCGACCCTTTAAGAAATCACAAATCCAGGGAACGATCTCAGGACGTACACCAAGATGAATCAGTTTTGTTATCGCGACTGTATGGCTGACCCGATCGAAAGCTTTCTTGAAGTCAGTACAGATCACTGTAGAAATGTTGGTCGTGGTTTCAGCCTTCCTTATGAGGAAATTGATGAAATCAACCAGATAGTGAGTCGTTGACATCCCAGCCCGACCACCATACTGCTTGGGATCAAGATTGGCCGAAACATCATTGGCAACCTGTTTAGCAATGAAGAGTTCTGCGATCTTAGCAAAATGATCCGTTAGGGATATTGGGCGTAATTTATCAATTGACACAGGTGGAGACTCCTTGGGTATAGGGACAAGAATTGCTCTCTTCCACCAGGATGGAACGCTGCATGTTTCATATGACAGATTTAGAATATGACACAAAGGCTTGGCAAGGAAGATGGCAAATTCACGAATGAGTCGAGCTGGTATCCCATCCGGACCACCAGATTTACCAGGTTTGATCTTCTTCAACTCGCTGTAGACTTGCCAAACGGTAACATGTTTCGGAACATGCGGAGAAGGAAGATATGCAGGCAAGGCATGTGGGTCGAGGGGTGGGATGTCCGCATTCACATCTGCGAAGAAGGCTTTTATGTCCTCTGCTATTTGTACCTCGGAGTCCTGAGTGGGAACTTCACATGCACTATTAACTATTTCCAGTCGTGGACTTCTGTTACCAGTCAGTATTTTGATATGTCTATACCAACTGGCAGGATTGTCAGCTTTCAGTTTCTTCACCCTTCCTAGATAGAAGTTGGCCTTCAGCTTCTGCTTTTCTCTCTGCACTTGGTTACGAAGTCTTTTCCACTGTTCACTGTTACCTTGCGCAAAGGCCTCCTGTCTTTTCTTAATAAGAGATTTCAGGAAAGGTGTTATCCAAGGTTTGTCACGAGCGTGAATTTTGACTTTCTTCACTGGGAAACACCTGTCCATGTGGAAGATTACTAGCTTGTAAAAAATGTCACAAGCAGACTGGACATTGATATCAGTAAGAACTTCTGTCCAGTCTTGATGTGAAATCCAATCACCAAATCGCTGTATGTCAGAAGTTCTCATAGGTCGAGTTATTCTTGTCACAGTTTTATTGTTCTTCTGGACCCTTGTAGAATTTGGTGACCAGAGTATACAATTGTGGTCCGAAGAGCCAATAGGAGACAGGGTTTGAGGTTGGAAATACAGATTGGCAAAATTGGTCAATATTTTGTCAAGTACAGCTTCGCCTCTAGTTGGTGCATTGACGATTTGCCGCATGTCATTTCCGGAGACAAGCTGTTGTAAATTAAGCCTGTTGAAATCACCAAGAATAATAAAACCTGCTGTTTGATGTTTTATCCTCAAGATATCCATACACTGGAGAAGATACTGAATAAGTTCTTCACCACGCTCATCATTAGGTGGAGAATAGACCACTGCGATAAATATGCAGCTCACTGAACGTGGAAGGCGGTGAGGTCTCAACTTGACCCAGGTGACCTCTAGGTGGCCCAGGTCAGGCAAGTCGTCAACAGGTTGAGGGTGAAAGTGGGATTTAACATATACTGCCACCCCACCACCCTTGCGCTGAGATCTATTCTTGGTGAAAACTTGGTATCCATCGATGGCGAAAGTAGTCTCAGGTTGGTCGATAGTCAGCCAGGTTTCTGTAACAGCACACACATCAACCCCATGCTGATTCATTACAATGTCTAGTTCATCAAGTTTATTATTGATTGACCGCAAATTACAGAGAAAGACCGTGGGTAGGACAATGTCAGTAGCACTACGTTCAAGTTGAACGTGAATCAAATTCTCTGCATTAAACCTCTGTTCTGTTCTTATTTTGGATTCATCCAGATTTGATAAACGTACTTTGATCGTGCGACGAATATGTGTACCTCCACGGCGTCCACGATGTCTCATTATACCTAGTTCTTTAATAACAGTTTTCACATCATCACTAATAGGATCCCGCACATTATTACGTAATGCCCGAAGCGTCTTTATTGTATACCGGTGGGTTGGCGCAGGGGATTCTGGCCATGTCCGTCCGTGTGTTGAATCCATGCATGACGAGTTCAACTCAATGCAGTTCACAGCGTGTACAAATGCATAGGCTAGTAACAAGTTACATAGGCGAAAATGTCTCATCTTATACTTACAGTTCACTTCATGAAAACGCATTAAGATTACTCCAAAAGCATATCCACAAGTTCATAATCAACACAATACACATCAGAATTCAATAAAACATTGCACAGTGTCCAAATAAAAGAAGGATTTCAGGAGCAAATGAATAATGTGCTATAAATGTAACATATCCATTTTATGTAACTGCAGCTAAATGAGAATGTATGTTCTAATGAAAAAAAATGGTTGTTATAGCTTTACAACTATTTTACAAATATTTTGATGAATCTCATGAATTATACTTATGCAATTAATCATACCACAGATCTA
>CM057160.1:27280915-27316095 GCA_029962745.1 Echinometra lucunter | reverse complement strand
TTATAATACAAATACTGTGGATACATATAGTTGTTGTAGTAAGTAGTTTACTATGACTCTCAATAAACTACTCTTTGAGACAGTGGGTTTTGTAACTATGAAGCTGAGTATATATTCTCGTTTCTCTCTGTCGCGCTGCTTACATTCAGCCTTTGCGATATTATACTCATGTTATGTCTTTTTCTGCCAAGAGGTGGCGCTGCACCTCTTTACATCTTTCCCTTCATTTTTTTTTTTTTTCAAATAAGGTCATGAACGAAAAACTTTTTTTTTTTTTTTTTTTTTTAAATGTACCACAAGTTAAATTCAGGCCAGATTCTTTTAGAGAATTTTACTTTTGGGTTGAATTGTGTCAGTGTAAACTGGAAGTTTACTGGATCCAAGTCAAAACTGAAAATTTGTGAAACTTGATAAGCAAATAATCAAGACTTTACATAGTGGCAAAATATGTCAGATGCCTGTAAGGGATTTCAATGTAACAAGGCATCAGTTTGTTTTGTTTTTTGTATTAAACAGTTAACTACAAAGAAAATACATACAAACATAACAGATATGCAACAAAAAAAAAATGATAACAGTCCACTTTCACTGTAATAGTGTTGAACAGTCAGTAATTCGACGAATGTCCCAACAATAAATGTCCATCAGTTTGTATCTATCAAAAGTTCAATACACACTTGAATCGTCTTGTCCAGCATAAACAGTTCCTTAGTTCGTATTTCACATTTAATTCTTACTTCACAAAGTCTCGGAGATAGGCAGGGGGGTGGATAGTGCGACCACAATCTTGTCTTTACTTCCTGCCCTCTCTTGTGTTTCAGATCGGTCATCACCACTCATCATCTGGGTTTGTCTGCTTATTTGGTTCAATCATCACTCCATCATCTGGTTCACGACGACTCCAGGTTTCATCACACACTAATCGCAGATGTCTGCGATTTTCTACGATATGTAAGCTCCATCCCTCTGTCATCACCACATATGAGTGTGGTTCTGTTGCCATACGAAGGACCTTCGCTCTGCGCCACTCTCTTTGCCTATTGTGGGGTTGGATGCGAACTACATCTCCTGGTTTCAATGAAGGGCAGTTCTTTGACTGAGCGATTGTAGTGATGAGCTTGTTTCTTCCTTTGTCTTCTCCCTCTGTTCTTCACACCAGTGGGAAACTGCAGGTTCAAGCAACTTTGCAGTTGTTGGTAGGGTAGTGCGGGTTCTTCTATTCATTAAACGCTGCACTGGACTAGAGGAGAATCCTGGTGTTGGCGTGTTATCTGAATGCCAACAAACTCAGATATGGGTCATTGTGTCCTTCCTTAGCCCTTCTTGAGTAGTGACTTGGCAGTCTTCACAGCATTTTCCACTTTCCCATTTGCCTGAGGATAAAGTGGAGATGTAGTTGTGTGCTTGAATTCCCACTTGGCTCCAAACTTGGCAAATTCATCAGAAGTGAATTGTGGGCCGTTATCTGTTACAACACTTCCTCTGGAATTCCGTGTCTGGCAATTGGGCTTTCATTTTGTGTATCACACCAGATGAAGTTGTAGTTGTCAGATAGTCCACCTCAATGAAGTTGGAGTAGTAATCTGTTATAACAAGGTAGTCACGTGAGTCGAGGACAAACAGATCAGCACCAACTTTGGCCCATGGTCTCTCCGGTATCTCATGTTGCTTTAGCGGCTCCTTCTGCTGTCTGGTTCCCATGGCTCTACATACATCACATCTTTGTATGTAGTTCTTTACTTCACTGTTCATATTGGGCCAATAGAGGCAATTCTCGTGCTCTCTTCAGACAACTGCTTTCCCCTAGATGTGATGCATGTAGTCGTTCTTCTATATGCCTTGTCTCATGCTCTTTGGTATCACTACCCTTCACCCTCTGAAGATGAGACCATTGGCGATGCTTAACTCATCCCGTATGTGAAAATAGGGTATGACACCAGATGGAAGATCCTGTTGCCTCATTGGCCATCCATTCATTACTACTGCCTGTATCTCTTGCATCACCCTCATTCCTTTGCTGTGCTTTGTTTTAACTCTTCCAGCAGAGGTCTTGCAATTGGCAGGTGATCCACCAGGTTGACCTGCTCCATCTCTGTCTGTCTTCCATCCACTTCCAACACAGGAGATACGCTCGGCTTAGCGTGTCAGCAATGTAACATCTGCTTGCCTGGATGATAAATGATATCAGCATCATAAGTTTGCAAGCGAAGGATGAGTCTCTGAAGCCTTTTGGGAGCTTGATGCATGTTTTTCTTTGCAATGATCTCCAATGGCTTGTGATCACTTTGAACAGTCACCTTCCCCTTCCATAGGTATATTGGTGGAATCTTTCCAGTCCAAAGGTAACTGCAAGCAACTCCTTTTCTATTTGTGCCATAGCGACTCTCTGCCTCAGTGAGCGCCCTACTTGTATACGCTATCGGTTGAACCTTTCTGCAGGATGGCTGCTCCCAGGCCCTTTTCTGAAGCATCTGCATGCAGAACGAGCCCTATGTCCTTGTCAAAGTACCTCAGTACTGGTTCTGATGTCACAGCCTCCTTGATGCTTTTGACTGCAGCATCATGCACATCCAGCCAGCACCATTCTACATCTTTTTGGTTGTGATCTGAGAGGTTCACACATCTCACTCAGGTTGGGGAGGAACTTACTCAGGTAATTTTACAAATCCGAGAAAGCGTTGTACCCCAGCAACATCTGTTGGATTCTGCATGTCTCTCACTGCCTTTACCTTTGCTGGGTCTGGTTTCAATCCCTTCCTCAGTTATCAGGTGACCCATGAAAGACACATCTTTCCTTTTGAATTTCAACTTCTGTTTGTTGAGTTTCAGATTTTTCTCCCTGCATCGTTCCATCAAAGCTCTCAGCTTGGTGTCATGGTCTACTTCTGCATCTGTCATTGTGTCACCCTCACCATACACCAGGATGTCATCTGCTATTGTTTCTTACTCCTTGCAGACCTTCTAGCGCTTCATCTAGCCTACGCTGAAATTCCTCTTGGTGCCGATGCAATACCGAATGGCAGCCTCTTCCATCTGTAACGCCCAAACGGGGTGTTGAATGTAGTTAGGTACGAGCTGTCCTCCTCAAGTTCTACGTGCCAGAACCCATTCTTTGCATCGACTACTGAAAACACCTTTGCCCTGGACAAATCTGGCAAGATGTCTTCTATTATCTTCATTGGGTAGTGGTTCCTTCTGACTGCTTTGTTCAGGTCCTGAGGGTCTAGACAAACCCTCAATTTGTTGTTAGGTTTGTTGACGCACACAAGACTGGAGACCCATTCTGTTGAGTATCGACTGGGGCTACAACATCTGCTTCTACCAGTCTCACTAGCTCAGCTTTCAGTCTCTCTTTAATAGCAACTGGTACCCGTCTTGGAGGATGCACAACAGGTTTTACTGTTGGGTCCAGTTCTATCTTGTACTGGCCAGGTAGCTTCCCAACTCTATCATCGAACACATCAGAATACTCATGGCTCAGTTGCTCCGCTGAGCTCAGCCGTGGCAAGTCAGTCCACCTCCATGATTTTTTCATGTTGCACGGTGATTAGGCCCATCAATTGACTGGTTTCACTACCCAGTATAGGAGTCAGCTTCCCATTATCCACAATGATGAACTCCACATCAAAGATCTCTTGATTCTTGGGATTGACAACTTCTATCGTGCACTTTCCCATTGGTTGTACTGTACTCATATTGTACATTGACAGCAATCCCTTGGTAGGCTGAAGCGACATGGTACTTGTGTCAATGCATGAAGAAGGAAGCACGTTGCAGGTTGCCCCACAATCTACCTGAAATCTCACTGAATGCCCACGGACCATCATGTTTGCAAAGATCCGTTTCTTTGGCCTTTCTTGAATACTTTTATCTCTTCTGGTTCAAGGGTGATCACATGTAGAGTGAAGTCTGGATCCTCCTCTTCTCCTTCTCTGCTAACACCATGTACGTTGCTCAGCATGGTCTTACACTGGTTCTTGAAATGGTTATATTTCCCACATCGTGCACACTGTTTCCCATAAGCAGGACATTTCTCCTTGATGAATTCATGCTCTTGCCCACAGTATCGACATTTACGTGGTTTGCGGGGCTCCAGGCTTCTGCTTTGTTGACTGCTTATGAGAGGAGTGCTGGATAGAGGACTCCTCACTGCATGCACTGCGTCTCCATCTAATACACCCATTCTACTCTTTGTCAGTTCGGATGCACGGCAAATCTGGATGCACCCCTCCAAAGACAACGCCGTTTCTCTCAAAAGCCTCTCTCTCAAGCTTGACTCTCTAATTCCACTACAATGCGGTCTCTTAGTAGACCATCTGCAGCGTAGAAAATTGCAGTTGGCAGCCAGCAGTTTCAATGCTGTCAAGTACGTGTCAAATGTCTCTCCAGCTTGCTGATCCCTTGTGAAGAATTTAAACCGATCCACAGTCTCGTTGCGGGAGGATTGCAATGATTGTCAAATGCCTTGACAACTTCCTCCAAGGTCTCTGTTGCTGGCTTTATGGTTTTGATAAAGCTCTCTCCCTTTACTGCCAACAAGGTACAGCATCATCTTTACTTTTGTCTTATCTTCTTTGTCAGCCATGGCAAGGTCCAAGATATAACATCAATTCTTCCTTCCAGAGTGCCCATACCTGCGGGAGGTTTTGTGCCTCCAAATCAAGCTGCTGGGGAGGTTTTAGCGCTTCCATATTTGCTTACGCTAGGTCCACTCGACACTGGATGGTTCAAATCAGGGTATGTAGCCAAAGGCAGAGTCAGAGATCAATTCCAATTTCACTGTTTCAAGCAAAATCACTGGTGCCAATCCAAATCTCCTTTGAATTCATATATGTCATGGATGCTCTAATACGGGCCAGATCCAGTCCCGATATGACTTATTTCTCGTTATAATGAACATTGACAGGCTTAATGAACTTAAGGCTACGGATGTAGAGTCTACTCACGTTCATTCTCTCTGCCTCTGACAGGGCAGTCCCACAGCTACAGTCTCGCGTAGGGTGCCTCCAATCTAGCACAGAATAAACACGTAACAGCTCCAAACATCGCCACCACTTCTGACACCATGTAGTAAGTAGTTACTATGACTCTCAATAAACTACTCTTTGAGACAGTGGGTTTGTAAACTATGAAGCTGAGTATATATTCTCGTTTCTCTCTGTCGCGCTGCTTACATTCAGCCTTTGCGATATTATACTCATGTTATGTCTTTTTCTGCCAAGAGGTGGCGCTGCACCTCTTTACAGTTGTACACAGAACTGGAGTACACATAATGAACACACAAAATAAGCTTAAAGTTTGAGTTGTTGTAACACTTTGGGCTATACCTAAGGGGAACTTGTTCAAGATGTAATTGTCCAGTTGAAGGAGGGGGAGGGGGGGGGGGGGGGGGGGTCTGGAAGTATTGTCTTGCATGAAGTGGCAGATTCTTCGGATTAGTTTAAGGGAAGTGCTTTTGTAAACTGATTGTCTGGTTTAACCCATTCGTGACAGGAATTATTTAAAGCCTAATTTGATCAGCTTTTATTCTTCAAATTGGCAACACCAACATTTTTATTTTATTGCTAAATTTTTCTTATAAAACGTCATGTATCTGAAATGAATATAAATTGATAGAAATTATGATGAGAAGTCAAAAAGTTGCCAATTTGCAGGGGAAAATGGTGATTTTAAACCTTCTATCACATTGCCAATTTAAGGATTTTAATGCTTACTTTTCTTTAAAAAATTTTCAGCATCAAACAACGAATCTTGACGCAACCAAAATGGGGACAGTTTGTGTAGAATTTTTTGCTCTTTCTGCTCATGTATTTGGTATGATTTTTAGGGCTTTGCATCAAAAGATATTACGCCAAACCACAAAATGTGGATCTCTGTCACGAATGGGTTAAGGGAAGTGCTTCTCTAAACTGATTGTCCGGTTTGAACAGCAAAATTTATAACATCCAGCTTGGGGGCTATAGGCTCTCATTATTAGGACTTTCCCATTCTGAACTGATGTGCTTTGAACCTAATAAGTATGAACTTACTTTGAGAAGGATGAGGAAGAGAATACATATGTTGTATTGAGGACATTGTCCCCTAATTCTAAGATGCCTGCAGGAACGATGAGCAGCTCTCCGTCAGGACTGAAGGTCAGCCGTCTGAAGAATGACTTCATGGTATCATCATGGAACATTCGATACTGCTTCGTCATACCCTATAAAGAATAAAAACATATGAAAAGAATAATAAATAGTGATTTTATTGCCACATTTTGTTTAATCTTTGGCTCCATTTACAAAAAACAGTCATCAAGTCTATCACAAAAGTACAGCTGTGAAGCAACAAAAATCACATCTTCATTTGTTTCATTTCTTCTTCGGTGTGTTCATATGACCTACTTCTGGTAATAAGAAATGAAAGTTTTATTCAAGATTTTCATGAATTTTCCCAATTCATTGCATGTGCATATAATACAAGCAAACAATTTATCTAAAAAGACAACCAAACAAACCAAAAACAAGTGAATGAGTAAATTACGTACATGTCCCTGCCACAGTGCAGATCCTTGGAATGGTGTGGCTAAATTTGCATAAGCAATGAATCTCAAAATTCTGTGTAGAAGTTTTGTGTGCCACATTTAGTTCTACCAGATGAACCACAGAAAAAATCAAAACCAGTCAACAAATGAAGGAGAAGCATTTTTTTGTGATTTTTGAATAAAATTTGAATAAAATTTGCATAAATCAGCATTAATAATGTTTGTGAAAAAATTTTGAAATTCTGTGTAGAAGTTTTGTGTACCTCATGTAGCTCTATCAGATGAAACAAATAGAAAATAAAAAAAAAATCAGAATGGGTCAACACATGAAGGAGAGGACACGCTTTTGGAATAAAATTTGCATAAATTAGCATTTATAAGTAATGTTTGAAACAAAATTTAAAAAAAAAAAAAAAAATTGCAGAAAGATGGTAGGACAACTTGGTATGGCTACTCACCTCTCCGTTATTGCCCATTGCAGCCATGGTTAGTTTGTTGACATGGTGTATGCATCGATTGTTGACCAGATTATACACTCTCATAGATCTGTGGTATGATAAATTGCATAAGCATTATTCATGAGATTCATCAAAATATTTGTAAAATAGTTGTAAAGCTATAACAACTATTTTTTTTCATTAGAACATACATTCTCATTCATCTGCAGTTACATAAAATGGATATGTTACATTTATAGCACATTACTGCGTACTTTATGTGCACACTTTACTATTACTCTGCTCACTGGATTTCTAACCCACACACAAGGATGCACCATCAAGTCTGTAAACAAATCTTTAGGGGGGGGGGGGGGGCCAAAGAATATGTAAAATTTTTCAATGGAACATGCAAGCGAGGGAGAGAAGTGACCAAATGCATCATGAGGGAGCTTTCACTTTTTTAGAATAGAAACTGAACGTCTGGTGCACATTCTGAATGTAATTTTTTGAAAATTTTAAATAAAGGAGGGTTTGAAAATTGGGGGGGGGGGGGAGGCAACTGCCCCCCTGCCCCCACTGCACAGAGCCATGTGCATCATCTCCACTCTTTAAGAAGCATTCCAATAATTTCACATCATTTAAGGTGGTCCCAAACATATACTGGACACTGACAATATTTGGGTCAACCTTCAAGGTTAAATCATACATAATCCATACATCCTTTTGAGATTGCAACCTGAATAAGATTTAATTCATCGTGAACCAATGACAAACAGTCTAGTACTTTCATATGTTAATGAGATATATTTCTACCTATCACAGCTGATAGTGGCACAGAATCTGTCCTTAGGATCCCAAGCTACTCCTTGAACAAAACTCCTGTGATCCTTCAAAAGAAACAGCTTCTCTCCTGGAAGATGATGATGAACATAATGAAATCAAATTTATAGGGTAATAAATTACTACCCTAGAAGTAAAACAAATGATGTGTCTGGAAGCAGTTTGGTAGCACCTAAATATTCGAAGTCTCACAAAATGAAGCTTCCAAAGTAGCATAACAGAAATTTATTATAAGGACACTTCAGAGATTCCATTAGCCAAATTGGGATTATTTCTAAACAGAGAGAGAGATAGAGAGAATGAGATATATTATGAAATTAGACTTTTAAGGCACTAACTCATTATTCTGATCGGTGGATAGAAAGATTTCAAGTGATCTTTACCTTTCTGTATATCCCAGATGATAGCACTGTTGTCCACTGAGCCTGAGATCATTCTGGACCCGTCAGATGACCAAGAGATGTCATAAACATCCTCAAGATGACCCCTGTGAATGAATAATTGTTTAATAAGCTATAATAATATGGCCATGTTTGCAATATAGATAACTTTGATATCTATATTGCAAACATAGCCATCCTACATGTAGGCTAGGAGATACTCATGACACCTCTATCTATCATCAGCACGTTACATTCTGTCAGATCCCATCTAATACAGACTCCATGGGAGCGTTTCATGAAAGGACTTGTCGGATGTTTTATCCGACAAAGTCTGTTTTATCCGACAGTTACCATAGTAACGATGCTTCTCAGCCAATCAAAATCAAGGAAAGATGTCAGATCTGACAGCTTGTCAGACGAAAAATGTTGATGAAATGCCCCCCAGGTCTCACGTTTTTACTTGCACACCCATTGTTTTATTGTAAATAACAGCCATTATGCAGCGCTTTGCATTATTTTATGCACAGCCACTTTGCCGACAGACATCCCCTGGGATTAACTCTAGAAGTGACAAGTGACCCACAAAGTACTACTACTATTCTTTCAGCTGATAAGCAATAAGGTCCTGAAAGCATTCTTCTCAGTTACCCATTCATTACACCTGCATTGGAAAACACTGTTTTTAGAATATTATTATTATTGAGTATTTGGTGTCAACTGGGCCTGGGAGAGGAAAAGCAAAGTTAATCACTGTGACCCTCGCGGTCGTTCCTCCCGGTATAACTCATTGGGATGAGCAAGTGTACCACTACACCAGGGATTCCCTCTACCATTCTTTGAATATTGTAGTGGGTTCTAAACATGCAAAGGTGGTAACTCTCCTCTACTAGGGGCCTTCATTTAACATCCTATCCGAGGGACAGAGTTTTTTCCACTGAAACATAGCCCTAGTCTATGAAACAGGGGAGGGGCACGTCAACACACAACGCAGGTTTCGATCATCCACCTGGGTTGGACTCAAACCCACAATCTGTAGTTCGATGGGCAGATGCTTTACCGACTGAGCCAACTTATCTCCTCAATACCACTGCAGGGAAACAATGAACAATGCAGCTGCGGATCCAGGATTTGCAAATAGGAGGGCACAAACTGCAGATTTGGAAATAGAGGGGGTGCAGACACCAATTTTCTTACATATAGCTATATTAACATGTATTTTCAATGTGTGATTCTCAAAAAAATAGAGGGGGCGCACACCACTTGCGCCTCCACCTGGATCTACCACTGCAATGTGCTTCAGCTCACCTGAGTGTCTTGATTGTACCCCATGTCTCCTTACAATCTTCATCTTCCTTGCCAAACACCGGAGCTACATTCCCAATCTCCTGCAGCTTCCACAGGATCACTAACCCATCTGGTAAGCACAAAAAAATAAAAAACAAATTCTTCATTTTAGAGTTTCACAATGTATGCTCCACCAATGTCTGCACCATGAGAGAGGCCTATTTTCCCACTTACGGGTTGACAACTATTTCCAAGATAGCAGACACCGCGAGTGAGAGCTGACCAATTGAAGAAATGTTTAACTGACTGAGGGATCCCAAGTGCATGGAAGAAAAAGGATGAGTTAGAAGAACTAGCAGTCAGAGCCCAGGGAAAATATGACGAGTTAAAAGTAAGTATACAATTAGAATAGGAGTCTTGATGGTACATGTACTGTTGTCGATCCATCTCCTGGAATTAAAACGCTAGAGGGACTGAGTTTCATGAGGGCGCAAGGATTGCGAAATGCGAAAATTGGATAAACCTATTGTAATATTATCATGCCAGTACTTGCAACACACGACGACAGAGAGTACTGTACCTTTGTGCATCTATAACCACAAACTTGTCATTAGAAAGAGGAAAATTAAAATTAATGATTTAAAAAAAAAAAAAGAACTAGATGAATCCTCGACTGCGTGCGGTCAAAATTTATGCCTCCGCCATTGCCTGGTCAGAAATATATGGCACATTCATGGTGATTTTTTTCTAATTTTCATGTATACAATGACATCTTTGACCTTGACCTTTGACCTTGTGACCCCAAATCTAATGACACCATCATGAGACCTTCCAAATGCATACATGAGCCAAGTTAGAAGTTGAACCGTCACAGAATTAAGTTATCGCAAGAACAAGCAATTTTCATGTATATAATGACCTCTATGACCTTTGACCTTGAGACCCAAAAATTTAATCAGATCATTGTCCCTCCCATATGCATACACGAGCCAAGTTTGAAGTTGATCCATCAAACGGTTCATAAGTTATTGCAAGAACGAAAACGGGACGGACGGACGACCCGAAAACATAATGCCTCCGGCAAGCACCTACTGTGGGCAGAGGCATTAAAAGAGAAAAAGGGAGTGAAAGCAAGAGAAATATGATGATCATCATCATTCAAGCCCTACTTTGAAAATTGAATTAATATACTTTAGTCATTTTTTTTTCTGAAACATTTTTTGAATGAACGATAATATAATGTAATGCAAATACTAAAACATAAAATGAAAATATACCTACTGCTTCTGTGCAAAAAATAAACTTAGTAAAACAGGAATGAAATACTGTACACAAGAATTGGTTTAAATTAAAAGTTCATGTATGAGGACTCAGAAGAACAAGAAAAAAAAAAAAAGATCAATAAAGAGGAAAAGAGAAACGTAGAATAAGAGAGAGTGCTAAAATAAAATGTATAGAGAAGGTGAAAGAGGATGATATTTGGAGGATAAGGAATATGGGGAAAGGTGGTGAAGAAGAAAGATAAAGAAGTGAAGAAAACTGATAAGAAATATAGAGGAGCAAACAAGTTTAAAGGAAAGATGTGACTTTGTGAACATCTTACCATCTGCCCCAGAAGCTAGAATTTCTCCATCTGGTGAAAACCTGATGACATTGACTGCCTTGGTATGACGGGAGAGACTGGCAGCGAAGGTAGGTTGTGCCTTGCCATCATTATCAACAGTTACATACCACACCTATCCATTCAATGATACAAAATGCAAATATGGTGTGAATCAAAGGTAGAGCTACACTTGTAGATATACATTTTCTAAGAACACAAATCTGGGAAAAAATTCAAATCATTGCATCCCTTTATTTGAGATTCCATGCGTCTCATTAAAACAACCAAACCAAGGAAAACAAAACACCCCCCCCCCCCCCCCCCCCCCAAAAAAAAACCCCCCAACCAACAAACAAACAAACATAAAAAAAACACAAACAAAAACAAGGACTGGACTTGCATTAAAGGTAATACATGTAGTTTATTAACCCATTCCTGACAGGAATTATTTAAAGCCTAATTTGATCAGCTTTTTTTCTTCAAATTGGCAACACCAACATTTTTATTCTATTGCTATATTTTTCTTATAAAACGTTATGTATCTGAAATGAATATAAATTGACAGAAATTATGATGAGAAGTCAAAAAGTTGCCAATTTGCAGGGGAAAACAGTGATTTTAAACTTTCTATCACATTGCCAATTTAAGGATTTTAATGCTTATTTTCCTTTGAAAAATTTTCAGCATCAAACAACGAATATTGAAGCAACCAAAATGGGCAGTTTGTGTAGAATTTTTTGCTCTTTCTGCTCATGTATTTGGTATGATTTTTAGGGCTTTGCATCAAAAGATATTAGGCCAAACAACAAAATGTGGACCTCTGTCACGAATGGGTTAAAAAAACAACAACAGAAATGGATATCTCTGGAGGGGGGGGGAGGGGGGAAGAGAGCCTGAAAAGGTCACATTTTCATGCTTTTAATTTCCCCAACACTCAGACTCTGCATTGTATCAAAATCCAAGGGTCTATATCAAGATCATGCTAAAAGCAGAGAGCTGGACAATACCAACAAAGTCTAATTTGTACAAACGTCTTCCGTCTCGAAAGAAATTTGGATAGATCTACCTGAACATTTGTGTCTGTACTGGCAGTTGCTATCCTGCATATTGACCGTTTTCCAGGTTGAAAGTCTGCACTGTAGACAGGATCTCGTCCATGCCAAGAAATCTCAGGAGTCTCTACCTTCATCTGCAAGTTTGAGATAAAAAAGGAAGAGAATCAACACTAACTGATTACATATTTTTGGTTATCTCTTAGTGCTCACAGAGGGGATGTACCAATTTTTCATTACCTTATTTACCAGATATATTGGGAATATGCAGAGGTCTGCATTCTGCAGTCTGGTTTCCAGATTTATCTATCATCCAGTACAATTCTTCATGTAGTACAATCCTATGATTTCCTCTTGATGAGGCAGTGTTTAATATAGTATGTGTCAGAGCTTCGTAACAAGCAAAATCTATTCTTTCGGCCCCCATTGCCCGCTGGCTACATGGGTGGTCTAGTGGTACTGTACGCTGTCAGCTCTTTTGTTTTTGCCTACAAACCATCTCTGATCAGACCCAAGTTAGAGCCCAAAGTCACAACTTTGGTTGCATGTTAAAAGGCAGTCTGTAAAAACCATATACAGTGCCACATAAAAGACTACAATAACATGACAACTATGCACAGCTAAAAACAAATGTCCCCTCCTACCGAAGCTGGATTTCCTGTACCTCCTGCATAAGGAGTTGGCAGAGGCACAGTGAACAAGGTCTCCAGGAAGTCAGTTCCAAAAACCTCTTACAGTCTGGGAAAAATGACCTTTGGTAGACTAACGTTAGAGTCCTTGCGAAGGGGATAAGGCATTGTCATGAATGTCCACAGTGTGATGTTATCAGTCTGGCAAAAGATTGGCACAAGGAATGTCTGTGACTGTGAGAGTTGGTTTACATATGGTTGTCTGACTTACATCAGCATCATCAGTACTGGTGCATGGCTGATATTGGAGATTGCTTCCTATTTGGGAGACCATCTCTATTATCAGAGACTTATGTCAACATTTTTTAGTAATAATAATAATATATAGTTCTTGTATAGCGCATATCACATTATGATATAACGTCTCTATGCGCTTCCAAAGGACTTGGATATTATTACCCCAGCTTTAGCCCGGCAGCCTTTTACAGCGCACAAGCATTTCAAGGAATGAATTCCTGCCAGGTACCCATTTGGGAGACAGTCTCCCAATTAGGAGACCAATTTTCTTGTTCACATTTGTGGCAAATGGATTACCTCAGCTCAAAATGAAAATGTGATAAGCAGATTCCTCTTGAAAAATTAGTCCTTTTTCGGCATTATCGTGAAATCTGTCATCGGTCCATTCACTTCCCGTTTATTTCATCAGTGGACAGTGCTGGAGACAGCATTCTAACTTTTACTAGATCTAACGTTAAAGGCATTGGTTAACATTGTTATAATTTTTTAAAATCTCATTTTGTTACTTGAAAATGGGATAAAAATACATGTAAGGCTTATAGTGTAAAAATACCAGTCTGAAAGTTCCAAACTACAATATCCACAGGAAGTATTTTTAAATATATATTACTAATGTGAACCAATGTTTGAAAAATATACGCGGGTCGGTTGCACAGACTAGACGTAAAGAGTGTGCATGCGCACATGGCTCACCGGACCGTACTGTGTGTATTGGCATATCAAGTGGTGGGAGGCAGATAACGGTATTTTTAATTCGAGCAAAACAGTCCTCTTATTTATTGTCTCTGAGACGAAAAATAATAAAATCGCGATTTGCATCTAACTTACAGTTTTTCATTCCAAATTATGGTTGGTTTCAGGGTTTTTCAGTACAAATACAAGTACTCATACACATGTTTCATCTTAGTTTGAGAATTTTTTAAATCAGCTGCTCACAAAGTTAGCCAATGCCTTTTTAGTTTTGGCTTTAACAGTTAGTAGGGTCTACTCCTTACTGCGGCAGCCCGAACGCAGGTCAAAACAGCGTTTTGAATAGCGAAACTAATTGCCGACGCAAACGCGAAATATATTGACTTAGATCGGCAAGACTTCCTTTTGCGACAGCCACCCAACATGCAATGTGTGCTTCATTCCGTTAGCAAATTTGGGTGGCTGTCGCAAAAGGAAGTCTTTCCCTTAGATCTTCTATAATAGAGAAGAAAAGTTTTGATTTTACTTACCAGCAATGTTCCTGAGGCTCTCAATTTTCCCCTTTCTGCTTCATATCTGATGAATGAACTGAAGCTGAAAATGGTGAATTTTAAGAAGAAAACCGACACTTATCAGACTCGTAGGTCGACAGCATTACATCGAGTAACCAACAGAAAAGCATGCGATGTAGTGTCTACTGGAATTGTCACTTCCGCGGTACTACTAGGTCAATTCATTGACTTAGTAACAGTTACACAGTGAGTGTTGTAACACTCATCAGCTCATGACAGTGACTAGTCTAACGAGCGCACACGCAGGAAGAGAGGTGACAGATTTCACGATTAGGCCCCTTTTTCATCTTCAACTTAAAAAATCCACTGTCTACTTTTGTTTTCAAAACATTTTTTTTTTTTTTACTATGTAGGGCCTACCAGTTTTCAGTTATACTAACTAGGCTACGTCGTCTTCCTCTTGGCTCTAGCTCTACCTCTTCCTGGCGCCAGCTCTACCTCTTCCTGGCGCCGCGCAGGCCGCCTGTCTCTCGACTGCACTCTCGTGGAGGTAGGCCTACGGGGTGCGAAGAAGCATTTCAAGTTTGATACTCGCAACCAAAACTAATGAAAATCACACTCACACTGCGTCATAAATTCTCCTCAGCATTTCATAATATTCTCTTATAACTAATTTTGAATATGTATCATCATTATATCCGAAGTCAGTAAAAAATTGCTATATTCTTACCGTGTTTTTATTGAGGTAGTGAATCCAAGTGATGTTGAAAATGATCCTCAATTAAAAGTTCCCGCGAAATACAATAATTAAGACAAGAGATGGCAGTATAAATCTTCTTAGTATTGGATATAAGACACATTGCCATAATTAAAGATTACTATTCGTAGATATTTTTTGTGTTAAAATCAGGTTTCCACACAATTTTTTTTTTATTATTGATTTAAATATATTTAATGAATATGAATCTATGAAAATGAACATAGATTGACTTTGAGTGAATTGTTAAAAGATTAGGTTGTAAAAAAATCATCAATATGTCTAATCTACTTAGACTATACGCCGGAGAGTTCGCGCAACTTCCGGTATGATGAATGAATGAACTACGAGAGAATTCCATACAAAGCCATCTGCAATTTCACTCTCTGTAAGGACTGTGGAATTATTTTTTTTTTAGTTTTTGGTGAAAAAAACCTCCGACACAAAGAGTCATTATGTCTGCTGCAAATCCAGAGAAACTTCAGTGTTACAATAAGGGATGCCAACGCATTTATTTGCCGGAGGAAGACGGCCCAGGTGAGAATAAGTTTTGGACTACTTCGCATGCGGCATTTGATGTGCGAGCGAGATGAGAAGTGCTGTCATGCCGACCGTAGCCCGGTGGCATGACATGAATAGTGTGGTGTTGGTTTAGCTTTGATGCATGCATTCGATGATCCTTCCTTGACCTTGTCGAATAAAGGGTCCGACTACAATGTACTTACTGCCAGTTTCACATGTACGTACCATGTCTGTGCTAAGACCATGAAGACTAAGCCCACTCAGCTCAGGGCTAAGCCAAGCATGAAAAAAAAAGAAAAATATAAAAAAAAAAAAAAAAAAAAAAAGAGGGGGGGGGGAAGATGATGAATGAATCAAATCAAATGCCATGGTCAAGTTGTAATGTGAAGAACTTAGATTGACTGATTGAAAGCGTAAAGAACTAAAGAAGTTTTTTTTTCTTCACTACTGAAAAGTGAAAAAAAGAAAAAAAAGGAGAAGAAAGAATATTGGATAAGCTGAAATCGAAGCTCAGAGGAACAAGATTTAATGAAGAATAATGAACTTACGACATGATGTTAAGAAGAAGAAAAAGAAAAAGGAGAACTGGAGAAGAGGCATGAGAGGGAGGAGAAGAAAGATTTAGAATTAAGATGATCAGTGATGAAGAAAAAATGAATAGAATGAAGGAGAAATGGAAAATAAGAAAAATTGTGAAGAATGAAAAGGACCGAAAATGAAGGGGGAGAAGTAGACTCTAAAAGAAATGAAGAAGAATTAGGTGAAAAATTGATAGATTCCAAGTTTGAAGATGGTACAGACTACATACAGTACATGGTAACCCCATGGGGCTTCGCGGCGGAGCCCCACGCACATCTATTGACAGCGCTGAAAAGCCGTCAGTTTGGTTCCCTTATTTTTCTTAAATTACTTCAAAACTTTAAAAATTGAGCTTTTATGTACTCACCAACTCTCTGGCCAACCAGCAAACCCTCAGAAATCCTCTTCTGAAAATGATTTGGAAGAAAAAAGATATGATTTTCTTGTCCTATGAAAATGATCCCGTGTTGTAGCGTCCATTCCACAGATTCGAAAAACACATGAATATTCACGATATCGCTGAATATGCATATCTCTAAGAAGAGACCGCGCCGTGCGGCTCGATTCATCGAGATACAACTGTTGTCGTCTTTATGCATATTCAATCATTTTGAACGAACCGTGCTCTAAAATATAAATATTCATGTTGCTCTACGCATGCACAACATCGTTTTTCAATTTGTTGAATAGACGCTACAACACGGGATCATCTTATGGGACAAGAAAATCGTATCTTTTTTCTTCCAAATCATTTTCAGAAGAGGATTTCAGAGGGTTTGCTGGATGACCAGAGAGTTGGTGAGTACATATAAGCACAATTTTTAAAGTTTTGAAGTAATTTAAGAAAAATAAGGGAACCAAACTGACGGCTTTTCGGCACTGTCAATAGACGTGCGTGGGGCTCCGCCGCTGCCCCGTGGGTTTAAGTACGTGGTAGAGAGCATACTGGACAAGACTGGCCCAGGACAGGAAGACTTGGAGAAGTCATGAAGAGGGCTACATCCAGCAGTGGATGATTTCAGCCTGTTGAATGAGTGAGTGAGTGAGTGAGAGAGAATACGGTGAAGTCAGAAGTTAGATCCTCATGAAGAGCTCTCCACAGAAATGAATTAGGAAATACATGTAGAAGAGACAAGACTATCATGAGAAACGGATAAAGAAGAAAAACGGTATAATAAACCTTCACAGATTGAGAGAGAGAGAGAGAGAGAGATCTTACAATACAACATCAAAATATGTGTAGATATAGATTAACCTGTTGACTACTGAATTCTCAAATTCCCATAGATCTAATACATTGGTCAACCAGTTCCAGTTGCCAATGGGTTATTAAAATCAGTCTTTTAAGTTGGCTTCAGTCTGTCCTTAGGGTCAGTCAGTTTAATTTTAGTATTATTGAATCGTGATGATCATTTATTTTCTTTGTAATGATATATTTTGACCTCTGCGTATAGAATATTGACAATGTTGTCCTTTCTTTTGTTGTACAGATTGCTGTATCCATCACCCAGGAGTTCCTGTATTTCATGATGCATTGAAGGGATGGTCGTGCTGTAAGAAACGAACCACCGATTTCACTGAATTCCTAAATATACCGGTATGTTGACTGATGACAAGTGATTTCTCTCATTTCCGTTTAGGCCAATGTGTAACCCGTTCCTAAGAGAGTCCACTTTGTGTGGTTTGATCCAGTAACTTGCAGAACCCTAAAATCATATCAAATATATGAGCAGAAAGAGAAAAAAAATCTGCATGTACTGTGCCCATTTTAGTTGCATGTGTACGAAAGCAAGGCATTACCATTATTACTAGGTACTTTGAAATATTCCCCTGTTTGTGATATGGAGTCATGTGAGTACTTATTCTTACATTTCTTTGGGAATGAGTGTACAAAAGCAAGGCATTGTGATTATCAGTTGAAGATATTTCCCCTGTTTGTAAATTTGAGCCAAGTGAATATTTATTCTTATATTTCTTTTGGGGGACGAGTGTATGAAAGCAAGGCATTGTCATCATTGCTTGAGGATATTTCCCTTGTTTGTAATTTGTGAATTTGAGTCATGTGAATCAGGCTTGGCCGGTAAATACCGGGGCAGGAAATAATGGGCGGTAAACACCGGTATTTTCCGGTAAATACCACCTAGCAAATTTGCCGAAAATGGGAAATACTGGGAACTACTCCAAAACCAATATTTCCATCAGTAAAATGCAGTAAAATGTACACAATACAGAGAAAAAGACAAGATTAAACACCTACAGCCAAGAAAAGATGATTTCCTAGTGGTAGGAGATTATACAACAGCTTTGCATATATATGTACATGTATATGGGCCGCGACGCGACAAAAGGGCCCTTAGGGCAAAATTTTTCAAAAATGAGATTTCAACACTATTTTGTAGTATAAATGCTGCAGAATCTGAATATGCAAACGGTTTTCCAAAATTCCGTCCCTAAGTGTCTAAATCGAGGAATTTGAAAAAAGCATGTTTTTTGCTATTCTGACATTCGCGCGTGACCAAGGTTAAACAAGTCAATCCCTGATACCATTTTCGCCAAGATTCCTAACGTGTCTAAGGGGCTACTTAAACGTTCTCCTAGTACCATGACGGACATTTACATTATATAATAGAGAGAATATTATTTTCCTTGTTATCTTTGTCTTCTCTAAACCCTATATTACCTCAAAATGACTTTAAAATTACCTTGAAATGACCTTGTACACGTCCGTGAGACGGCCTTGAAATTGGCTTTCAAATTGCTTGCATTTCCAATCACAATTAAGCTGAAATCAAATTTTTTTCCATAAACAATTATATTACGTAGAAAGATATAAATAGAGAATGAAGCTATTCTGTTGCGAGTATAAAATATTATATTATGCAAAGATTATAGAAAAGGATAGGGGTCATATTTCAGGGCAGAGGCGGCGGAACGTCAGGCTCATACAATGAAAGTGGAGGGGCACCTATTGTTTGGCAGACAAAAGGTGCCCCTCCACTTTCTTTGTCCGAGCCCGATGTTCCGCCGCCTCTGTTTCAGGGGCGTCATATCCAGGGAGGAAGGGGCCGTATCATCTTTGCTCTTCTTTGTAAAATATACACTTTTGTCATTAAGTGAATTTCAATCACAAATTTACGAAAATAAATTTGTGATTGCTTCTTTTTTCATATTAACAGGGAGATATAGACACTATGAACATGACGGACAAAGAAAGCGGACAAAATAAACAACCCCTCATTCTACCCTTCACAATGGTTCTGGTAGTCAAAAGAACATCCCTTCACTGCTATTGTCTAAGATATGTGGAACAGGTGTCACAGGCATATTCATCTGGAACTACATGATTAAATATAATAGCTATGAAGGGATGTTCTTTTGACTACCAGAACCATTGTGAAGGGTAGAATGAGAGGTTGTTTATTTTGTCCGCTTTCTTTGTCCGCCATGTTAATAGTGAGAGAAAGATAATCAGAGAGGAGTCAGAGTTCACCAGGGGCGGATCCAGGGAGGATGGGGGCGAAATCCCCTTTGTTCACCATATATTTTTCATGAAACATCTGTCTGTCTTAAAGTGAATTTTGGAGCAAAAATGTCATCTTTAATTCACCTTCAATTTTAATTGGTCTTTTGGGGGAAGGGGTTGGGTATTCTCAGAAATTTAAAGCCCCTCCCTTTTGAAGTTTGCATGGATTTGCCCCTATTTGGCAAACGTGTGTCATAGATTTTATGTTGCTGTTAAATGACATTGGTGTTGAAAATGCAGTGAAAATCAATTTAATAATTACTAGCATGCCTGTTCATTATTACAACATCATCAAAAATCAGAACCATTTATCATCCAATCAATCACAAGTAATTCAGAAGGCATCAACATTCAAATTATTTTTCATTCCCGAGCTTCTTTCCATGTTCATGTTTCTTTCTGTCAGCTAGCTCTTTTCTCTCCTTCATACCTTCCAACTCGGTCTATATCTTTCCTTCTCTTCCTTTTTCTCTCCCTTTTTCTTTCCCCTTCTATTTTCACCATCTCTAGTTTTCTCACCTTTTCTCTACTTCACTGTTCTTATCTTTCGTTTCTCAAGCTCTCCATCAGCTCCCTCGATTGCTTTCTTTCTCTCTCTCTCTCTCTCTCTCTCTTTATATCTCTCTTGTTATTTTCACTCACCTTCTTATCATGAGTAGTTATTTCAAGTGTGGCCTAAATTATGTTTTATTGTCTTACTTCATCGTTCAGTTTATTATCTATAGTGTATCTTTTGTATTTGCACTGCCAGTGGAGGTCCAATTTTCTGTGTTTTTTTTTTTTTTCTTCAAATATGGATCAATAAAAGATATGAACATAACAGGTCAGTACAACATGGAATGAAATGAAATTTTCCTTAATTGCACTTGTCATACTAGTAACTTTTATTCAAAACAAAGAGTTGACATACGCTGTACTTCAAATTAGGAATTTAAATCCGACTGGAATGGTGCTCTTTATTAAGCTGTAGTCTGAAAATATTAAATACTTCCTGTTTCTAATAAATTTAAGAATGGAGAGTGTTTGTACTTTCTTCCTAATAAAATTCATCCTTTCCTTTCCTTTCACTAGAAAATAAATAAAATCACGTACCCCAAAATATCTCTTCACATCTACCCATTATTTTCTTTTACAAAGTTTAGCTAGTAGGTTTTTTTTTTTTTTTTGGTATAGTTAAGATAAAGGAAGCAATTCCATCTAAATTTAGATCATTGCACATGTGACATGATTCATGAAGAAAAAAAATCCTATATGACATTAAGAGATCGTATTGTTAATCCAATAATTAAAAATTTGTTAGTTTTAAATTTACTTTTCAAGTCGTCTGCTCTTGCAAGCACACAAACGCAGTGGATATTTGGAATTAAATATTATCTATGAAATAAAGGTAATATCATCCTGAAAGTGAGATTGCTCATATTGAAACATGTGTCATGAGTTATTAGGGCATTTGTCACCCAAATTATGAAGATACAAAAAGCAATTTTTTGCACTTTGTTCATTAAAGTAGTAGCAATATCACTTCCTCATAACTTCAACTGCAGTACAGCTGGACGCTGTCAGTCAGTTCTCACAAAATATAGAGGTCATGCTCAGCTTTCATGGCTTTGTAAGTTCATTCACCCACTGAAAGGATGTGATCATAGACCATTAAGGCATCCAAAGTTCCAAACACTACTGGTTCTAGTGACATCCTGTACAGCCATACCCATGTTTATTTTGTAGGATCTCCATCATTGTGAAGTTCATCCTGGGTTGACGCAAAGAAAATCCAACTTCAGTTATTGTTTCAAGATCTTAGATCACCACTGCTTCCTCCTCTGATATGAATGCAGTGACCTGACATTTCCAGCATCATTGAATTAAATGTGGTTATCATATCCTACCCCTCTCCTTCCAGCTTTGCCTCTAAGTTACAGTCTAACATTCCTATATTTGCCTGGAGATGACAAGGATGATAGGGACGAACATGACCTGGCTTAGCTGCTCCATATCAATGGCCTGTAAAAAGAAAAAAAAAAATCCCTTTTAATTGCACATGAAATGGCACTAGAAGCAGCCAACTGCTTAGATGAATCACACTGATATACAGATTTATTGTTTTAGAAAAGCTGAAGTACACCAACAGGCTTAAATGAGTATGGAATACAAAGTGTCATTCATTCTAATATGAAATATTAGACAGTAATAACATTTAATCCATTAAGTAATGCTGTTTTGTGATTAGTATTGTTTCAATTTTGATTAATGTAAAAGTAATTTAACTAAATAAATATTCCATTATGCCTAATAATTGAATTTCAGTTTGTAATTCAATTGCTTTAATAAAACAGAAAATCTACAGAGATAATAAATGCACTCAAAACTGAAGACAAATCAAGCAATACGCAATGGGAAGGGTGGGGGAGGTATTTTTTTCTGCTCCTCCCATCCTTCTCTCAATTATAAGCAATGCCCGGCCCCCCCCCCCTCCATTTCAGCTTCATCTTTTTCTATTGATTTCTTAATTTTTTCTAAAAGCAGGTCTATGCTTACAGGGTTGTGATACATAAACAGTTAATTTAAATTCCATCCTTATTCAGAGCCCGAGCTAGGGCAAGGTCCTAGTCTGGCCCTAAATCAGCTAGACTATATGCTAGCCTAGATCTAACGTTAGGGCCGAGGCCTAACTTTATTTTACTCTGTGTAGGAAATACACTGTACATGTATCCACATGTATAACTTTTTGGAGCTCTGCTAAAATTTTGTAATGAATTCCTGACTGGTAAATTCAGCATGGGAAAATTGAGGCCTCATAAATGTATCAACAAATTCAAGAGATTGGTATAAGCAGGTCTGAAGTTAAGATCTAGTCCCATGATTGTATTTGTAGTGGAATAGACATACACAAACGTCAATGAATGAATTTAAGGGTAAGGCATATGGTGCATTCAACTGCTAACGTTAACTAGCGCCTAGCGGCAACTAACGTTTCAACATTAAGACACATCTTCGCTTTTTCTTGCATGTGACTGCTTAAATCTTGGTTTAAAGAAATTGCCATACTGATGAAACAAAATACAAAAATTGATATTCAAAGATTATAATATGAAAAAAGAAATAACAGAGGAAGGATATTTCATAATACAACGTTACATGTCGGAATTACAGGTATTAACAACTTTATCTGTGAAACTATGCATGCATGCATGCAGCCTTGAAGTTGAAGTTGCAGCTGGCACTACGAAATGAGGTAACTAGACAGTCACCAATTAAAACTGAATTAAATGCACGAAATGCCTTTAAAACCCGTAATTCTAGTGGAACAAACTGTGTGAAGAAATTATAATAATGATCTTACCGATTCATCCAAGGAATGACATTTGATCATCAGCTAGAGCCAGATTAATCGACGGACTAGATCTAGTAACATAGGAATTGAGTCACTGTTCTGGTATTTTTCTTCCGCACGTGTGTACGTGTTTTGTTTTGTTTTTTTGGTGTTGTTATTTTTTTTTTCCAGTGCGCTCGATATGCGCCGACTTTAGCGCGGTTTTACTGCGTAAAGTCATTTGGAGAGCTAAGGGCCCTTTTGTCGCGTCGCGGCCCATATGGGTACCCTATATGCTTATGGCTTTGGGGCTGTACTTGAAGCAATGATTGGTAAATACTGGGAAATACCTCATAGAGAATATTCTTCACCATGAAATTGGGCCAAAATGTACATTAACAAGAAAATGACAAGCTTAAACAAACAGAGCAATAAAAATATTACTTTTTCATGAACGTTAAGGCAACTTAAGGGTAATATACAGTGTACATGTAACTGCCTTCATTATTAAGTGGATTTTGCACTGTGTTAAGCAATGTCTGGAAAATACTGGGGATTGCTGGAAAATACCCCCCAAACAAATATTTATCTAATTGTATCCCCCGAACAGAGTTCGGAGGATACTATGGATTTGGCCTCGTCGCGCCGCTGCGTCAGCCGCTGCAGAGATCTTGTGAGCGCTCTACCTGCTTGCAATTCTTCTTGGATCATCTTCGACTTTGGCATGAAGGTGCATTATGGTAATGTGAAGACGCCTATTGTGTTTGGTGTGGGCGGAGTCATTGTTGCCATGGTAACAACATTTTTTTGTGGAAATATTTTAGAACCTGTAACTTCTGCTGTTTCCATCCGATTGTCATGAAATTTGGCACACAGGACTAATATAACATGACATTGTGAAAAATGAAATATTCATAACTACTACGCCATTCCGCAAGCATTGCCATGGCAACCACACATTAGGAAAAATGCTTTCATTGTTGTGAGCGCTCTACTGGCTGCAGTTCTTTTTGGATCAAATTTAGCATGAAGGTGCATTATGCTAAAGCGAAGATGCCTATCATTTTTGGTGTTGATGGAGTCATTGTTGCCATGGTAACAACATTTTTTGGGGGAAATATTCTAGAACTTGTAACTTCTGCTGTTTTTACCCGATTGTTATGAAATTGTCATGAAATTTGGCACACAGGACTGATATCACGTGACATGAAAAAAGGATTATTCGGAACTGCTAAGCCAAGTGTTGCCATGGCAACCATACATTGGGAAACATAATTTCATTTTGTTGCCATATTATACAACATTTTGGCCCAAAAAGTCATCCAAATGGGGGATGGTGGACAGGTTCGGGCCCACTTTCGGGGGATACGTGTGCACGAACGGGTCCCCGGCTCAGTGCTCTAGTTATCATTTGTAAATTCAGTAAAAGATTGAGAAAAGGGCAAGATCAACCACCAAGTGATGGTTGATCAATAGAAGAAGTGGTGTACTAGATTTGAATTTCATATTAAAATTTCAAATAAACACCATTGATTTACATGTACATGAACAATTCTTCACAAACCAAGAGTAATAGAAACTGTCATGCTGTGAAGACAAGAACAATTCATGTCTTCACAAACCAAGAGTTATAGAAATCGTCAACATTTTAAGTGTAATTAGAAGATTTAAATTTAGTCACATTGATTGGTATGACTGCTACTTCATGTCTAATGCTTAAGAGAGGAGGTCATGTGTCCAGATGCTTCATAAGATTAGAGCTGTCAAGTTTGGCATCCGATTTTACGAAAAAAGTACATCAAATGGCCGCAACCATCATAAATATTGTCCAACATAACTTTAAAAAGATTTCTGACATATTTAATGTGAAGTTGTTCCAGTTAGCATTTGCAGTCATCTGTCAGGGCTACACAACCTGAGAAGCCACACAACGTGGGGGGGGGGGGGGGGGGGTATACTACACATTGAGGTATATGGCCCACATATTGACCACAAGTGTATTTCCCAGAATTTCCCAGTATTTCCTAGTATTTCCCAGTATTTTCTGGTATTTCGCAGTATTCCCCAATAAAACTAAAAATAAATCTAAATTCTCCAACACTGATGTGAATGTTTATTCTTATATTTCTTTTGGGGGACAGGGGTGTACGAAAGCAGGGCACAATCCAGTGAAACCAGTGGAAGAACCTAAACCAAAATCATCAGCAAACTCAGACGATGTTACAAATGCTGAGGTAGGTATCATAGCACTGGAGATTCTCGTGCAGGTTATCTTTCAAAGGGCAGGTGCGGGATGGGGTGTGGGTGTATTTTTTCAGGGTGTTTTAGGAGAGAAAACAGGAAATTTAGCATTTAAAAGCCTAACATAACAGAAATATGTTATGCAGTCTTTCATATCGGAAGAGGAGGACTCTATTTTAGTATAAAAATATGACCCTATTAATTTCTGAGTGCAAGTTCCAAACTGAAAATTCACAAAACCTTGTTTTTCTAGAAACCACTTCCCAAAATGTACCTTTTTTCTGTGTTTTTTGTACATGTATGTTAATGCGTTTTTAAGAATTCTGTTCCTGTGAAAGAAAAAAGATGATGGAAAAGATGTGAAAAAAGGATGATTTTGGCCTGACAAATGCAGCAATTAGTGTATCCTGCAGAATCTGATGTTATTTTTCATTGATTGTTTCTAGGTTACAGTAGAACCACCTCTACCTCGGCCAATCCAGAACTCTGATCCTGAACAAAGACCAAGGTAAATACACAGGAGCATATCGTTTAGAATGAAGAAGAAGAAGAAGGAGAAGGAGGAAGAAGAGAAGAAGAAGAGGAAGAAGAAGAGGAAGAAGAAGAAGAAGAAGAAGGAGAAGGAGAAGGAGAAGAAGAAGAAGAAGAAGAAGAAGAAGAAGGAAGAAGGAGGAGGAGGAGGAGGAGAAGAAGGAGAAGAAGGAGGAGAAGAAGAAGAGGAAGAAGAAAAGGAAGGAGAGGAGGAGGGAGAGGGAGGAGAAGATGAAGAAGAAGGAGAAAAAAAGAAGAAAAAAAAGTAGGAGGAGGAGGATGAGGAGAAGGAGAGGAGGAGAAAGAGGGAGAAGATGAAGGAGAAAGAAAGAAGGAGAGAGAGAGAGAGAGAGAGAGGAGAGAGAGAGAGAGAGAGAAATTGCATGCAAAGGATTAGAACATGGTCTTATGGTTGTTGTTTTTTTAACTGAACTATGCATGATCTTATTTTTTTTTAAATGTAAATGTGTTCTTGTTTTCTTTAGTTTTTAAGAGTTTTAGTACTCTTTCATTTGGGGTTAGAATGTATGAGTGGAGTGATTATTTTTTTTGACCAATCTAATTTCACATCCTTTCTTGTCCAGACAGGTTTTTTGTTGTTGTTGAGATGTTACTTTGATTTGAAAGTTCATAATATCTTTCACAAAAAAAAAGGCAGTTAAAAAGATGAAAATTAGCTTTTGTATCATTAAAATGGCCTTGTCTACAGTATTGGAAATAATCATGTATGAGCAAATTTTCCCCTTCGTGAAAACACAACCATATACGAAGGAATTTATTCATTGTGAAATTAAACATGTTTTAAGAATAATTTTCTTATCTGTATTATGGATTTATAGCCTAGATGAACCAAAGATCAAGCTACCTCTGTCCATTGATCCATCATTAAAAGCAGCCTTGGAAAGAATGTCATTAGAAGCACAGACACAGCAAGGTTTGTACCCTGCAACATACAAATGTAGACCGCTTTTATAAGGGGCATGGATGAAACTCTAGCCCGAGGTGATCTCAAACAGTACTGTTACAGTGCAGTGTGAAGATCACCAAGGAGCTATGATTTTACAGGGCTCATACGGGTCAGGGAATTTCTGGAAAGTCAGGGTATTGGAAATTCTTTTTTCCAGAAGCAAACAGTCAGGGAAAGTCAGGGAATTTCTCAATTTCTTCTGGAAAGTCATGGAAAATCATTTATTCAAGATATTTTTCATGTTAATAAATTCACGCTCTGGCCAGCCCTGCATTCATTGCACTCAGATCAGCTTTGAAACTCTTTTAATCAGTGTGCTTTGTATGTAAGTTTTGCATCACATGTGATTGATGAGTCATGGAAATTTGCTTCTTTTCTGCCCTGGAAAGTCATGGAAAGTCATGGAATTTTGAAAATTTATAAGTGTATGAACCCTGTTTTAACCGTGTCCTGAAAAATATGTAGTCAGTATTTGTTTTATATACTGCATACTGAGTGTGCCTTCCCCAAAAGTGGATAATTTGACAAAATACGCTTGTCGAATTTTATGTAGTTGAAGGGAAATCAGTCTTGAGAGTAGAGCGCATGTCTAACTACACTTATCATTGTTAACGTCATAAGCATCTCTTGCATCACTGTGTTTTATGCGCAAGGGGAACTACATTATGCCAAGTCAATATCTTTGCTATACTGCCTGGCAGTCAGTAGTGAATTTCATGCTGGCAGCCTATAATCTTGATATGCGGTTGCAGTATATGAAATAAAATGACCACCTTAGAGTAAGAATGTGCTAACCCAAGTACCAAATAATGTAACAGTGATGGTAATATCAGTAATAACATTTTCCAAAGATAATGAGGATATTATCAGTATTAATACTTGCTGTCTAAAGGCCCTGTGATTATCATTTCTCAAACAGGACTTGACCTTGATGAACCAAACAAGAATTTCTCATTTTATATTCATTATTTATAGAAAATGATTGTCTTAGAAGCTGAAACATGAGTGATGCATCATTAGCTCTAACAACATTTGCTCCATTCGAATATCTAAGCTTGGAGTTCATCTAGCTATTAGGTTTGGTTGATGATGAAGATCAACACGGGTCCATTATTAATGTTTTACCAGCTGGGCAGTTCCAGTGTTACGGACATTACATTTCAGACGATTTTTGCAACTTCAAAAGGTCATGAAGATAAAACCACTTTATTATGCGGGACTGATAAGATGCAGTCTTGCAAAGAAATCCTTGATCATTAGCAGTGAATGTTTCAGTCCATTTCAACACATTCTTGTTAGTTGCAGTATGTTATGTTTCCATTACAGACACTACATTTGTTAACAAAACATAACATGCCATAACTACCACATGCTGTACTGACATGGACTGAAATTTTCACTATTTATAATCAAGGGTGTTTTGTGCATGATTCCATCATATGAGTTCAAATAAAAAAAGTGGTTTTATCTTAATGACCTTTTCAAGTTGCAGAAGTGTAATGTCCGTAACGCATGGAACTGCCCAGCTACAAATGCAGCTGAAAGGAGGTACAATACCCATTTGTAATTGCAGTATGAGGAAGGAGCAGAAGGTGTTAAAGTAAAGTTGGGAGTTTGTGAGTGTCACTAAGGACTGTTGTTTGACTTTGGTATTCTTTGACGATGTAAAATTTTAAAGGAGCATAATAGATTAAACAATTTTGATCCCCTTTACTCCTTCAGATACGACTGAGGGTAATGGAGAAATCAAGCAGGGGACATTATGCAAGAACAAGGGTTGTCAAATGGTAAGCGATCACCAGAATTAAAGGAAAAGTGTCCACCATCATAGGAAGATTATCTGCATGAAACCGAAATCTAGAAAAACAGGTCAATAAAAGTTGAGGGAAATCTTGAAGGATAAGAAAGTTGCTAATATTTGCAAATATGAAATTGGCAACTTCATTTATATTTAGAGTTACTCTGCATCCTCTTAGATTTAGTACACAAAATAGACAAATTGTTATTTCTCAGAAGAAAATATTTTTATTATATTATTTTAAAACATTATCTCCTGAAATGATGAGGATTCTCCACAGACACTGTCTCTTTATTTTTTGTATTTTTCCTTTTTGAAAGGTGTAACTTCCTTGTGGATGAGGTTTATGGTTCACCATGTGATAAGTCCTGAAAAGGACTGTTAAGTTAGAGGAAAAGTGAAGGAAGTTCAGGGAGAGGAGAAATGGAGAGGTGAGATAAAGAGTAAGATAGAGTGGAGAGTATCATTCTTGAAAATGAGTGAAGTCCTAAAAAGAACTAGCCTTCTCTCCTCATCTCCTTCTCATCTGGTATACAGTCCTTTTTAGGACTTCACTCTTTATCAAGAAAGATGCTCTCCACTCTCTCTTACTCGCCATCTCGCCTCTCCATTTCTCCTCTTCCTCAACTTTCTCCACTTTTCCACTAAACTTAACAGTCCTCTTCAGGGGAGCGTTTCATTAAAGGACTTGTCCGATGTTTTATCCGACAAAGTCTGTTTTATCCGACAGTTGCCATAGTAATGATGCTTCTCAGCCAATCAAAATCAAGGAAAGATGTCAGATCTGACAACTTGTCAGACACAGATGTTGATGAAATGCCCCCCAGGACTTACCACATGGTGAACCGTAAACCTCGTCTACATCATCAGTACAAAAATGCAAACCTCCACCTTCAAAGATCATCTGATTAACTTCCTCTTGTACATTCAGGAATGCAGTACTGAAAGTCAGTTCATAACTTACCATGAGCACTGCAAGTATCTCTGGGGGGGTGTTTCATAGAGCGGTTCGCAAGTTACGAATGGCTTTACGCACGACTGGTGATACCTTCTTGTGCTACATGTAAATGAATGAGAATCTGATTAGCACCCAAGAACATGTTCCAGTCGTTCGTAAAGTCATTCGTAACTTACGAACAGCTTTATGAAACACCCCCAGCTGGACTTCACAGTACGCTACTATGGACCCTTATACTGAATGCTCACATTCAAGTGAAGACTGTAGCCACACAGTGGCCTATTGCTCAAACCATGTATATCAATCATGTCTTTCTTACAGCCCTATGAAGGTGAGAAAAGTTTGACAGACCGTTGCAGACATCATCCCGGTGCTGCTATATTCCATGAAGGGTAAGTATGCCTGTCATTCTTCGACCCATTTATCACAGGAATTATTTGAAGCCCCATTGGATCAGCTTTCCTTAAAATTGGCAATGCCAGTATTTTTCTTTCATTGCTACATTTTTTCTTACAAAGACTCATGTGAAATGAATATAACTTGACACGAAGTATGTTGAGATGTTAAAAAGTTGTCAATTTGCATGGAAAAGCAATGATTTTAAAATTGCCATCACATTGCCAATTTAAAGAGTTTAGTGCTTATTTTCCTTGATAAACTTTTCGAGATCAAATAACAAATACTGTTTCATTCAAAATTGGCACAGTATTGGTTGAAATTTTTACTCTTTCTGCTTATGTATTTCATGTGAATTCAGGGCTCTGCATCAAAAGTCATTGGGCTTAAACAACTGGGCTTAATGTCAAATTCTGTCATGAATAGTTATTATTGTATGTAGCTTATTGACATATGTTGGTCATTGGATTTCAAGTCGATATGCCGGTATGCACAGTTCTTATGCTGCCATGTAGGAAATTGGCAAAGGCAGTCACATTGGCTTTTGGCAATCTTTACTGGTACCAATTCTCTCATCAGTTAACATGGTATTTTAGGCTAAGGAGAAAGTTGAATGAAAAATTATTTAGAACATTTTAGAATATAAGTCCAAAAGGCACTGGAAGGGGGTTCAAAGATAGGACCAGTCTTACCCCATTTTAATCTGAACTAAAATGCATCTAAATTGATGCACGTACTGATATTGGTACTTAAGTTTTATTTCTCTTCCCTCTCTGTATATGAACTCTCTCTCTCTCTCTCACACTATTTTTTCTGCCCTTATTCCTTTTCCTTCCTGACTTTTCTTTCTTTTTTCCCATTTCCATCTCTAAAATCCCCTGTCTCTCTTTTGTCCCCATGCAGTATGAAGTATTGGTCGTGCTGCAATCGGAAGACCTCTGACTTCAACAACTTTCTAAATCAGGAAGGCTGTACCGTTGGCAGCCATGTTTTTAAGAGTGCAGATAGTGAGGAGAAGAAGCTGGTTTCATGCAGGTAAGAATAAACACTATGAACATGACCGACAAAGAAAGTGGACAAAATAAACAACCTCTCATTCTACCCTTCACAATGGTTCTGGTAGTCAAAAGAACATCCCTTCACTGCTATTATGTTCAATCAGTAGTTCCAGGTGAATATGCATGTTACACCTGTTCCACATATTTTAGATAATAGTAGTGAAGGGATGTTCTTTTGACTACCAGAACCATTGTGAAGGGTAGAATGAGGGGTTGTTTATTTTGTCCGCTTTCTTTGTCCGTCATGTTCATAGTGAAAGGTGCATTCAGATATGCGTTGACTTTGTGGTGCCACTTTGTGTGCACACATTTTGTGTACAGGTCTATGGGGGTATAGGGCGACAAAAAAATGTCGCCGAGGCAGGACACATTTTTGTTTGCAGCCTGGCTACAAAAAATTGCGCACCAATCAAATTCCTAAAAAGTTGGCGCAAAAATTGTTGCCATGAGATTGTTTACACAAGTTTTGAGAAAATACTCTCTTATATTATATGAGAGTTGACGCGCTAATGCGTGTTCATTAACATAAGTGGCGACACAAAGTCGCATCATATTTGAACACAAAAAATGTGTGCACACAAAGTGGCGCCACAAAGTCACCTCACGTCTGAAAGCGCCTTGAGAGTGCTTGAAACAACTACATATATTTGTGTGTTCATTAAAAAAGAGAGAAAAAATGTGCGATTTTGTTGAAAAATTGTTCAGTTATTTGTAGTATGATTTGACCTGTCAGGTTATACATATTTGGATTTTTAAAGACAACTGTATGTTGGACAGCCCTTATTGAAATATCCCTCAGGAAGTAATGGATTGTTATACTGTAACCGGGTTCTCACTAGAAAAAAATCCACACATGGTTCCCACTCTGCGCAAAGCGTGGAAGTTTCAGAAGTTTTATGGAATAACACCTAAAGTTAGGTGTGCCGGCAGTATATGCTATAGTAAAAGGATGAAAAATACTTCTTGGTAAAGCAGGAGTTGTCTACTAATGGCATAAAAGTAAAAATACTTGCCAAAAAGCAAAACAATCTGTGACATTTATCATTATTATTAGGAATATATACTCCAATATTTTTTTACCCTTGTTGCCACGCATGGTGCAGCAATTTCACACATGGTTCTTCCTTGTCGAAAACCCTTTACGCATGGTATTGGAACCATGGGTGTTATGTACTGGCGAGAACCATGGTCATACATTAAAAAGGAAAAATCACTTCTAGGATTAGTGCTCTCGTCTAGTTGTTTAGGGGAGGGCATTGCCATTCCACAGGATAATTTCCAGAGGGATGTTTTCAGTAGGTGTAGTCCAACAGATAGTTGTCTTTAATGAAATTCCCTCCCTTGAACAACTACTCCTATGAGCAGTTCCTCTTTAATGTATCAGAATCCACAAAGGAGTAATTGTCTAGGGATTTGGATTGGTGTTCAGGGTATTAATTTGTAACGTACAACCCCCGACACCATCGATGACATAACTAGACAACCCGTGAAGAGATACCTTGCATCAGCAGTGCAGGTTCAGTCTGCAATTTAATGTAAAATTAAAAACTTGTTTAGTCATACATGTCTCAACAGTTACAATTGCTCACATGTATCATGAAATAATAATGTTTCTTTGCAGATCCAAATAAATATTATCTTGCAAGAAATACCATAATGATATAGTAACCTGACTCTAGATATGTGTTATCCCTTTCAATATTTGCTTACACCAAGCTAAATTCTCACAACTTGTTCTAGAACCCCCTCTATAAACATTTTGAAGAGTCCCTTAAACTAAGCTTTGAAATATTTAAACCTTCTTTATCATTGCCCCTTTTATCTCATATTAACTGAATTATCATAAATGTACTCCAAATTTCTACAGGCCTGTCATCTAGACACAACCCTCTCATAACTATAAACAAACAACTTATATGAATCTTGTAATTATAAATCTGCCATTTTATACAGTGTACAACAGCGCACTAAATGACAACTGAATGCAAACGCCCACGTACCCGATTCATTGTAGATTATGTAATACATAGTGTGTGCATTCACACGCACCTTCACCCATACACCGAAACACATGTTCCACTAATTTGGAATCACAAATTATACTACTTATATCTCTTGACATTCCAAGCAAGTGGGCTATATAGACAAATTAGCTATTTAACTTCAAGTTTACATGCTCATTTACTTACATCATTGGGCTTATATGCAAAAGTTAGACAAAAATCAATGGCATCGTTGGGCAACAAAACAACTCCCAACACAGGAATTTCAGCAGCACGCCTTGACAGCGCCCTCAAGTGTTCAAACTAATATTTTGCTTATAAATCACCGCTTGTGACGTCAGTATCAACAGTTCACACCCGACAAATTTGTAGGGACTCTGTGTCCTAGAGGGGTAGTTATTACTAGATAGATGGTTCTTGGGAGATGGATGGTTTGCCGGGGGGGGGGGGGGGGGGGGGGGGGGGGGGGGGGGGGGGAGGGGGTACTGTTACTTGAGCACCAGTCTTCAAGGATTGATATGAGGAAATAATTCTTTTCAGATGGAGTATTTGATAGCTGGAAAAATTTTCCAGAGGTGGGGTCATATCAGTGCCTTTAATGAATTCTTGTCAGAAGTTGACTTGATAAAACACTGGAAGAATGCAGCTTTTTTGTATGTGATTTTCATTGTGTTATTCTGGCACCTTTAATCAGCTAACTCTTTACCAGGTAAATTTGTTGGGACCATTTATGTACAATTTTTAATTTCTGTCTGAACTGCACCTTCTCCAAACATATCTTGGAATTGCTAGTGTGTAGTAGTTTTATCTGTCCAGATGATCGATGGACAGGCATTGTCCTAAAAAAAATGCTAAGTATAGTAAAGTAAGTAATGATACTATTTCCTTTAATCTGTGCTGTTATTAATCAGTTCTGTCATTTTTTGCTAGTCTCTGTTCACTCTTTTGGTTCTTTCTTCAGGCATGACTGGCATCAAACGGGTAAAATGGCTGTTCTGTCGGTCTACTGCAAGAAGTCCGACCCCAGTGCTACAGTGATACAAGCCAACCAAGTCTCTATCGATATCCAGATCTCATTTGACCAAGGGAAGAGCGAATTCAGGAAAACGATCACGCTTGAAGGGGTAAGATTAGATGTATTTATGTACAGGAGAGGACTGAATAAGAAGAGATTGGATTGAAGGGAAGAGAGTGGATCTAAGAAAGAAGGATAATCTATGTTGGAAAAAAAACCCCCACTCAACTAAGATAGGGTTTGAATGGAGAGAGATAGAGAGAGAGAGAGAAAGAGAGAGTAAAAGAGAGAGAGAGAGTGAGAGAGAGGGCGGTGTTAAGCTGCTAAACCGTAACATGCCTACGGCTGCGCGCGAAAGGCGGTCTAAGCCATCAAAGAGTTATACATGCGCATGAACAACGTATTACATGCGAAGTAATTAACTGGAATTTTTCTTGAAATATCAAAGTTTATGCTTTAAAGCAGCCAGCAACTGGGAAATCATGGGGAAAACGAATTTGCAAAAGGCTTGTTTACTTGTACACTATAATCCGTCCGTTATGCGATCCCGTCCGACTAATGCGATAAAAGTTAGGACAGCACGAAGTTTACCGAACTCAACCTAGTCATACACTTCGGGTTCTCACATTTCTCAACAACTCTAAGTGTTTAGACTCTTAACAGGTCTCATTGTGTTCACTCGAAGAAACGTCTTGTATAATGCTCCAACATTTCAAAATACAAAATATAGTTTACTTCTGGTATGTTAGTCTAGCCATTAAACTCCATTGCCTTTCCCCGACACGTCGTCGCCGCGGATTACATAACACCCCTTAGGCTCTCCCACGGAGCTGGCCATGTAATTGTTTTTCCATATGACGAGCTGTTTATTAGCTTTTTCACTGCGCAAAATTTGAAACACGTACGGCAATAAATCACAGTTGTTTAGAATGGATTATCCCTTTTCTTGAAACTCGAGTGGCCGACTGCATTCCCCCTCTCTCCTCCGAGATCACCCTGCCTTTCCCCATGATTTCTCAGTTTCTATCCCCTTTAACATCTATTCACATTCACACCTACGTCATCCACAGACCAGAAGTAAGCCAAGAAAACTGAAAACTTCCATGATGACTGGCTTTCATGGAAAATTCCTGTCAATTACTTCGCCACATAAAACCATACATAAAATGCTGTTTGGGTGCACACGTAAAACTTTTGATGGCTTAGGCGTGCTAAAACCTGCGGCGCAACGCATGTTATGGTTTAGCAGCACGTTACACTTTAGCAGCT
>CM057160.1:27258581-27280415 GCA_029962745.1 Echinometra lucunter | reverse complement strand
AGAGAAAGAGAGAGAAAGAAATTGCATGCAGAGGATTAGAACACAGTCTTTATGGTTGTTGTTTTTTTAACTGAACTATGCATGATCTTGTTTTTTTTTTAATGTAAATGTGTTCTTGTTTTCTTTAGTTTTTAAGAGTTTTAGTACTGTTTCATTTGGGGTTAAAATGTATGAGTGGAGTAATTATTTTTTTTGACCAATCTAATTTCACATCCTTTCTTGTCCAGACAGGTTTTTTTTTTTGTTGAGATGTTACTTTGATTTGAAAGTTCATAATATCTTTCACAAAAAAAGGCAGTTAAAAAGATAAAAATTAGATTTTGTATCATTAAAATGGCTCTGTCTACAAAATTGAAAAATATCATGTATGAGCAAATTTTCCCCTTCGTGAAAACACAACCATATACGAAGGAATTTATTCAATGTGAAATTAAACATGTTTTAAGAATAATTTTCTTATCTGTATTATGGATTTATAGCCTAGATGAACCAAAGATCAAGCTACCTCTGTCCGTTGATCCATCATTAAAAGCAGCCTTGGAGAGAATGTCATTAGAAGCACAGACACAGCAAGGTTTGTACCCTGCAACATACAAATGTAGACCGCTTTTATAAGAGGCATGGTTGAAACTCTAGCCCAAGGTGATCTCAAACAGTACTGTTACAGTGCAGTGTAAAGATCACCAAGGAGCTATGATTTTTAACCGTGACCTGAAAAATATGTAGTCAATATTTGTTTTATATACTGCATACTGAGTGTGCTTTCTCCAAAAGTGGATAATTTGACAAAATATGCTTGTCGAATTTTATTTAGTTGAAGGGAAACCAATCTTGAGAGTAGAGGGCATGTCTAACTACACTAATCTTTTTTAACGTCAGAAGCATCTCTTGCATCACTGTGTTTTATGCGCAAGGGGAACTACATTATGCCAAGTCAATATTTTTGCTATACTGCCTGGCAGTCAGTAGTGAATTTCATGCTGGCAGCCTATAATCTTGATATGTGGTATATGAAATATAATGACCACCTTAGAGTAAGAATGCGCTAACCCAAGTCCCAAATAGTGTAACAATGATGGTAATATCAATAATAACATTTTCCAAAGATAATGAACATATCAGTATTAATACTCGCTGTCTAAAGGCCCTGTGATTATCATTTCTCAAACAGGACTTGACCTTGATGAACCAAACAACAATTTCTCATTTTATATTCATTATTTATAGAAAATGATTGTCTTAGAAGCTGAAACATGAGTGATGCATCATTAGCTCTAACAACATTTGCTCCATTCGAATATCTAAGCTTGGAGTTCATCTAGCTATTAGGTATGGTTGATGATGAAGATTAACACGGGTCCATTATTAATGTTTTACCAGCTGGGCAGTTCCAGTGTCATGGACATTACATTTCCGATGATTTTTGCAACTTCAAAAGGTCATGAAGATAAAACCACTTTATTATGCGGGACTGATAAGATGCAATCTTGCAAAAGAAATCCTTGATCATTAGCAGTGAAAGTTTCAGTCCTTTTCAGCACATTCTTGTTAGGTGCAGTATGTTATGTTCTCGTTACGGACATTACATTTGTTAACAAAACATAACATGCCATAACTACCACATGCTGTACTGACATGGACTGAAACTTTCACTATTTATAATCAAGGGTGTTTTGTGCATGATTCCATCATATGAGTTCAAATAAAAAAAGTGGTTTTATCTTAATGACCTTTAGAAGTTGCAGAAGTGTAATGTCCGTAACGCATGGAACTGCCCAGCTACAAATGCAGCTGAAAGGAGGTACAATACCCATTTGTAATTGCAGTATGAGGAAGGAGCAGAAGGTGTTAAAGTAAAGTTGGGAGTTTGTGAGTGTCACAAAGGACTGTTGTTTGACTTTGGTATTCTTTGACGATGTAAAATTTTAAAGGAGCATAATGGATTTAACAATTTTGATCCCCTTTACTCCTTCAGATACGACTGAGGGTAATGGAGAAATCAAGCAGGGGACATTATGCAAGAACAAGGGTTGTCAAATGGTAAGTGATCACCAGAATTAAAGGAAAAGTGTCCACCATCATAGGAAGATTATCTGCATGAAACCCAAATCTAGAAAAACAGGTCAATAAAAGTTGAGGGAAATCTTGAAGGATAAGAAAGTTGCTAATATTTGCAAATATGAAATTGGCAACTTCATTTATATTTAGAGTTCCTCTGCATCCTCTCAGATTTAGTACACAAAATAGACAAATTCTTATTTCTCAGAAGAAAATATTTTTATAATATTATTTCAAAACAATATCTCCTGAAATGATGAGGATTCTCCACAGACACTCTGTCTGTATATCTGTATTTTCCCTTTTGAAAGGTATAGCTTCCTAGTGGATGAGGTTTATGGTTCACCATGTGTTAAGTCCTGAAAAGGACTGTTAAGTTAGAGGAAAAGTGGAGGAAGTTGAGGGAGAGGAGAAATAGAGAGGTGAGATAAAGAGTAAGATAGAGTGGAGAGTATCATTCTTGAAAATGAGTGAAATCCTAAAAAGAACTAACCTTCTCTCCTCATTGCCTTCTCATCTGGTATACAGTTCTTTTTAGGACTTCACTCTTTATCAAGAAAGATGCTCTCCACTCTCTCTTACTCGCCATCTCGCCTCTCCATTTCTCCTCTTCCTCAACTTTCTCCACTTTTCCACTAAACTTAACAGTCCTCTTCAGGACTTACCGCATGATGAACCGTAAACCTCATCCACATTATCAGTACAAAAATGCAAACCTCCACCTTCAAAGATCATCTGATGTACATTCTTGTACATTCAGGAATGCAGTACTGAAAGTCAATGCATAACTTACCATGAGCACTGCAAGTATCTCTGGGGGGATGTTTCATAAAGCTGTTCGTAAGTTACGAATGACTTTACGCACGACTGGTGATACCTTCTTGTGCTACATGTAAATGAATGAGAATCTGATTAGCACCCAAGAACTTGTTCCAGTCATTCGTAAAGTCGTTCGTAACTTACGAACAGCTTTATGAAACACCCCCCTGGACTTCACAGTACACTACTACGGACCCTTATACTGAATGCTCACACTCAAGTGAAGACTGTAGCCACATGTTGGCTTATAATTGCTCAAACCATGTATATCAATCATGTCTTTCTTACAGCCCTATGAGGGTGAGAAAAGTTTGACAGATCGTTGCAGACATCATCCCGGTGCTGCTATATTCCACGAAGGGTAAGTATGCCTGTCATTCTTCGACCCATTTATCACAAGAATTATTTCAAGCCCTGTTGGATCAGCTTTCCTTAAAATTGGCAATGCCAGTATTTTTCTTTCATTGCTACATTTTTTCTTACAAAGACTCATGTGAAATGAATATAACTTGACACGAAGTATGTTGAGATGTTGAAAAGTTGTCAATTTGCATGGAAAACCAATGATTTTAAAATTGCCATCACATTGCCAATTTAAAGAGTTTAGTGCTTATTTTCCTTGATAAACTTTTTCGAGATTAAATAACAAATACTGTTTCATTCAAAATTGGCACAGTATTGATTGAAATTTTTACTCTTTCTGCTCATGTATTTCATGTGAATTCAGGGCTCTGCATCAAAAGTCATTGGACTTAAACAACTGGGCTTAATGTCGAATTCTGTCATGAATGGTTTGATAGTTATTATTGTATGTAGCTTATTGACATATGTTGGTCATTGGATTTCAAGTCGATATGCCGGTATGCACAGTTCTTATGCTGCCATGTAGGAGATTGGCAAAGGCAGTCACATTGGCTTTTGGCAATCTTTACTGGTACCAATTCTCTCATCAGTTAACATGGTATTTTAGGCTAAGGAGAAAGTTGAATGAAAAATTATTTAGAACATTTTAGAGTATAAGTCCAAAAGGCACTGGAAGGGAGTTCAAAGGTAGGACCAGTCTTACCCCATTTTAATCTGAATTAAAATGCATTTAAATTGATGCACATACGACATATGTTATATTCCCTAACTGATACTGGTACTTAAGTTTTATTTCTCTTCCCTCTCTGTTTTATCTCTCTCTCTCTCTCTCTCACTATTTTTTCTGCCCTTATTCCTTTTCCTGCCCGACTTTTCTTTCTTTTTTCCCATTTCCATCTCTAAAATCCCCTGTCTCTGTTTCGTCCCCCATGCAGTATGAAGTATTGGTCGTGCTGCAATCGGAAGACCTCCGACTTCAACAACTTTCTAAATCAGGAAGGCTGTACAGTTGGCAGCCATGTTTTTAAGAGTGCAGATAGTGAGGAGAAAAGGCTGGTTTCATGCAGGTAAGAATAAACACTATGAACATGACCGACAAAGAAAGTGGACAAAATAAACAACCTCTCATTCTACCCTTCACAATGGTTCTGGTAGTCAAAAGAACATCCCTTCACTGCTATTATGTTCAATCAGTAGTTCCAGGTGAATATGCATGTTACACCTGTTCCACATATTTTAGATAATAGTAGTGAAGGGATGTTCTTTTGACTACCAGAACCATTGTGAAGGGTAGAATGAGGGGTTGTTTATTTTGTCCGCTTTCTTTGTCCGTCATGTTCATAGTGAAAGGTGCATTCAGATATGCGTTGACTTTGTGGTGCCACTTTGTGTGCACACATTTTGTGTACAGGTCTATGGGGGTATAGGGCGACAAAGAAATGTCGCCGAGGCAGGACACATTTTTGTTTGCAGCCTGGCTACAAAAAATTGTGCACCAATCAAATTCCTAAAAAGTTGGCGCAAAAATTGTTGCCATGAGATTGTTTACACAAGTTTTAACAAAATGCTCTCTCATATTATATGAGAGTTGATGCGCTAATGCGCGTTCATTAACATAAGTGGCAACACAAAGTGGCATCATATTTGAACACAAAAAATGTGTGCACACAAAGTGGCGTCACAAAGTCACCTCACATCTGAAAGCGCCTTGAGAGTGCTTGAAACAACTACATATATTTGTGTGTTCATTAAAAAAGAGAAAAAAAATGTGTGATTTTGTTGAAAAATTGTTCAGTTATTTGTAGTATGATTTGACCTGTCAGGTTATACATATTCGGATTTTTAAAGACAACTGTGTGTCGGACAGCCCTTATTGAAATATCCCTCAGGAAGTAATGGATTGTTATACTGTATTTTAAAAAGGAAAAATCACTTCTAGGATTAGTGCTCTCATCTAATTGTTTAGGGGAGGGCATTGCCATTCCACGGGATAATTTCCAGAGGGATGTTTTCAGTAGGTGTAGTCCAACAGTGTAGTCTTTAATGAAATTTCCTCTCTTGAACAACTACTCCTATGAGCAGTTCCTCTTTAATGTATCAGAATCCACAAAGGAGTAATTGTGTAGGGATTTGGATTGGTGTTCAGGGTATTAATTTGTAGGGATGTTTTCAGTAGGTGTAGTCCAACAGTGTAGTCTTTAATGAAATTTCCTCCCTTGAACAACTACTCCTATGAGCAGTTCCTCTTTAATGTATCAGAATCCACAAAGGAGTAATTGTCTAGGGATTTGGATTGGTGTTCAGGGTATTAATTTGTAGGGACTCGGTGTCCTAGAGGGGTAGTTATTACTAGATAGATGGTTCTTGGGAGATGGATGATTGCTGGGGGGGGGGGGGGGAGGGGGTACTGTAACTTGAGCACCAGTCTTCAAGGATTGATATGAGGAAATAATTCTTTTCAGATGGAGTATTTGATAGCTGGAAAAAGTTGCCAGAGGTGGTCATATCAGTACCTTTAATGAATTCTTGTCAGAAGTTGACTTGATAAAACACTGGAAGAATGCAGCTTTTTTGTATGTGATTTTCATTGTGTTATTCTGGCACCTTTAATCAGCTCTTTACCAAGGTAAATTTGTTGTGACCATCTATGTACAATTTTTAATTTCTGTCTGAACTGCATCTTCTCCATACATATCTTGGAATTGCTAGTGTGTAGTAGTTTTATCTATCCAGATGATCGATGGACAGGCATTGTCCTAAAAAAAAAATTGTTAAGTGTAGTAAAGTAAGTAAGGATACTATTTCCTTTAATCTGTGCTGTTATTAATCAGTTCTGTCATTTTTTGCTAGTCTCTGTTCACTCTTTTGGTTCTTTCTTCAGGCATGACTGGCATCAAACGGGTAAAATGGCTGTTCTGTCGGTCTACTGCAAGAAGTCCAACCCCAGTGCTACAGTGATACAAGCCAACCAAGTCTCTATCGATATCCAGATCTCATTTGACCAAGGGAAGAGTGAATTCAGGAAAACGATCACGCTTGAAGGGGTAAGATTGGATGTATTCATGTACAGGAGAGGACTGAATAAGAAGAGATTGGATTGAAGGGAAGAGAATGGATCTAAGAAAGAAGGATAATCTATGTTGGAAAAAAACCCCACTCAACTAAGACAGGGTCTGAATGGAGAGAGAGAGAGAGAGAGAGAGAGAGAGAGAGAGAGAGAGAGAGAGAGAGAGTGAGAGAGAGGGGGGTGTTAAGCTGCTAAACCGTAGCATGCGTACGGCTACGCGTGAAAGCCGGTTTAAGCCATCAAAGAGTTATACATGCGCATGAACAGCATATTACGTGCGAAGTAATTAACTGGAATTTTCTTTGAAATATCAAAGTTATGCTTTAACATCTATTCACAGTCACACCTACGTCATCCACAGACCAGAAGTAAGCCAAGAAAATTGAAAACTTCCATGATGACCGGCTTTCATGGAAAATTCCTGTCAATTACTTCGCCACAAAAAACCATGCATAAAATGCTGTTTGCACGCGCACATAAAACTTTTGATGGCTTAGGCGTGCTAAAACCTGCGGTGCAACGCATGTTATGGTTTAGCAGCACGTTACACTTTAGCAGCTTAACGGGGGGAGAGATTGAGAGACAGAGAGGAACAGAGAGAGAGAGAGAGAGAGAGAGAGAGAGAGAGAGAGAGGGGAGGGGTGGGGGAAAAGGGAGGAGGAGGGAAAGGGATATAAGGTATATGTATGAGAGTGAATTCATGATGATATCATATTGGGAATAGTAAAATTTGGTTAAGTTGCATGGTAGGCATTGTAGAAATACATAGAAAAGGACTAAAGAAAATTTATAGGAGCTGTATTAGCACCAGCAGTAGTAGTTGTCGCTTTCCTTTGTGCATTGGTGATGATGCTTTGCATATAATCTTTGTAAAAGCTTATTTATAGATCGGCAGAAAACCGCCGCGCATTAAACCCCCATGGCTTTTGTTTAAACGAATGAATGGGGCAAGAGGTGGCAAAAAAAAAAAACACTTGCCAAGGCAAGAGGCATATTTTTTGCCTCCTGGCGACAACAAGACGTGGACCACTCAAATTCTTAAAAAAAGTTAGCAAAATTTTGACATCACGACTTTGCCTGCCCAACTTTTGGCAAAATTCTCTTTTATTTGGAGTTGATGCATTAATATATCATTACAGCGCCATATGTGAACAAAAAGTGGGGGGGGGGGGCGGTTTGCTGTGGGGGGTTACCACTGGATATTTGAATGGGCCTTAAAGACATTGGTTAACATTGTTATGATTTAAAAAAATTTTGTTTTGTTACGTGAAAATGGGATAAACATAAGGGTTATAGTGTAAAAATACCAGTCTGAAAGTTTCAAAGTATAATATCCACAGGAAGTATTTTTAAATATCAAAAATGTGAACCAATGTTTGAAAAATATACGAAGGTCGGTTGCACAGATTAGACATAAGGAGTGCGCATGCGCGTATGACTCACCTTACCGCACTGTGTGTATTGGCGTATCACGCGGCGGGAGGCACATATCGGCATTTTTAAATTCAAGCAAAGTGGTCCTCTTAGTGATTGTATCGTGAGACGAAGGATAATAAAATTGCCGTTTGCGTCTAACTTACACTTTTTCATTCCAAATTATTGTTGGTTTCAGGGTTTTTGAGTACAAATACAAGTACTCATACACATGTTTCATCTTAGTTTGAGAATTTTTTAAATCAGCTACTCACAAAGTTAGCCAATGCCTTTAATGGAATTTTTGCTTTCCTTTCTATCATTTTTTCTCTTTTATTTTGCAGGTGATTGATCCAGACCGTAGTGTTGTTAACATGTTGGGCAGCAAGGTCGAGATCAAGCTTCACAAAGCAGTGGCTATGGCATGGAAGAAGTTTGAACTAGAATAAGGAGAACCACGGCCATCTAGGAATAAGGAGTACCTATGCTTCATATGTAGGACTTTACCTTGAGCGGGTGTTTATGCATCTGTGACACGTGCCATAGAATCTTGTTCTGCATTACAGTGGAAACTCAGTATAATAAGGCCCTTAGAAAATCACCTTATTATATCAGGCTCCTGTAAAATAAAGAGATGCAATCAATATTACAATTGATTGTAACTCTTTAGTACATGGTTCCCTAGACTTACTATTCAAATCAATCGTAAGATTGATTGTATTTTTTATGTTACAGGGCCCAGGAATCTCCTTTTATCAGGCTAAAAAAACCCCAAAGAACTTAAAGGCCTAGTACTGGCATAATTACCATGCCATATCAGGAATAATGTTATATTGGAACTCTTTGTAACAGATTTCCACCGTTTTTATCAAATCACCAAAATTAAATGCCAGCATGGCCTGCTGGTTTATGACTTTGTCTGAGAGGATGTTCACACGCATGCAGAACGTGTCATGGAACATGAATCTTCAACTTTCCAAGCCTTGTACACACAATGCGATAACCGCCCCCCCCCTCCAAAAAATAAACAAATGAAATATGAAATAGATAAGATGTAACGACGTAGGTATAGGATACTCCATGTCAGTTTATTCTGTAGAACAGATGAATGAGTTCACTGAGGCCAGAGGGCCTTTGATCAGCAGTGATACCTTTCTATTACTCCATCTCTTGCCACATGACATGTTTTTATTTTGCCTGTGTGTGATTTTGTGGCTGGCTTCTGTGCAAAGTGTGAAGGAGGTTGTGGAGGTTGATAAGCCTCAGGACTTTGAACCACAAGGTACGGGGTTCAAATCTCTGCCGCAGCACTAATATCCTTTGGCAAGATATCAGTCTACATTTGGTACTCTCCACCCAGGTGTTAAGTGAGTACCTGGTAGGATGCGAAAGTCATTGTGATTTTTTTAGCATTGTGCGCGCCTGTAAAATGGCACCTGGCTGGAATAATCCCTCAGGAATGGAGAAGGTGCATACATTGTGTGCGGGCAAGCCCGAATCCGATAACCAGGGTAATAATATTTCTGTAAAGCGCTTAGACACATCTCAGAGAGATGTATTAGGTGCGATATAAATGCAGAATATCAAATGCAGAATGGAGGCAAGGTTATTATTAGGTATTGTAGATGTAGCGAGCTTATGAACTTTGACACCCTCTCTGTTGATAGATAAAGAGAGAATTGAATATGAAATTTCTCTTGACAGTGTGACTTTGACATAAGAACCATAAGTGAATAACTGGTGAACAACCTAAAGAAGCAATGCCTCTAGTCACATCATTGTCATTCAGGCAAATTGTACTTGATGTCTTTTCATGTGTGTGAAAAAGGGTCTTATCAGAAAACAGTAGCACTAGTGGACCTCGCATTCATTCAAGTTTGTATTAGTGGACACCTGTAGTTACATTTCACTTGAATATTTGAAAAGTCTTAGTTTCGTGTTATTGAGGCTTGATATAACCCTAAAAAGACTGGGCTATTTTAGAGGTATTGAGGAATGAGGGCCGGGGGTGGGGGGCATCATGGCTCCCTCCCCCCCCCCCCCCCCCTCCTCCCTCCTTGTGATATCTTGCCCGCAACATGACCGATCGATGCAAATTTTGCATGGACGTTTAGAAACATGTAGAGAACACAAATCCATCATTATTTTTTTGTGAATCTTTATTTTTTCAACTTATATTTTCTGCAAATATCATGCGTAAATACACATTTTGAGTGATAATCAAGTAATGAAAGGCCCTGGAGATGAAATTTCTATGCAAGAAGTTCTTTACAAACATTAAAAACATTATTAGGAATGAACAACTGAAAGTGATGATTGCAATTCTTATGTATTGTTTTGTGAATTTGTTACCATTTATGTATGTATTTCTTTGTTTTTTCAACTTTTAACTTTTCACTATTCACTTTGCTGTTTCAGGGTGTTATCTGAACCATTATGCAGTTAGAATAGATGATAATACATGTAACAGCTTAAAGAAGAAATTATAGATAATAATGGATGAATATGGGGAAATGCTTTTTCCCATTCGTTCTGCACACAGAACTCAGAAATTCTCCGTTTTCATGCTGACACAAGGAATTGGTAACTTTTTAACTTTTTTTTCATAAACTTGGTGTCAAGAGATATTCAAGACTTGAAAGAAAAGGGTCAGGAAGTGGTGTGGCGTGAAATGCGGCAGTTTGAATTTCCCTTTGATAATTGTTAAGAGGGGGCCATGATGGCCCTCCCCCAGTCTTTTTAGGGTTAATGCCCAGGCTTCAGTCTGAGTTTACTGTCCACAGTCTGAAGAAGGGATGCTAAATCACTAAATCCTATACTTTCACATTCTATGGCAGTTGGAATGGATTACATTGAAAGTAGACAAGTTAACTGTTCTGCTACTGAATGCTACCCACTCATGAACTGGAAATATATGAAGCCTTATTTGGTCAGCTTTCTTCTTCAAATTGGCAATAGCAGTACTTTTCTTTTATTGCAACTTTTTTTTATATATCTGAAATGAATATATAGAAAATAAATTGTGAAAAGTAAGCTGAGAAGTTTGACAAAGTTGCCAATTTGCATGGAAAAATAGTGATCTTTTAACTTTTCATCATGTTTCATTGTAAAAGATTTTATTATCTTGCATTAAAAAAATTGCAGCATCAAACGACAAATGCTAATACAACCCAAGTGGACACAGTATATGCAGATTTTTGTGCTCTTTCTACTTACGGATTTTTGTGCTCTTTCTACTTACGGATTTTGTAAGTTTTTTAGGGCTCTCCATAAAAAATTTATTGGGCCAACCTCAAAATGAGGACACACTGACACGAATGGGTTACCACTAGAACCACTGGGTTCTATCTGTAAATATCTGTATGAGAATCACACCATTTCATCTGTGCATTCCATTTGCACAGTCAGACAATCCCACCTCATCATCAATACTTCCGTTTCGTGTTCCTCATGCACATCATTTTCAAATCTCACGGCCATCCACCTTATAACTACCATGCCACTCATAATGATGCGTATCCCTATGTATGTCATGACATGTTCCATATCTGATCAGGTAGCTTCCAACCACGATTTGAACAAGTTTCCATGCAATATTCCATGAATCTTTCTAATGATATTTTGAAGATATTGTAAGTGACAAATATTCATTGCAGAATGAGCTACCAAACATGTGAGGTTTAGGAAATATTTTGGTGAACACGAGCGCTTTTTCTTTTTTTTTGTGCAGACCACCAACTCTCTCTTCTTCTTAATTTACTCAGAATAATGCAATTCTCGCTATTGCGTATAGCTTTCATAATCCAACACTGGTGGAGCTCTAATTTTTGGGCGTGAGAATCTTAGGTATTTTTGGAAGGGTACTTTCGGTATTCACATCTGTGATATTGATTGCCGTTGGCATTGTTTTTGGTGGTCATGTTCATCCTACATGTAGCAAAATGTTATTTCCCCCTTAATTTAGTAAATAATTGTGTTTTCATAGATTCAAGTTGGATTCTTCTGATGAAGAATTATTAAAGATCCGAAGCTTGGTCAGCCTAGCAAATGAATTGAGCATGAAGACACAATTAGACCAAATGTAAGTGCCCCAACACCTGTGTCACTGATATCAGTATCGAGAGCTAATATTGGTTAATATCAGCTTTATGTGATAGGGGTCACATATAAATGTAATATCATCAAACTTCTCTCTCTCTCTCTCTCTCACTTTCTTCTTGTCACCTTGTAAAACTTTTAAGAGCTCTGCATAAATTTTGGAACATGTTCTAACAAAGATTCTGGATATTTTTTTTTTTCAAAAGTGTAAATTCACATCTTGATCTCCCTTTCTTATCATTTCTGAATAGTACCAGTATATACAAATGCAATCAAATTTCATGAGATACTGTCAGTCTCCACAGGGTTATATACATATTGCAATTTTATTGAAAGTCATATTTCTCTAACTGCACAAAGCAGTAATACATGTATCTTGTTGAGTTGGAAGCTACTGGACATATAAGTAGGATGTTCAATATGCAACACATTGCATTTGTTGGAGGTTTCTTTTTGCTCCAATTCTGTAATGTTCAGGGGCAGGCTTTTATCTGAATTTGTCCTTTTTAAATTTTCATTTAAGATCATAATAACAAACACGTCCTCTGTATGCACTAACTTATTTGTAACATAGTGATGGAGTAAAAATTAGAGTTTTAATGAGAGAAGTTTCTAACAATGAGTAGCAATGAGGAGTTGTTGCAATATGTATTGTAGACTAAACTTCCATGGAAATGTTGAGCATTATACAAGAAGAATGTTTATTGGTTGAATAAATATGCTCTATTTTAAAACCATTTATCATGTTTTTATGTGGAGTTTTCAAGAATTTGTATTTGTAGTGAACAAAACGGTGTGATAAGAACCAAGTATAGTACACTTTTCAAATTTACAGCTGAACATTGATTCTGGTTGGATATTTGCCAGGGTAATTGAGTTAAACATCCAATTAGATAGCTCCTCGTACAATTTTCAAATGAAAAAAAGGCTAATACATCTACAAGCTCACCCATTTGCACTCATTACATTGATTTGCAGTTAATTTGAAAGGGCCTCAGAAGAAAGGAAAAAGAAAAGAAAAGGGGAAAAAAAGACAAAAATGAAGAAAAAGAAAAGAAAAATGAAGAAAAAAAATTGAAAAAAAAAACACTTGAAACTAGAACAGAGAGGTGATTTGTGATGACAAAATGTTAAGGTAAGAAAGCATATTACAGTAAAATAGATTGTTGGATAAAAGTGAGTAATGAGAGAATAAAAGAGTGTAAAAATGATTGAATAACACTTAAGAGGATAGAAATAGAGGGTAGGAGAGATATAGAGAGTGATGAGGGTCATTATTGATTTAGAAATTGCGAGAGGGAGAGACAAGGCAGGGGCGGGGGTAATGAACCCATTCGTGACAGGAATTATTTAAAGCCTAATTTGATCAGCTTTTATTCTTCAAATTGGCAACACCAACATTTTTATTTTATTGCTTCATTTTATTTATAAAACGTCATGTATCAGAAATGAATATAAATTGACAGAAATTATGTCAAAAAGTTGCCAATTTGTAGGGGAAAACAGTGATTTTTAAACTTTCTATCACATTGCCAATTTAAGGATTTTAATGCTCATTTTCCTTTAAAAAATTTCAGCATCAAACAATGAATATTGATGCAACCAAAATGGGCACAGTTTGTGTAGAATTTTTTGGTCTTTCTGCTCATGTATTTGGTATGATTTTTAGGGCTTTTCATTAAAAGATACTAGGCCAAACCAAAAAATGTCACGAATGGGTTAAGAGATATAACAAAGAGCCCCCTCCAAGCTGGAAAAAGGAGAGAGAGAGAGAGAGAGAGAGAGAGAGCGAGCCAGAAAGGGCTACCCACTTACAGGAAAAAGGAACAATATAGTTTGGTACCTTTTGCTTAATATGATAGAAATATTTCCATTGGCTTTGACCTGTTTGTAGAAAAAAAAATCTTATTTTCTTTCAAAATTAAACATCTGGTATAAACCTATTTTCATACATTTCTTTATAATACTTCATTCCTCTCTCTACGATTCTATGCACATCGGGAGTTATTTCCGACTCATCAGGTTTTCTTTTTGTTGATGGACTAAACCCCGTACCCTTCATGGCTCTAGCATGAAAATCAGAGAGAAACCCACTTCTCATGAGTTGCCCCATTGACGTATTCGCATAATTCATCCACACCTCGCTTTTCGTAGCAGCGTTCCATCTGAGAAACGAGTCCCTGTACTCCACTCCGATCACTTCGCAGATTTTCCTGACGCACGCAGCGGGGTGCGCTAGAAGATCCTCGCTGTCTATAATGAGTGGATTGGGATCGATGTTCGCGCACACGTAACGCCAAAATTCGTGCTGTCTGCGAAACGCCTCACCCCCTCCTGGATAGAATTTGTCAGCTGAGAGGTCAAATTTGCTGTCGTCTACGAGGCCGTGATTCTTTTTGTCGAAGGCTACCACCGAACGACGGTACGACATCGCCGTTAGAAGAGGATCGCGGATGAGAAAGATGTATTTGTAGCCGGCTTCGACTGATGGGAGGTATTCGTAGAAACCGTCGACGGCGATGCCGAAGTCTTTAACGATGACGAGACGACTAGATGCAGTTTCCAGACATTTCTTGATCTCCGGATATCTGGTGTGGGAATAGATCAGAGAAGTTATGACGGATTAAGAATACTGCTCTATATGATATAAGTGTCTCTCAAATGACTGATTCTGCTCACCATGATCAGGTATTGCTAAAAAATTATTAAAACTTGTTTAATCTGTCCCAACAGCCAGGGACGGCAGAGCGTTTTTAGAAAGTAGAGGGGCACCAGCAAATAAAAAAAAATAAAATAAAAAATAAAAAATAAAAGGGCAAAGGGTTAGCTTAAGTAGGACATATTTTAATAAATTAATATAACCCTACATCATAATCACTGAACTGTCAAAGATTATTCTGACGTATGTTTGTTTCTATTTGTGTTCTGTTTGATATGATGAGAAAAAAATAATGTACTAGTGCGTACTAGCGAACGTTGCCAGCAAACTGTAAAATAGAAAAAAAAAAGAAAGAAAAAGAATAGAGGGAAATGTCCTAAAGTGCGTTAAAGGGGCACTTCGTGGTATTATCACTTTGTGAGCATTTTACCCTTCTACCCCCTGCTTGACTGCATTCCTCACATTGTGGTATCAGTATACGGGCATCTATTGCTATATGAAATATTGCTGGGTGTTTTTTTTTTTTTTTTCGAGATGGGTATGTGGCTCTAAGAGAGTGAAATGGCATTCCTTTAAAATAAAAAATGGGCCCTTGTAAGGAGGGAAAAGGGGCATTTTCATGGATGGAAAAGGGGACTTTTGGGGGTATTGGAAAAGACATTAATGGGGGAGGGGGCTGTGTGCCTACTATATAGCCCCTCCCCGGGGAGCGTCGCCCCTGCTGATAACTCCCCTGCACTGCTCGGACACCCCAAGACCCGGTTCACAGGAGATATCATAATTTGCTGATGTTCAGACCGCATCTTGCAGTGGCGGTATGCGCGTCACGAAAGATATGTTTTAAAAAGTGACAGGTATAGCAGAATTAACAATACAAAAACTTCAATAACTGGCACACCGGCGTCCATAGCCTTATACCACAAGTAACACCGGCGTAAATCCACTTTGAGGAGTGGGATGATCAACTTTTTGGCCAATTTTTTTTCTGTCGAACTCACACTTAAGTATATACCCACACTCTTACCCACCCGCACAGACCCCCTTTACACATGTTTTTATTTTCATTTTGCAAGCGAGCGAAGCGAGCAAGCCAAAAATAACCTCTTTCTGGCTTTTAATCACATTTTCAAAAGGAAATTCTAAAATAAGATGAGTGAAGCGAGCGAGCAAAAAAATAACTACTTTTCCGGTTTTCAATCGCATTTTCAAATAAAAATTCTAAAAATATGATGAACGAGCAAAGCGAGCGTGCCCCCAAATAACCACTTTTCTCGTTTTCAATCAAATTGTCAAATATAAATTCTAAAATAAGACGGTTGTTTATGACAGATTATTAAAAGTTTTACTAACTGATTAATTCGAATATCATTTCTTCCTTAAAAAGTGTAGGGGGGGATATTTGTACACGCCATCCCCCCTCTTGAAATATATCTTGGATATATCCCCCATCCCCCCGGGATTTACGCTAATGACCGCAAGTAATGACGTAATCGAAATGACATACGACCGCGTCAATGATTCCTTCTGCTTTAACTAGCTGCGAGTCATGAAAGCGTATACAGGTGCAACCCTAAAAAAAGCGGGAATACAAAATCAATTTGAAAACCATATATACTTTTATACAGGCGTATATTGCTTCACGGATTCGATTATACACCGCAGCTTATGACGCAATCGATATGTTACCTCGTATTGCCTAACACTGCATTATTGTGACTTACGACATTAATTTTGGGTCATTTGACGAAGATGGAAGATTAGACACATCATTAACATCGTCAAGATCAACTCCCTGATTTTTCCATGAACACAGCAGCCTTCTCGTATTCACTCTCATTTCCCTCGTAGTCGAGTTCAAGCTTCTTTCCCGTTCGTAGTTCGTATTCGATGAGTGCGTGCCTACACGACACGTACGGTTCGAACCAGACTTCACAGTCATCGTCAATAGCGCTCAGACATTTCGTGAGCGATGTCGAAACGGAGCGCGGGACACAAGTTAGAAACACACGCGTAGGAACACTGGCTTTGTCAGCCATCTTGTTTGATATATAGACCTAGCTACATGTACAATTATTGTAAGTATTGTGAAATGCAACTGTGCTTTGATATTGTTCGTAGCTCGATAATAGTGCATGACTGGCATGAGTTATTCGGGATCTTTGACCTCCAGATCCCGAAGAGCCAACATTATTTTCTTGAATAAAGTCTTGCAGCCTCATAACAGTCTTCTCTCCTAGCTCTGTCTAATTCTATCTCTCTCAAAAACATCGGAAAAATAATCAGAGGGGATAGAGGGGGAGTAAGAGAGAAAGAGATTATTTTCAAGTTGTGCATAATAATGCCTTTATGATATAGACATTATCTATCACTGAACGTTTTGAAAAACCACTGTCGGCAAAGGGGGGGGGGGGGGGCGGAAGGAGAAAATTAATCATTGCTTGTTGTAGATATTTTATTCCCGAAACTTTTATAGACGTATTGATCCCCCCGAATTTTACGAAGCATCCGTTAACCTTAACAAGAGTGAAAATCCACTCTGCGGGTGTCACAATAATATTAGGATCACTGTCATGGTTTTATTGAGAAATCCATTCATGCTCAAAATAGTGAAATTCTTCTAAAATGAATATGAAATCCACCAAAGGATCGGATGGTTTTAATTATTCATTTCAGTGGATTTCACGCAATTAAGAGTGAATTTCACTCATTTGAGAGTGTATTCCACAATTTTGAGTGCAGGGGCGGCGCCAGAGTATTTTGATAGAGGGGGGGGGGGGGGGACAAGAGGATCCATAAGTGAATTTATTGACGTTTTGAATGAACTAATAGGGGGTTATACACACTTTTAAAAAAAGGTGCAATCTTGCACCCTTCAAATGCAACACGCGGAGCACTTTTTAGGGTGCAAATTTGCACCTTTTACAAGCTTTTTGCACCTTTAAAGGTGCAACTAGCGGCATTTTGCACCCTAAAGGGTGCAGAGTTGCACCCTTTTAGAAAAGGTGCAAATTTGCACCTTTTTGTACGCAAAAATCTCCAGATCCCGAAGAGCCAACATTATTTTCTTGAATAAAGTCTTGCAGCCTCATAACAGTCTTCTCTCCTAGCTCTGTCTAATTCTATCTCTCTCAAAAACATCGGAAAAATACTCAGAGGGGATAGAGGGGGAGTAAGAGAGAAAGAAATTATTTTCAAGTTGTGCATATATGCCTTTATGATATAGACATTATCTATCACTGAACGTTTTGAAAAACCACTGTCGGCAAAGGGGGTGGGGGGGGGGGGCGGAAGGAGAAAATTAATCATTGCTTGTTGTAGATATTTTATTCCCGAAACTTTTATAGACGTATTGATCCCCCCGAATTTTACGAAGCATCCGTTAACCTTAACAAGAGTGAAAATCCACTCTGCGGGTGTCACAATAATATTAGGGATCACTGTCATGGTTTTATTGAGAAATCCATTCATGCTCAAAATAGTGAAATTCTTCTAAAATGAATATGGAATCCACCAAAGGATCGGATGGTTTTAATTATTCATTTCAGTGGATTTCACGCAATTAAGAGTGAATTTCACTCATTTGAGAGTGTATTCCACAATTTTGAGTGCAGGGGCGGCGCCAGAGTATTTTGATAGAGGGGGGGGGGGGGGGGGACAAGAGGATCCATAAGTGAATTTATTGACGTTTTGAATGAACTAATAGGGGGTTATACACACTTTTAAAAAAAGGTGCAATCTTGCACCCTTCAAATGCAACACGCGGAGCACTTTTTAGGGTGCAAATTTGCACCTTTTACAAGCTTTTTGCACCTTTAAAGGTGCAACTAGCGGCATTTTGCACCCTAAAGGGTGTAGAGTTGCACCCTTTTAGAAAAGGTGCAAATTTGCACCTTTTTGTACGCAAAAATCTCTGCACCCTAACGGGTGCAAACAAGAACAAAAGGGTGCATTTTTGCACCTTTTTTCGTCCGGGGTGCAAGATTGCACCCAAAAAGGTGCAGCAAGTGATGCATTTAGGGTGCAATTTTTTCTTAGTGTGTATAGTTGCAAGCCCCAGGCCTCTCTTTCCCGGCCCTCTTCTTTCTTCTTCCTCCTCTTTTTTCTTCTTTTCCTCCCCCTTTTTTACTTTTTTAAAATAAATTGAAAAATCATAGAGGGGGCATTCGCCCCTTGCCCCCCCTCCCCCCGTTCCGCCGTCCCTGTTTGAGTGTGTGGATGTCTACTCCAAAACGAAGTGATCCGCAATATGACTCGTCAGAGTGGATTTCACTCCTATTCGTTTAGAGCTAGTGTATGACTTACGACATCAGTTTGGGTTCACCCGATGGAGGTTTAAGATGAGACAAATCATTGACGTCATTGATGTCGACTCCTTGGTTTTCAATGAACACGGCGGCCTTCTCGTATTCTCTCTCATTCCCTTCGTATTCGAGTTCAAGCTTCTTTCCCATTCGTACCTCGTACTCGATGAGTGCATAGTTGCAGGAGATGTACGGTTCAAACCAGACCTCGTGGTCATCGTCGACCGCGCTGAGACATTTCGTGAGCGATGTCGAAACACAACGTGGGACACAAGCTAGAAACAGACGCTTGTGTGTAGGAACACCGCCTTTTTCAGCCATGTTTGTAGAGAATTTCAAATATGACTCGGATAGGGCTGTCGTATACCATATTGCCTCGTTCTCTAAACATGCTCACTTTTAACCTTTGGTCCTAAGAGGATGAGCTCAAGTTATTTTTCTCTTTCCGTCTCCATGACCGGGGGGGGGGGGGGGGGTGGGTTCTTGGCTAATACGGGGGTGTGCCGCTCTCAGATGAGTAGCTTTTTGCAAGAAATGATGCCTAAATATGGGGTATGGTTTGATGCCTGAAAATCCCCATACATGCCTCCACTTTTTTAAACATAGGTAACTTCATTGTTCAGAATGATACTCTCGCCAATCTGGTCGCTAAAGTACACATCCGATGTGCACACTCCCCAATAATGGGTACCCTTTCTACCAAAATGACCAAAAATAGGTAGGGGTGTGGAGGCTTCAGCGGCACACCCCCGTCGAGCCAAATCTGCGTACCTCCCCCCTCTCCCCCGGCGCCATGAGAGTCTTTCCCTCTTTTCCTATCCGTCTCTTTATATCCTGTTATTATTTTGCTGTTTCTCATATAGGGCGGCGATTTCTTGTCACCCCGGGGGGGGGGGGGGGGGGGGGAGTGGGGCGTCATACCAGAAAAACCGCAAATGAACAGTACTTGGGTCTTCAGTGACATTCAATTCAGCCTGATTACATCACGTGTTTTGCTTGTTCATATTTTGATTACAAAGGAGCGGTCCGAGCGAATCGACCGAGTGAGAAGAGTTCTCTTTTTTTTTCGAAACAGGTGGAAACTTAACTGTTTTGAGCATCCAGAGCAATTATTAATCGTATAAAAGACCACCGACTCACGTCCGACAGCCACCCTCTCGACCATCCGGGGATCCCTATCCCTGGCTCTCTGTTATACTTCATGATTTTATATAATAGTTCCCTCTCTCACTACATACTCGCTCTGTTTCATCCTAGAGCTTATCGTCCTTATACCTCTCTGTTTAGTTAATGTATTTTTAAAAAAATCGTTATGCTTTAGTATGTTTAGTTTTGTCTTTAGCTAATCAAGGCTTTATTATTTAGAATAATAACAATATTCCAAGCCAGCTATGTGATAGCTATAATCTCACATGGTCATTTTAGTATATATTATAGTTAGGTATTTAGGGGGATCAGGAGCATCGCAAACATTATTGACTTCCGTGTAAACATTTATATTCATATTAGATATATTCCTATTGTGCCATGGTTAGAGTCGACCAAAGTTCACTGTACAACAAATGAACTATGTAAAAGATCCTCAACCTGTCTCTCGTTCTCTCTCTCTCTCTCTCTCTCTCTCTCTCTCTCTCTCTCTCTCTCTCTCTCTCTCTCTCTCTCTCTCTCCCCTCTCTCTCTCCCTCTCTCTCACCTACCTCCCTTGATGGAATTTGGAACGAAGTTCAAATTTGTTGACACGGTTTGCTCGTACCCAAGTATCGTACCACGAATAACACATGCAATACACTACCTGCGGTGATGAAACGGTTGTGCAATGTATACGTAGGACCTACGATTTATCAATATAATACGCACTGAGCAGTTGGGTGGGAAAATACAACGTTTGAGATGCGTTAAGCAAACAAAACAATTTCACAACTCTGAGAAATTTCTTGGTATTATGCAGAGTATCCAATATGATATTCACTATTACTGCAATTATAACCACACGGTCATTTCTAATTACTTCAGTTGGCAGCTATATTCTGCATCTAATATTGTTGTTGGTTACTTCCAGGGGCGTCGCTAGACTATTTTGAATGGGGGGGGGGGTGTAGAGGCCAGATTGCCGACAAATAATGCCACCGATTGCCGACGACCAACGTCGATAAATTCAACCGTATAAAGCCCATTGAGGCATGTTCAATTGTGCACCTCTATCATATTTTCCTTTTGAACTATATTTTGTTCACCTCACTTGCCGAATGTGTTTGTTTTCCGAAAACATCCTGTATCTAAATATAATACAGGCGAGCGCAGCGAGCGAGGAAAAATATACACTCTCTTACGTACTTAAGTGATAGTTCTTCAACAAACTACATGGTGGGCTTAAAGATATCTAGATTAATTATATTTGGTCACCTCTCTGGCCTGATTCATTTGGTTTCAAAGACCATCCTAAATCTTAATATTATACGAGCTAGCGCAGCGAGCGAGGAAAAATCTATTTTTCATGGTAGAAGTGACAATTCTTTATCAAAATACACGATGGTATTAACTATAAGATATCTAACTTATACAGGTACATTTGGTCACCTCACTTGTCGAATTCGTTTGCTTTCCCAAATCCATCTTGTATCTGAATATTGTACGAGCGAGCGTAGCGAGCGAGGAAAAATACATATTTACTCCTTTGCATGATAGAAGTGAAAGTTCTTCATTAAAAAAATGCATGGTGGGCCTTTTGGATATCTTGATTTTGGTCACCTCTCTTATCTAATTCATTTGCTTTCAAAGACTATCCTGTATCTAAATATTATACGAGCGAGCGCAGCGAGCGAGGAGAAATATATATACTCTATTTTATGGTAGGTGATAATTCTTCATCAATATACACGATGGGCCTATATCTTGCAAAATTTGTTTGCTTTCCCCAATCCATCTTGTATCTGAATATTATACGAGCGAGCGTAGCGAGCGAGGAAAAATTCATAATCCTTTTCATGGTAGAAGTGAAAGTTCTTCGTCAAAATACACGATTGGCCTTTAAGGTACCTATTTGATATATTTGGTCA
>CM057160.1:27225886-27258081 GCA_029962745.1 Echinometra lucunter | reverse complement strand
TTTCTAGACTTAGATACCTGGAAATTTTCGGCTCTGCCCCCCCCCCCCCTCGATAACAGGCAGAGAATGTAAGAGACCGGGAACAGTCAACGAACAATTCAAAGAAACGTCAGAGCTTCCGCGCTTCGCGCGGGAAGGGAAAATCACCATCCTTGCACTCTCCCCCTAGCATGCCTAGGGAGCGCGCTTTGCACTATCGTCCTCCTAAAATGAAGTCCTAGCTACACCACTGATTCTAGACTTAATTACCGGGAAATTTTTGGCTATGCGTATACCCCCCCGCCCCCCCCCCCCCCCCCCCCCCCCGATAACAGGTAGAAAGCGTAAGAAGAGCGGGAATTGACAGCGAAAAAACGTCGGAGATTACTGCACCCACCCCCTAGGGAGCCCTACCATCTCCCTAAAATGAAATCCTAGTTTATACGTGGCAGAAGATAGACTTAATTACCGACAACTACTAACAATGCATTCCAGTCAATGGAAGTTAGGTCACTAAGGAAAGAGTTTTCGTCAAAAGTTCGAAACGATCGAAAACGTGAGATTTTGGGTTTTAACCGTTGGGATGAAGCCTTTGTTAGTGCATAAACTAGTGAATGGTTGCTGAACCCAGTTGACTGGACTCCACATTGTAATTTTCCTAAGGAATTTGAGGCATATATCAAGTCAATTAGTGTACTGCTATTTGGCGTCACTCTCGTAGGCTCGTTAATGAGTTGATTTAACCCTGTCGAATAACCCAATTCATTTAGCCTCTTGGACAAAGAATTTACTGTCAATATATTACAATTGAAGTCCCCTAGTAACAAAATTCACTCTTAATTGCGTGAAATCCATTTAAATGAGTAATTCAAACCACCCGATCTTTTGGTGGATTCCATATTCATTTTAGAAGAATTTCAGTATTTTGAGCATGAATGGATTTCTCAATAAAACAATGACAGTGATCCCTATTGTGACACCCGCAGAGTGGATTTTCACTCTTGTTAAGGTTAACGGATGCTTCGTAAAATTCGGGGGGATCAATACGTCTAGAAAAGTTTGGGGAATAAAATATCTACAACAAGCAATGATTAATTTTCTCCTCCCCCCCCCCCATTTTGCCGACCGTGGTTCTTCAAAACGTTCAGTGATAGATAATGTCTATATCATAAAGACATATTATGTACAACTTGAAAATAGTCTCTTTCTCTCTTACTCTCCCTCTATCCCCTCTGATTATTTTTTCGATGTTTTTGAGAGAGATAGAATTAGACAGAGCGAGGAGAGAAGACTGTTATGAGGCTGCAAGACTTTATTCAAGAAAATAATGTTGGCTCTTCGGGATCTGGAGGTCAAAGATCCCGAATAACTCATGCCAATCATGCACTATTATCGAGCTACGAACAATATCAAAGCACAGATGCTTACAATAGTTGTACATGATTGTAGGTCAACGAACAAGTGTTGACGCCCTCTACGTTCGTTGATGTAGGTCTATCACAGAAATGGAAGACGTCTTCTATTTCTGTGAGGTCTATTATCAAAGAAGATGGCTGACAAAGCCAGTGTTCCTACGCGTGTGTTTCTAACTTGTGTCCCGCGCTCCGTTTCGACATCGCTCACGAAATGTCTGAGCGCTATTGACGATGACTGTGAAGTCTGGCTCGAACCGTACGTGTCGTGTAGGCACGCACTCATCGAATACGAACTACGAATGGGAAAGAAGCTTGAACTCGACTACGAGGGAAATGAGAGTGAATACGAGAAGGCTGCTGTGTTCATGGAGAATCAGGGAGTTGATCTTGACGATGTTAATGATGTGTCTAATCTTCCATCTTCGTCAAATGACCCAAAATTAATGTCGTAAGTCACAATAATGCAGTGTTAGGCAGTACGAGGTAACATATCGATTGCGCCATAGCTGCGGTATATAAATCGCATCCGTGAAGCAATAGTCTACACCGAATACGCCTGTATCAAAGTATATAGGCAGAGAGGGGTCTATGACTATGGTTTTCAAATTGATTTTGTATTCCCGCTTTTTTTAGGGTTACACTTGTATACGCTTTCATGACTCGCAGCTAGTTAAAGCAGAAGGAATCATTGACGTGGTCGTATGTCATTTCGATTACGTCATTACTTGCGATCATTGGCGTAAATCCCGGGGGGATGGGGGGAGGGGGTGGTGTATAAATATCCCCCCTACTTTTTAAGGAAGAAATGATATTCGAATTAATCAGTTAGTAAAACTTTTAATAATCTGTCATAAACAACCGTCTTATTTTAGATTTTATATTTGACAATTCGATTGAAAACGAGAAAAGTGGTTATTTTGGGGCTCGCTCGCTTTGCTCGCTCATCATATTTTAGAATTTTTATTTGAAAATGCAATTAATAACCAGAAAAGTGGTTATTTTTTGGCTTGCTCGCTTGGCTCGCTCGTCATATTTTAGAATTTCTACTTGAAAATGTGATTAAAAACCAGAAAAGAGGTTATTTTTGGGTTGCTCGCTTCACTCGCTTGCAAAATGAAAATAAAAACATGTGTAAAGGGGGTCTGTGCGGGTGGATGAGAGTGTGTGTATATACTTAAGTGTGAGTTCGACAGAAAAAAAAATCGGCAAAAAAAGTGATCATCCCCCCCCCCCCCACTCCTCAAAGTGGATTTACGCCGGTGTTACTTGTGGTATAAGGCTATTGACGCCGGTTTGTCAGTTATTGAAGTTTTTGTATACCTATACCTATCACTTTTTAAAACATATCTTTCGTGACGCGCATACGGCCACTGCATGATGCGGTCTGAACATCAGCAAATTATGATATCTCCTGTGAACCGGGTCTTGGGGTGTCAGAGCAGTGCAGGGGAGTTATCGGCAGGGGCGTCGCTCCCCGGGGAGGGGCTATAATAAGGCACACACAGCCCCCTCCCCCATTAATGTCTTTTCCAATACCCCCAAAAGCCCTCTTTTCCATCCATGAAAATGCCCCTTTTCCCTCCTTATAAGGGCCCATTTTTTTAATTTCAAAGGAATGCCATTTCACTTTCTTAGAGCCACATACCCATCTCAAAAAAAAAAAAAAAAAAAAAACACCCAGCAATATTTCATATAGCATTAGATGCCCGTATACTGATACCACAATTTGAGGAATGCAGTCAGGCAGGGGGTAGAAGGGTAAAATACTCCCAAAGTGATAATACCACGAAGTGCCCCTTTAACGCACTTTAGTTTAGGACATTTCCCTCTATGCTTTTTCTTTTTTTTTCTATTTTACAGTTTGCTGGCAACGCTCGCTCGTACGCACTAGTACATTATTTTTTTTCTCATCATATCAAACAGAACAAATAAAAACAAACATACGTCAGAATAATCTTTGACAATTCAGTGATTATGATGTAGGGTTATATTAACGTATTAAAATATGTCCTACTTATGCCCTTTTATTTTTTATTTTTATTTTTATTTTTTCTTTTATTTGCTGGTGCCCCTCTACTTTCTAAAAACGCTCTGCCATCCCTGGCTGTTGGGACAGATTAAACAAGTTTTAATAATTTTTTAGCAATACGCCTACCTGATCATAGTGAGCAGAATCAGTCATTTGAGAGGCAATTATATTATGTAGAGCAGTATTCTTAATCTGTCATAACTTCTCTGATCTATTCCCACACCAGATATCCGGAGATCAAGAAATGTCTGGAAACTGCATCTAGTCGTCTCGTCATCGTTAAAGACTTAGGCCTCGCCGTCGACGGTTTCTACGAATACCTCCCATCAGTCGAAGCCGGCTACAAATACATCTTTCTCATCCGCGATCCTCTTCTAACGGCGATGTCGTACCGTCGTGCGGTGGTAGCCTTCGACAAAAAGAATCACGGCCTCGTAGACGACAGCAAATTTGACCTCTCAGATGACAAATTCTATCCAGGAGGGGGTGAGGCGTTTCGCAGACAGCACGAATTTTGGCGTTACGTGTGCGCGAACATCGATCCCAATCCACTCATTATAGACAGCGAGGATCTTCTAGCGCAGCCCGCTGCGTGCGTCAGGAAAATCTGCGAAGTGATCGGAGTGGAGTACAGGGACTCGCTTCTCAGATGGAACGCTGCTACGAAAAGCGAGGTGTGGATGAATTATGCGAATACGTCAATGGGGCAACTTATGACAAGTGGGTTTCTCTCTGATTTTCATGCTGGAGCCATGAAGGGTACGGGGTTTAGTCCATCAACAAAAAGAAAACCTGATGAGTCGGAAATAACTCCCGATGTGCACAGAATCGTAGAGAGAGGAATAAAGTATTATAAAGAAATGTATGAAAATAGGTTTATACCAGATGTTTAATTTTGAAAGAAAATAAGATTTTTTTTTTCTACAAGTAGGTCAAAGCCGATGGAAACATTTCTATCATATTAAGCAAAAGGTACCAAACTATGTTGTTCCTTTTTCCTGCAAGTGGGTAGCCCTTTCTGGCTCACTTTCTCCGTACATCTGCTTCTCTCTCTCTCTCTCTCTCTCTCTCTCTCTCTCTCTCTCTCTCTCTCTCTCTCTCTCTCTCTCTCTCTCTCTCTCTCTTTCTCTCTCTTTCTCTCTTCTTGTTCCAGTTTGGAGGGGGCTCTTTGTTATATCTCTTAATTACCCCCGCCCCTGCCCTGTCTCTCCCTCTTGCTATTTCTAAATCAATAATGACCCTCATCGCTCTCTGTATATCTCTCCTACCCTCTATTTCTATCCTCTTAAGTGTTATTCAATCATTTTTACACTCTCTTAATATTGTCTCTCGTCTTGTATCACTTTTATCCAACAATCTCTTTTACTGTAATATGCTTTCTGAACTTAACATTTTGTCATCACAAATCACCTCCCTGTTCTAGTTTCAAGTGTTTATTTTTTCAATTTTTTCTTCAATTTTCTTTTCTTTTTCTTCGTTTTTCCCCCCTTTTCTTTCTTTTTCCTTTCTTCTGAAGCCCTTTCAGATTAACTGAAAATCATTGTAATGAATGCAAATGGGTGAGCTTGTACATGTATTATCCAATATTTTTTTTTATTATTTGAAACTTGTAAGAGGAGCTATCTAATTGGATGTTTAACTCAATTACCCTGGCAAATATCCAACCAGAATCAATGTTCAGCTGTAAATTTGAGAAGTGTACAATACTTGGTTCATATCACACAGTTTTGTTCACTACAATACACATTCTTGAAAACTCCACATAAAAACATGATAAATGGTTTTAAAATAGAGCAGATTTATTCAACCAATAAACATTCTTCTTGTATAATGCTCAACATTTCCATGGAAGTTTAGTCTACAATACATATTGCAACAACTCCTCATTGCTACTCATTGTTAGAAACTTCTCTTTAATCATTAAAACTCTCATTTTTTACTCCATCACTATGTTACAAATAAGTTAGTGCATACAGGTGACATGTTTGTTATTGTGATCTTAAATGAAAATTTCAAAAAAGGACAAATTTAGATAAAAGCCTGCCCCTGAACATTACAGAATTGGAGCAAAAAGAAACCTCCAACAAATGCAATGTGTTGCATATTGAACATCCTACCTATATGTCCAGTAGCTTCCAATTCAACAAGACACATGTATTACTGCTTTGTGCAGTTAGAGAGAGAAATATGACTGTAAATAAAAATTGCAATATGTATATAATCCATTGGAGACTGACAGTATCTCATGAAATTTGATTGCATTTGTAATCAACTATTCAGAAATGAGAAAAATGGTAGATCAAGATACGAATTTACACTTTTGAAAAAAAAAATATCCAGAATCTTTGTTAGAACATGTTCCAAAATTTAGAGTGAGAGAGAGAGAGAGAGAGAGAGAGAGAGAAGTTTGATGATATTACATTGATATGTGACCCCCTATCACATAAAGCTGATATCAACCAATATTTGCTCTCGATACTGATATCAGTGACACAGGTGTTGGGGCACTTACTTTTAGTCTAATTGTGTCTTCATGCTCAATTCATTTGCTAGGCTGACCAAGCTTCAGATCTTTAATAATTCTTCATCAGAAGAATCCAATTTGAATAATAAATCTATGGAAATACAATTATTCACTAAATTAAGGGCGAAATGACATTTTGCTACAAGTAGGATGAACATGACCACCAAAAACAATGCCAACGGCAATCAATATCACAGATGTGAATACCGAAAGTACCCTTCCCAAAATACCTACGATTCTCACGCCCAAAAGTTAGAGCTCCACCAGTGTTGGATTCTGAAAGCTATATGCAATAGTGAGAATTGTATTATTCTGAGTAAATTAAGAAGAACAGAGAGTTGGTGGTCTGCAAACAAAAAGAAAAAGCGCTCGTTTGTTCATCAAAATATTTCCTAAATCTCACATGTTTGGTAGCTCATTCTGAATGAATATTTGTCACTTACAATATCTTCAAAATATCATTAGAAAGATTCATGGAATGTTGCATGGAAACTTGTTCAAATCGTGGTTGGAAGCTACCTGTTTAGATATGGAACATGTCATGACATACATAGGGATACGCATCATGATGAGTGGCATGGTAGTTATAAGGTGGATGGCCGTGAGATTTGAAAATGATGTGCCTGAGGAACACGAAGCAGAGGTATTGATGATGAGGTGGGATTGTCTGACTGTGCAAATGGAATGCACAGATGAAATGGTGTGATTCTCATACAGATATTTACAGATAGAACCCAGTGGTTCTGGTGGTAACCCATTTGCGTCATTTTGAGGTTGGCCTTATTAGTTTTTTATGGATAGCCCTAAAAAACATACAAAATCCATAAGTAGAAAGAGCACAAAAATCTGCATATACTGTGTCCACTTGGGTTGTATCAGCATTTGTCGTTTGATGCTGCAATTTTTTTAATGCAAGATAATAAAATCTTTTACAATGAAACATGATGAAAAGTTAAAGATCACTATTTTTCCATGCAAATTGGCAACTTTTTCAAACTTCTCAACTTACTTTTCACAATTTATTTTCTATATATTCATTTCAGATATATATAAAAAAGTAGCAATAAAAGAAAAGTACTGCTATTGCCAATTTGAAGAAGAAAGCTGACCAAATAAGGCTTCATATATTTCCAGTTCATGAGTGGGTAGCATTCAGTAGCAGAACAGTTAACTTGTCTACTTTCAATGTAATCCATTTCAACTGCCATAGAATGTGAAAGTATAGGATTTAGTGATTTAGCATCCCTTCTTCAGACTGTGGACAGTAAACTCAGACTAAAGCCTGGGCATTAACCCTAAAAAGACTGGGGGAGGGCCATCATGGCCCCCTCTCGACAATTTCAAAGGGAAATTCGAACCGCAGCATTTCACGCCACGCCACTTCCTGACCTTTTTCTTTCAAAACCTGCATATCTTTTGACACCAAGTTTATGAAAATCGGTCATACCATTATCGATTCATATGACCTTTTGTGACCTGTCAGCCCGACAATGGAGAATTGGTGTTTCGTGTACAAAACAAATGGGAAATGACATTTTCACATATTCCTACATTATCATGTATAATTTCTTCTTTAAGCTGTTATTATCATCTATGCTAACTGCAAAGTGATCCAGATAACACCCTGAAACGGCAAACTTGAAAAAATAAACAACAATAAAAAGTTCAAAGGTGAAAAACAAAGAAATACATAAGAAACTCACTAAACAATACATAAGAATTGGAATCACTTTCAGTTTTTCATTCTTCATAATGTTTTTAATGTTTGTAAAGAACTTCTTGCATAGAAATTTCATCTCCAGGGCCTTTAATTACTTGATTATCACTCAAAATTGTAGTTATGCATAAAATTTGCATGAATTACAATATATGTTGAAAAAAATAAAGATTTACAAAAAAAATAACAATGGATTTGTGTTCTTTACACATTCTAAACTTCCATGTAAAATTTTTTGTCGATTGGTCATGCTGCAGGCAAGATATCACGGGGGAAAGGGGGTTGTGATGCACCCCCCCCCCTCCCAGCGCTCAATACCTCCAAAATATCCCAGTCGTTTTAGGGTTAAATCAAGCCTCAGTAACACAACACTAAGATATTACAATCTTCAAGTAAAATGTAATTTTTAGTGTTCAAACTACACATGTCCACCAACACAAACGCGAATGATCGCAAGGTACACTAGTTCTTTTACGATTTCCTGATAAGAGCCTTTTTCACACACATGACAAATACTCGCTCTGTTTCATCCTAAAGCTATATCGTCCTTATACCTCTCTGTTTAGTTCATGTATTTTTTTTTAAATCGTTATGCTTTAGTATGTTTAGTTTTGTTCTTAGCTAATCAAGCCTTTATCATGTAGAATAATAACAATATTCCAAGCCAGCTACGTGATAGCTATAATATCTAACATTGTCATTTTAGTATATATATCATAGTTATGTATTTAGGGGGATCAGGGGCAGTGGCGTAGACGGGTTCTCACACCTGGGGGGATGATTTGCCGTTCACGAGAAATCGAGGATAATTTCGTATACAGATACACACACACACCCACACGCCCCCCACAACTCACACCCACACGCACACACCCACACGCACACACCCACACACACGCACACATACACACCCACACCCGTATGCACAGACATAAACAGACAGGGCGGCGGAGCGTCTTTCAAAGTGGGGGGGGGGGGCACTAGCGAAAAAGGGGCCCTTACAAAAGCTGAACACGAGAAGGAAAATATACCCTTACATTCTATTTAATACTCTTTTAAAGTGCATACTTTTACAAGTCATGATAATAACTGCTTTGCACTATTATTGTATACTGCTCTGTCCTACTCAATTGTGAGCGAGCGAAGCGAGCGAGCAAAAAATGCTAGGTATTTTTGCCGAAGGGCATGGTATTTGCAGTATATTTCGAGTGGCCTATAATGATATAGGCTCCCGGAAATTTATTTTATTCGTGTTCCATTACCGTTGTAAATTTCTGCCATTTATTCTGTATATAGTTTTCCTTACAGTGACCAACCTATAATGTTTAAATGCATTAGTGAGGTCTCATATCAGAGAAAATTATTCAAATTGAATGGGGTTTTGAGCACAATACCATCAGGAACTTAGGAGAACATATAAGACTTTATCAGTTTATGGTTACAACACACTTGACCTGCCTTGAGTGAGATATCATAAGTACGAGCGAGCGTAGCGAGCCAGCTTTAGAAAGAAAAAGTAGAAAAATACCCCCCCCCCCAATAAAGGGGCACCGTTCCTTCTAATTACAGTTGCGGGAAGCACTTGCCCGAATGGAAAAGGGACACTATCAGAAAACAAAAATGGCGCTAAGTGCCCTTATCTTTTCATGAACAGATGCAGAAATTGGACATACTAGAAAGGGAAATGGGCACTTATCAGAAGTAAATGAGGGCAGGTATCAGATTTCAAATGGGGCACTTTTCAGGGGTGAAAAGGGGTAATCTGGAGAAGAGAAATTGCACTTTGAAAAACGAAAAGAGGTAGTCAAAGGGGATAATAATCACATTTTAAAAGGGACATTCATTTGAAGTGTAAGAGGCGCACTTCTCAGAAGGGAACAGAGCGCTATTAAAAGGGAAAGGCATAAAAGAGCGCATTTCTGTAGATTTTAAGAAGGGTAACTTATCTGAAACGAAAAGGGGCACTTATTAGAATGCATACCCCTCATCCCCCTCCCCCCGCTGTCTACGCCCTGATCAGGGGCATCGCAAACATTATTGACTTCCGTGTAAACATTTGTATTCATATTAGATACCTATTGTGCCATGGTTAGAGTCGACCAAAGTTCACTGAACAACCAAGGAAGAAGGAACTATATCAAAGATCCTCAACCTGTCTCTCGTTCTCTCTCTCTCTCTCTCTCTCTCTCTCTCTCTCTCTCTCACACACACACACACACACCTAGCTCACTTGATGGAATTTGGAACGAAGTTCAAGTTTGTTGACACGGTTTGCTCGTACCCAAGTATCGTACCACGAATAACACATGCAATACACTACCTGCGGTGATGAAACGACTGTGCAATATAGTATGTGGATTTATACGTAGGACCTACGATTTTTTTCAATATATCATAAGCAATGAGCAGTTAGGTGGGCAAATACAACGTTTGAGATGCGTTAAGCAAACAAAAAAATTTCACAACTCTGAGAAATTTCTCGGTATTATGTAGAGTATCCAACATGATATTCACTATTACTGCAAGTATATAACTACACGGTCATTTCTAATTACTTCAGTTGGCAGCTATATTCTGCATCTACAAATCGTTGTGGGTTACTTCGTGAAGAAACTCTGGCGATTTGATTAAGTCTTCCTCATCTTTCAACCATCTTCTTCCGACAGACTCGTCGAGTCAGCAGCTATGTCGGGTACAACGCCGGAATCGACGTCAGGTGTCAAACGATCACGGCTGTTTCTCATATGCATTCCCCGGTCGGGATCGACATCGCTCCTGAAATGCCTGAGCTTCATCGAGGGGGTCGAGGCATGGTTCGAACCCTTCATCATCGCAAAACTCACCATCCGAGAGTGCAAGGCAAGCACGGGGAAAGACCTGCCGACAGATTGGAGCGAGGAGCATCGAGCCGAGTTCGACGAAGCTGTCCAGGCCATGCAAAATAAGAACAAACAACCCATGGTCGAAAGCAAAACATTTGCGTGAGTACATTAGGCCTTATTTTGTTTCATGTAACTTTTAGACTTACTTGCAACATGTACACGTATTTTCAAAATGTCGAAATTCTGTGGATCCACAATTAACTCGTCATCAGATGTTCTAGGTTCGATGTACCGGCTACAGTCATAATTATTCTCATTAATTTCAATTTTAGGTCTCACCGGAAAGACGAGATCTCTATCATCTTATCTTTTATTTGCCCATAATAATCGTATAGTCCTCGTTAATTCCCATGCACCCTCATGATATTTACTCAAGATTATTTTCGCGCCTTTACACAATGTCTTAGAGACAGCGCATGCGTAGTGTTTCTCATTGAGGTTATGACTTATGGGGTGTTGCAAGAAGGTTGCAATCAATTGCAAATAATTGCTAATTTTGAAACAACCATTCTGATTGGCTCAGGGTCTGCCCTTTTAAGAAGACATGCATGCAACAATGATTTTGATTGGCCAGTGACAATCAGTTGCAACTTGCAATCGATTGCAACTTTCTTGCAACACCCCATAAGCTTTGTTTCTCAGTCACAATATCATAAGATGGCAGATTATGTCATTATCTCATTGAGACCTTGAAATACTCGTCATTTAAAAAAATATATAATTATGTTAGTCATTGTGACTTTTTCTAGTCGTATTTTGACTAGAACTCAAACATTGCTGACTAGAATTTAGTAACTTTTATGACTAGTTACACCCAACTGACCCATAATCTATAGTCATTTTAACTAATTTGTTTTTAGAGTGCACCAATTCGGTAGAATATAAAACCGAGTAATGGCTGATATATTTATTTTCGATTCATACGGGCAGGTTCTCCGAGATCAAACGATCCATTGAAAATCTGGAAAGCCCGAAGGTCATCGTCAAGGACATGGCCGGCTCTTTCTGCGGTCCTCGAAAACGGTACCTCCCGTCTCCCGACAGCGGTTTCAAGTACGTCTTCGTCATGCGAGACCCACAACTGGCGATGTCGTCCTACAGAAGAGCGTCCGTGCAGACCGCCCTCAGCAGCGGACAAACATGGTATAACCTGAACAAACCCATAGAGGACTTTGATCTCTTTGTTGATGATCCATACTACTACTCAGAAGGTGGCAACTACTACAATCTGCACGCGGCTTGGAAGTATGTCCGAGAGAACTTGGATCCCGACCCCTTGATCGTAGACTGCGAGGACTTGATGGCCAACCCGAAGCCGATTCTGCAGAAGATATGCAAGGTTGGAGGGCTGGAATTCCACGAGGGGCTTTTAAAGTGGGATGCCTCCACGGATGTCATCAAGACTTGGAAGAATCCTGGAGGGGTGCCAAAGATGTTGGCAAATAGTTTGGGGAATTTCCATCGAACGGCTGTCCACAGCTCTTGCTTCCAGTTTACCAAGAGGGAGAAGCCACCACTTTCCTCCGTGACTCAGGATATACAAAGAGCAGTTGCAGCTGGGACAGAATATTATAATGAGATGTATGAACACCGCTTTAAGCCGTGATTAAACTGGAAACATAAGAGCTAGAATAAGTTTACTTCACTCGGACAATTTTGTGGCATTGCTTTAAGGAAAAGAAGCAGCACTAAATTATTTCATAATTTTGTGCAAATCTAGAGACCCCTCATCATTATTTAATAGCTTCTAGTGTAAGCAGTAAGCAGTGTAGGTAGTTTTTAGGTGCTATTTTGCTATTGTTCTTTTAATCAGTCTTTTTAGGTGGGTAAGGGTAAAACTGGAAGAATGAACCTTGGACACCTAGACCCTCTTTGAAAATGCTCAAACCATCCAATGTCTTGGAATGTTTAGGCGGAAAATACCACTGAAGTCACCTTCATCATCATTACTGTCATTATCATTTAATGATGTGAAAACTGATCATTTAGCTAACTGAAAAATATTGGAAAATGTTTGTGAATATTCCGATACAGTTTTTAAAATCATATCAGGGTTAAACAGACATTTTGTATATGCAATAACAAACTAAGTTATGAATGAATCTTTATACATAGAATTTAAAAAATTATATGAAAAAATCTGGAATAATTTTAACCCTTGGATAATGCAAAGGTGAGCTAATCAGTCTTAGTACAAAATTTTTATAACTGATTTTTTAAAGAATACTTTTCATGATTATACATATTCATTATGTCCTAGGGCACCCTCGACACAAGCTTTTGCTTTTAGAGGTGTGTCCTCAAATTATTTATGTAATTACGATGATTGTATATTATGTCATATTTTGTTATCAATATCATGAATATCAATTTGTTTGCTTCATCATTTTGCTGTTTATTTGAATAATTGGAAATAAATGTATTTTTGAACTTGAACCTGAACTTTAACTCTATAACATTCGTTTCTTTCGGAATGTGAAACCTCTAACTAGAGGAAACCGGTTTTTCACATCTTCAAATTTTCCTACACCTTGCATTAAATACCTACCAAAATTATTTATCCTGCGTGGAGTCCTTTTATCTTTTGCAATAATTTATCAGTCTTATTTCTTACTTCTAATTTCATAATCAGTCAATGTTTTAAAGATCTTCCATCCATTACGTTTGCAATGTTAACACACACATACACACGCACCCTCACACACACCCACACACCCACAAACACACCCTCACCAGACCCCCCCCCCCCCCCCACACACACACACACCCTCACGCGCACGCGCACACACACTCTCCCTCTGTTTCTCTGATAATCAGAATTTCAGTACACTCTTCCATTAGCATAATGATTATACAGAAATGATAGAATGTGAAGGATAGAGAACGAATGAGATGGAGAGAGAGAGAGAGAGAGAGAGAGAGAGAGAGATGGGGAGGGCGCGATACATGTTTTTTTTTTAATTGTTGGATAGTAGTAATTTAATTGATGATTGATTGTCTTTTTCTTCAAAAACTTTGTGATTGATTTGGTTTGTTTGACTATTCATTAAATGAATTGGATGAAAAGATATAGGCTGACTTTACTTGAAGATTTGTTCGAATTCCTTTGGAACATTTGGCTGGTTGGTAGGTTGTGTGAATTGATGAATTGATTGATGGATTGAAAGTTCAATTATTACTAAATACATAGAATGAAGAGCTATGGGGGTAATGTACCTGAAGCCTTTTGTACTGACATGACTGAATGAACCTGTATACCACCCACTGGCGTACTGGTAAGGTTTTTTTTTTTTTTTTGGGGGGGGGAGGGGCTGTCCCCTCAATTTTCACTTCAATTATTGTTTGTATCTCTTTACCATTTCAGTGCATCGACTTTTCTTGAATATCTAACCGATTGAATCCTTTTCTATTCGGTTATTCTTCATTTTCCTTGAGGACCTTTTTTGCTTGTCAGCAGCTGGACCCCTCGTAATTTCTTTTTTTTTTTTGGATAGCGCAGCGCCCCCCCAAAATATTTGACTCATTACAAAATTGCTCCCACTGCTCACCCTCCTCCCTCTCTCTATTTCTCTTTGATCATTGCTGATATAATCATATTCAGAGTTTTCAATATAATGTTTGTTCACCCTCTGGAAACTAGATCATCATGATCATGATACACATTATTGGCGTTATCTCGGCGACTAATCGGGTTTTATTTACCCTGGAGGTGTTTCATAAAGCTGTTCGTAAGTTACGAACGACTTTACGCACGACTGGTGATACCTTCTTGGGTGCTAATCAGATTTTCATTCATTTACATATAGCACATGATGGTATCACCAGTCGTGCGTAAAGTCGTTCGTTACTTACGAACAGCTTTATGAAACACCCCCAGGGTAGCCACATCAGTATCAATACTATTCCTCCTGATGGCCCTGCAATTATCATTACCCCAGCAATACAAGCTATTGGGTTTTTTAGTACACCTGGGTCCAGGGCCCTACGCAGAACTTTTTTCCGGGGGGGGGGGAAGCAAGACGGGTAAAAATTTTTGAAGAAGCTCAAAAGCCTGGGTCGAGAGGGACAAAAAGTGAGCAAAACACCCTGTCCAGGGATTTAAGCATCGGGCGAGGATCGAACCCAGGATCTCTCGTATGAGAGGCAAGAACCTTTCACCACTATTAGAGTACCTACATAAAGAGAGTAGCGACATAGACGTCCTACTTCTTGGGAAACAAAATGGCGTTCAAATTCTTTCTATTTCGAACACCCGTTTGCTTATCGGAATTGAATAGAAATGTTGCGTAACAGGGAAACAAAATGGCGTTCAAATCTTGGGTTGTCGCTACTCTCTTTATGTAGGTACTCTAACCACTATGACACAATGCTGCCCTCACTGTTATAATTACACGCCATTTAGCTTATCATATATTTATTCTGACTAAAGTACATTTCCCCAAACACGAGATAAGAATGTCTAAGTGCATTTATTTTTAAAACACACATGCACACGTTGTATTAATATGCTTATAGCATGTATAGCACGTTAATTCATTTGATGTACGATAAGAGAGCAGTGTAGATAAAAACCTTGCTCAAGGGCATAGTGCCGTGCCTGGGATCAAAACCCGATTCTCGCGTCTCCAGTCAAGCGTCTTAAGCCCACCGCACACTATACGATCCGTCTGCGATTTGATTTTGGAAAAATTTGTTATAGCATTTGATATGAACATTCAAACATGTAAAATCTTCATGATCAAAACTCCGAATAGTCGTATGAACACTAAAATCGAAATTCCGGCCTATTGCGAGCCTCCCTGTAGGAATAAAAGCGAATTCAATTCCAAATCGCAGTGACGTCATAGCAATCTTGCGATCGGCCACGATTTGAAGCCGATTTGGCCTTTACTCCAACCACAAGGCTTGCAGTTAACCAAAATTTCAATTTTAGTATTCCTATCATTATTCCGAACTTTAAATAAGATAATTTCACTTCTTTAAACTTTGATATTTAAAGCAAAATTCCAGTTGTTCGAAAATCGGGTCGCAGTCAGATCGTACAGTGTGCGGTGGGCTTAAACGACTGGACCACGGCACCTTCACTCCACTAAGTGCACTCTTATAAAGTGGCATAGCCAGGTTCCATGGTAGTGATGGGGCTTGGTGCCATGTGGGGCGTGAGATGGGGATCAAGGGGCGCTCAGGTTTACTTAACTTTATGGATTAAATGCGACAGAACTTAGGGCATCGGATCGGTGAAAGAGGTGCTTCAAGGAGTCATTATCAGCTTCTAATTTGCACTTGCCCCGTCCTCTTTCTTTTTGTTTCTTCCTCCCTCCCCCCCTCTCTCTCTCTCTCTCTCGTTCTCCTCTTTGCTCGCTCCTTGCTCCCTTACTCTCTCCTCCATTGCCCCCCCCCCACTATGCTATAGATATAGAAAAGCACACTCTTCGAATATCATCACTGCTATATGCCACTGTCAGGGGCGTAGACGCGGGGGTGGGGGTGGGGGATGCATCTCCCACTTTTTGAAGAGGATGTATATACGTGTGTATACAAATATGTATCAATGAGGGAATCATCCCCCCCCCCCCCCCCAGGTATGAGGCCATTGTCGTTATTATTTTGTATCTGCTGAGTAAGCTTTTTCTCGATGTGGACTGAAAAAATCAGTCGACTCAGCAAAACGTATTTTGTTTGACATCCCAACAGCAATGACCTGGAAAGAATCTAAATACGACTTCTATTTCAGCGAACAAATATTTGATGTTGCCTTGCATTGTGTCGTATTGTATTCTTCACAGCGCTCCCTATCCCTAGAATCACTAGAAAATAACTTTCAGTGGATATTCACTATTACCTGATTACCTTGATTACACACACACACGCACATCCACACCCGCACACACACACACACACACAGCTGTACATCACTATACTACCGAGCACAACAATTGGACTTCTATTGTCCCCTGTCCTCTCAAGGCTGACGGAATAAACCCAAATCCTTTGTTTGACAACTGAGGACTATTGTTTACCAACCGAGGACTATTGTTCTCAGGAATTTTCTTTGTTCACTGTCCTCGCTTGCAAAGCTATACAAGTACACACCCACACACACACACACACACAAGCAAAAAACAAAACAATCGGTTCATTTTTATATTGCTCTCACACATACGCTGTTTCACAGCTCTATACAATATCTAAATAATTATCATGTAGTAACTGAGGATAATGATCATCACTGAAAAAAAAAAGTTTTGATACTAGTATTCTTCCTTTTAAAAAATATTAGGAGACAGGTGGACAATTGAAATCTACAAGAATTGTTATCACTCAAAAACATGCATGAATTGTTATAATGCTTAAGTAGATATGTGTTTCTAACCCGACTCAAAATGCTTCCTCATCGTCAAGCATGAACTGACTGACATACATGAGCTGTTATTACTCAAGCAGACATGTGTTTATTATTATACTCAAGTAACTCTAAAAAGGATTGGTCAAAAAAAATAACAAAAAAAGAGAAAAGAACAAAACAAAACAAAACAAAAAACCCCTACCAATCCAGTTGGCCAACACCATATTGGTTATTTTCAACCAATATGTTGGTCAAACTGTACTAATTTCATTGGTTAACCATTAAACATTTTGAAACGGTCAACAATTATTGTTTATAACAACCAACGAATTGGTCATACAAACCAATTAATATTCATATACGACCATCATGAATATTCATGATCGAACATAAAACAACAAAAAATTGTGAAAATTGACAAATATCATCTGATATTTTGTATTTATGCAACAGCAACATTTTAAACTGCAATGCAAAATGTATTTGCATTAATAATGTTCTATATAATCATGATAATTCGAACATGTATTTAGGAGGAGGCATTTTAAAATCTAAATTAGACAATTGCAATCTATAACCATTTTTAAAAATTACTCCAATATAGCCCCTATATACTGTAGTAGATATCACAAAGGGAGCCCCCTGTCTACACCTGAGAGACATAGGAAACTGTTTCCGAGAAACCTTCGAACAACTTCGAGCAGGTTTGTCAGGACGGTGTCTGAGAACCGGCAGGATTCGGTAACCTGGCATGATACTACTTTATCTTTAAAAAAATAAAAAAATAAAAACAAATAAATAAATATAATAATAATTCACAGTAAAAAAAAAAAAAAAAAAAAAAAAATATATATATATATATATATATATATGTATAAAGAAATGCCAACAAAACTTATCCTTAAAATACCAAAGCTATTTAAAAGAAATAAAGCTACTTAGTTGGTGATGATAGTCAAGACTGACTGATCGCCATCCAACACGAATCAACAACAACAACATTCCACAACTGGGAATTGTGGCGCTGGGGAATTGGGCGTTGTGGCGTGCGCCTGTACCAGCTAACAGTGGAAGTTATTTGCTGATTCAGCGGACCCAGGTTCGAGTCTGGGCCACGTCTTTCGGATGGTGACGTTAAAGGTCGGTCCCAGACGTAAATAATCATACTTGATAGATACACGTCGGAAAAAGTACAATTCAACAACAACAACAACAACAGCAACAACAGTTCCAGTAAATGTAGGATTATAGGAATAGGTTAGTGTAGGATTAGGATAGGTAAGAACAGAGGTTGCTGTGTGATTGCGAGCTCTCTGGACGATGCGATTGATAAAAAAATTCCTGTAATATGCAGGAATACATGTTTTACAGTTTTACAAACTGTAAGTCATGCTATCATAACCAGTTCTCTTTAGTTACTCATTTAGTGCTAAACCAAATTAATGACCAAACATAACTGGTCATATACTGACCAAGAAAAATTAGTTAAGACATGAACACAACCATTGTATTGGTTGGAATAACCACCTGGAGATTGGTTAGAATATGACCAATGTTATTGGTTGAAAAAGACAATCCATCTTGGATTGGTTTATGTCGGTCACATATTCACCTATAGCTTTGGTTGGAATTGACTCATATTTTGGTCATTCTGACCAAACCTCTTTTAGAGTGTTTATAGATAGAAGAGAGAAATTCATTGGCTCTATATCACTATAAACCAATTTAATCCCGGGGATATCTCCGTCGAGAATAAAGAGAGAGAGGGGAGACAAGAAAGATAAATCACTCCCTCTTTTCTCGCTTGGAAAATTTCACATGATTTTGTTTAAACTATTGACCTTGACTTCTGTTTGGCCGAATGTAGCTTTAATAAACTTTTTTTTCGTCTCTCCCAAATCTGTCTACAAAAAATTAAAAATTCCTTTCCCATCATTTTCGTATTCCCTCTACCAACTTATCCCATCTTCTATTTCTTTAAAATCGTAGTCTTTGGGAGCTCCTTGGTGTAGTAAGTATTGATCCTACTATCATCTGTGCCATAGATCCCGTGGACTGACATGTCTGGTGAGTACTTCGAAGCCTCGGTCACCCTCCCCAGTGTTTCGGCCATGGTCCGGGTGTAGTGAGGGGCGTTGCCGCAGCACAGACCCACGTATGGTATCTTGAGTTGGGCACATTGCTGGGTGAACTTGACTACGTCTCCGCGAGAGCACAGCAGACAGTCCAGATTGTCAGGGAAAGCTCGCTTACCTGCCGGAACAAAGCATATAATTATCGCATTCAATGGGTGCATAAGAATGGAGGGTTAAACATAAGTTCATTTTCATTTACTTTTTTTTTTTTTGGGGGGGGGGGGAGGAATGTTCGTAGTTTAATGAACTGAATGCTAATTATCCTTTCGATAGCTGAATAGTTTGGTCACCACAGGCGTAATGAGATAGGAGGCCGGGTTGGGACTGAGTGAGGGCTTTTGAAGGAATGTGATATAGTCCCATCCTCTTTCCCTGTCAGAGTATGTTTTTTTTTTAAATTGTGCCCCTCCTCACTTAAACTCCCTCCCTCCCCCTCGGGTTCAGCTCCTGTCTCTCTTTTACCTGTCCATGGATCCAGGATAGATGTAAAGGTCGGTTCCTTGAGGGTTGTTCGGTATGGCACCGGCACTGCAGCCAAGGGGACCTAAAAAAAGGAATCAAAAATAGATCTTCGGATCATCAGATAAATTTTATACTCCTTGAATACCCAGCAGTGGCTTGCTTACAGCGGGGCATATAGGGGCATGTATACCCCTCCTCCATCTAATGCCGGAGAGAGAAAGAGAGATATATATATAGAGAGGGAGAGAGGACGAAAGGGAAGATGACAATGCAGGAGTTAGGACACCCTCAGAATGTCACCAATGCGTGGATCTCAGAAGCCGTTTAATCTTTAGTCTCATGTCTCAAAACCGTAGTGAGAAAGAGGAACATAGGAGGTCCAAGTCATCGTGACCATTTTAACTGTACCTATGGACTAACACCATAGGCAACAACTGAGAGTTATGTTGACATCAATATCATGAAGTTACGATCATGAATTCACAATGGTTATGATTAACACATGTATGAAATATAGCAGAGGTGGAGGAACATCGGGCTTGGACAATGAAAGTGGAGGGGCACCTGTTTGGCCGACAAATTAAGTGCCCCTCCACTTCATTTTCCGAGCCCGACGTTCCGCCGCCTCTGAAAATATAAGTGATACTTTAGATAATTTCAAGGGGGAAAAGGGATAGGCCGGGAGCGTGACTTGGGGAGAAAACAACATATAAAAATCGATTATATTTACCCCGATATTTGCTTGCACGACCCTCTCCAGGATAGGTATCATAGATACCGGTCCTAGGGTGCAGTTGAACCCTACCACATCGGCACCAGCCGCTGCCAGTTGACGGAGAGCCTCTATGATATCTACCCCATCGGCTGTGGTCCGTTTGCCAGCTTCGGAAGACTCGGTGTAGTGTGATGCTAGGGTGATCACTGCAGGTACCCCTGAAGGACAGTAGAAGAAAAATATGATATCAAAATATTCTAATATTTACTAATAATTCTCTTCTTTTTTGCGTTAATCATGGATGTTTCTGAAACAAAATGAAGGGAAGAGGATCGACTCAGCTAGAAAGTTCCCAATAGGGGAGAAAGCAAGCAAGTGAATAGATAAATGAATAATTGAATGACAATGAATAATACTCAGAAACCATCCAACCAACAAACAAAAATAACAACACACACATTAATAACAACAACAATAACTATAAACCCCTTCAGGTTTTCTACTTTGCTGACAAGGGTGAAAAGGGTTCGCTACACTTTTTCAAAAAGATCTTGTTTTTAAAAAATAATTTATTCACCAATATGCTCCCACAAACACGCCAATTTGTTTACTCACCCCCCCCCCTTTCCAGTATTTATTTCAAGATGACCCTTGATATCCACGTGTTTTATGTGGAGCTGGATCGATGGATAAGCATTAACCGACTAAGTGATATTGTCATGAAAATGAGTTTTTCACCCTTTCCATATTTCTTGATAGCCTCAGTCGCAAGCAGAGCCTCTCCTAGATGACCTATCGTCTCGGCCACAATGAAATCGGCCCCCTCGTCTACCGCCCACTCGACTTGTTCCTATAATAATTGTGAACACAGAGAGATAAAGAGAGAGAGGGAAAGAGAAACTCACAGTGATGCTTGTTACACGAGCTGCATGAGATATGGGTTTGCTATTTAAAACTGCTTGATGGCCCCCTTACCCGATATCCATTCTTTCCCTGCTTTTTTTAAAAGATTTAAAAAAAAAAGTCTTCAAAAGTGATCCAACGATCACTCCAGTTACATTTCTTCCTGGCCTATTTAAACGAAGATGATATTGGAACGATTAGGGTTGCAATTTACATGGCTAGGGAAATGGTTGAGCATCACGATGCTATAGATCCTGGACTAAAGTTCAGGATCTTTAGTGTTCTCTCTTTACCAGGGGCGGGCTGGTCATGGGGATGTGGGGGGGGGGGATCCCCCTCAGGCCACTCGAAAATTTAAGCATGCATGGGGCTAATCGATTTCTCGTATGTGGGTCGGTTTCATAAGTTATAGGGCCAATAAATCCTAGTTTCTCACTGCTTCTGTTACCTTTTCCCCCGACCCGTTTGTTTTGTTTTTGTTTTTGTTTGTTTTGGTTTTGGTTTAGTTTTAGTTTTTGTTGGGAGGGGGGGGGGGGGGGGGTCAAAACCTGTAATAAATATTAATCTGAAAATGTCTGGATAAACATGAATTTCATGTCCTATAGTCCTTTTTGTTTTCAATTTCAAATTGAAAACAAAAAGGATATGTGAAAAATTGACAGAACAACATTTTTTTTGTTGAAACAAAACAAAAAATCAAATGTCAAATAACATAAAACCTCCCATCCTTCCTCCTCCTCCTCCTCCCACCCACCCCCTCTCCACCTCCGCCTACTCCTCCTCCTCCAACTCCTCCTTCCACCTCCTCCTCCTCCTCCTCCTCTCCTCCTCCTCCTCCTCCTCCACCTCCTCCTCCAACACCTCCTCCTCCTCCACCCTCCTCCTCCTCCTCCTCCTACTCCTCCTCCTCCCTCCTTCCTCCTCCTCCCTCTCTCCTCCCCTCCAGTCTGAAAATATCCGGACGAGAGACTAAGAACCGATCTTACGTGGCCTTACTTTGAACATGGCCTTGGTCTCTGCGATCGCCGCCTCATTGCCGGGTTCATAGACCCACGTGTTACTCAGATCACCACACATCAAGGTCCCCGTCTCATCAGCGACTTCGCGGGCCATCTTCAGGGCTAGACGATTCTGTTTCTCCAGGTCATCCTCCCGACCGACGAGCTTGAACTTGCTACGGTGACCGTAATACTGTGAGTAAAAAGATAGAGAAGAGTCCACTGTTAGGTTTCATGTCGTTTTTTTGCAGGTTCATAATTCCCAAGGTTAGCAGATCTCCCGGCAGATCTGCAAAATAAAATGGGGTCATAACCAAAGACGACAAATTATGCAGGTTTCTCTCGCATTTTCGGAAATACTGTACAAATATTCAAAATAATGAACATGATGAACCAATCTTCAGTTTGTAATTATGAATCCAGTTGTCATTTTGGAATTACGAACCATATTAGAATTATGAAATCCTGTTTATTTTTGTAAATTTATGCTCCAGAAATTACTTTGTTTTTCGAAATTATGAACGTTCGATAGCGATGGGAATCGCTTCATTTTGAAGTGGAAAACCCAGATTATGATGGTGATGATGATGATGGTTTTGGTGGTGGTGGTGGTGGTGATGATGATGATGATGATGATGATGATGGTTCTCCTGGTGGTGGTGGGGAAAGCGATAAGGGTGTTGTGGTAAATTAGCGGCGGTAATGATGGTGGTGGTGATGATGATGATGATGATGCTCATGGTGGTGGGCAGGTGGCGTGGTGGTGGTAGCGTGGTATTGCTGGTTGTGTCGGTTCTAGTGATAATGATGTTAGTGATGATGACGATGATTAATTGTGTAATTGCGATGATGATGTTGATGTTATGTCCAAGTCTACAGTTTATGCCAGAAAGTAATATAAAAAATGCGTGTCGCCAATATTACTCACTGTAAAAGCTTGAACTACATCACTCCCAGCGCGTACAAAGTCCCTGTACATCTGACGGACCAACTCGGGATGATCCACTACAACTTCGGGGGTGAAGGGACCAGCTTTCAGGTAACCAAGACGCTCAAAAGCGAAAATATACCCCTCCGCGCAGATGACGGTCTCCCCATCTCTGATTCGCTCCAGCAGTCCTGCAAATAAATGAAGACGTACTATCATATTTGTTTTTGAGGTATGAACAGGTGTGAAAGTGAATCTCCGTGGTATTAATCTTGATCTTAGAAAACAAAATGAATTGTAAAGAGACAACAATTTACCATATTTATGCGTTAATTTTGTGTATATATATTTTATTGCTACACGTCATTTTTTTTTTTTTTCGTTGGAAAAGTGTTAAAACGTAAAGGGGGAGGGCACATGTATGAAATTTTCTGACAAGCAAAATGATTACTGGCACAGTTGTTTACTTTTTTTTTTTAATTTCGCGATACTATAAAACCGTGCATGTGTGTATGCAAGGGTGTGTGGGGGGCGTCCCCCTGTCCCTCCAAATTTCCGCCCAAGGAATATTTTCACTTTAAGTTTAACATGTGAGATTATAGTCGCTTTCATAGCATCGTGTCACATGATTTATAATGGGAACACCGAAAAGGTTATTTACGTATTCTTTCAAGTCCATACCAGCTTCCCTACATCGATTAAGTATCATGACAGGAATAAACTACTGGGGAGCTGGGGCGTGCATTTCCCAACTGAAGGGGGGGGGGAGGGCGAAATAAGAAGATAATAGCGCTGTTTCTATAATCCCTACTCGCTGGCCTTTAAGATTTACATCTAGATCATAATGCAAGCCCATTAAGAATGTTTACTAATCTGACTACCTGCAATATAGTGAAACTAGAGTGAAAAGAGGGCTCCCATGCCTCTGGGCAACAGTGATAGATTTCACTTTTACGAACCCTGGCTCGTAGGTAACCATTATTTTCTTTCCTCTACTTTTTGCTTCACATTTCCATCTCTTTCTCTATTATTTCTAGAAACAGTTGTATTTATTCTGTTCGCTTTGTATATATTGCGGATTTCGTATTTTTATGGCTAAATGAATAATGATAATTTTTTAACAGAGAGTGAAAATAGAGTGAAAAGTCACTCTTTTCCGGTAAACAGTAGTGTTCTGATAGTCTATAGGCCTATCATTAACATTTTTGTAAAGTTATGTGAAAGCTGAATGTGATCAAAACAAGCTTCCATTGGACAATGAAATTGAAAGTGAGTTTGATCTTGACAATTATTTTAAGAAGAAGAAAACAAAAGAGTAAGCAAACAGTCTGCTGACAGCGAGAAGCGAGAAGGCTCTCGTGGTGTAAACAAACATTTGGCCTAACAATTCTCTAACATACTACCGACAATAACCTTCCTAGTTTCAGCAATTCCATAATTATCCTTATACCACAGGGATGATAGTCAATGAATAATTTCTTATTACGAATAAAAATTCATACTCTACCAAAATTATGCTAGTTTCAGTAATTACATAATTCTTTTTATGCTTAGGGATGATAGTCAAAAAATAATTTCTTATTCCCGTTATCATGAATAAAATATTTATAATTTACCGAAATATAATTATGCTAGTTTCAGTAATTTCATGATTCTTTTTATGCTTAGGGATGATAGTCAAGAAATAATTTCTTTTTACGAATAAAACATTTTTGCTATACCGAAATATAGTTAGTTTCCGTAATTATTTTTATGCTTAGGGAAGATATAGTCAATGAATAATTTCTTATTACGAATAAACATTTATACTGTATATACCGAAATATAATCATGCTAGTTTCAGTAATACCAAAATTCTATTCATTCTATAGGGATTATAGTCAATAAAAATAAAAATTTATTAGAAATAAAACATTTATTCTATACAAAAATAAAATCATGCTAGTTTCAGTAATTCCATAATTGTATTTATGGTTAGGGATGATAGTCAATGAATAAAATCTTATTACGAATAAAACATTTATTCTATACAAAAATATAATCATGCTAGTTTCAGTAATACCATAATTCTATTTATGCTATAGGGATTATAGTCAATGAAAAATTTCTTATTACGAATACAACTGATGAACGTACCTTTTGATTTTGGCATTGTGCAACTAGTATGTGGTGCCGTTACAATAGTGAAGAGAAGTATGAGCACTTGAGCCTTGTGATCATTGTATTTGTAGGACTATGGAATCTGGCTGATAACTATGGCTTATTTAAACGTATCAAGTTCGTAAAATGTTTAAGCAAGGCGTTTGACCGAAAGGCGTTTGTTTGCTGGCGTGGGGGCGGGGCTCAAGGGGATGGCAGACCCCCCCCCCCATTCAAATCATCAACCAAAATAAAAGGTAAACGGGGGGGGGGGAGGAGTGAAAATAAAAGAAAGAAAAATAGAGAAGAATAGGGAAACAAACAAACATTATACAAACAAACAAACAACACATCCAAAGGATGGGAGAAAGAAAGAGAGGGAGAAAAAAAAAAGCTGTTATTCACCTTTTCTTCATTCTATCGTTGATATAGCCGTTCTCATCATAAAGCCTATATAACATCAAACCATGGCGGTACACACCATTATTTCCATTACAGGAGGGAGGCAATTCGTGGGGGGGGGGGGGGGCTGTGATGGGGGTGGAAAGACTTTTACTTGATGTTATACTCCCTCTCATAATAATGTTCTCACTTTGAAATGGAAATAAAGATATGTGCAGACACGTGGTAAATAGTCAGAAAGGAGTCGCCCCCCTCCTCCCAACTGTAAATTCGCCAAGCGAGAGGGGGTGGGCTAGGGGCTGCAGCCTTAAAATTTCGGCTAGAAATAGAAGAAAAGAAAACCACCAATTTGTAAAAACTTATTACTTAGATTGCTCATGAGCTAGGGGCTGCATCTCTTAAATTTTGGCTGGACGTATGATTTAGACTGCTCATAGGCTCGCAAATCCATGAAAACTCGAGAGCTCCTGGTGGCTCCGCTTGTTTGCACCCCTGGATTACGAATTGTCAGCTAGCCCCCACTAAAAAAAAAATTGTTTATAAACAAAGTAGTTCTGTAAATTTGTTTTTGTTTTATTTGCTTTATCTAGGGCAAAGTACGATTGGTGTATTTGTCCGAGGGGGTGAGGGGAAGGCGCACGATGTTTATATTTGCTCTGTAGTGCCAAAACATTGACAAACTGATAAACATTCTCTACCAATATGGTACACTTTATCCATCACAGTGATTGGGCCTGTTTGACATTTACGATGGTGTAGAAAAGGAGGGGCAGGGGAATGAGCACCTGTCCATAGGAAATGACAAGAGAGGAAAAAGAAAGTTTCAGAGCGAAGAAAGAGAGAAAGGGGAGGCAGAGGGGGGGGGGGGGGCACCTGAAAAAAACCTCTCCCACACCGTTCCCGCAATCAAAGACCTTGTTTATTTGTACTCAAATCTCGGAGTAAGACAAAGTCTAAAGCGCTACCATGGAAGCTTATTTTTTCCTCTGATTTGCTTTGATTTTTAGATGGTTCGTCAAGTAAATGTATGATTACACTGCACAATGCACAGAAAATCCCAACTCGGAAGGTGACATGATGACTCAGTATTAGAACAGTGTCTCCTAACTGGGAGGTCCAGGGTTCGAAGTCGATGAGATAAGGCCCTCCTTTAAATGCATTTATCCTCATCTCCAAGGCTTTCGGGTAAGACTTAAAGTCCCCTGGCTACTTAATAACAGACCTATAACGCTTGCTAGTTATTTTTAGCTGTTCAGGGTAAAAATATAAACTGATAACCGTTCATTCAATATACCATAAAAGCTGGTGCTTCTCTTCTTTGTGATGGGGTTTGCATGGGCCCATATGTACACTACGACGTCTGGAAAGCGTCCCAGGGCAGTCCACCCTTGTCAGTGGCAAAACATGGGCAGTGACATTGCTGGGGGGAGGGGGGGGGGAGGGGAGGGTGGACTGGAAGTGGAATTATGTTGAGAAATCCAGCCTTTTTCCCACCTGGCCCACAGACCTAAAACCGATATGTTGCGGACCGAGGGGAAAACATCTTAGAAATCCCCATGGATAGTCCGCCCCACCCGAGGTGTGGGTGGGTGGGGGGGGGGGGATTAAGGAGGAGGAAGACACTGATCTTACGCTATAAATAATACGGGAAAGAGCAAGCATTTGAAGTGAGCTATAGGGTGTAGGATTCATCTTATTCTGACGTCACTCCAAAAAATAAACTAGTCAGATTTGACTAGATTACTGGATCACACGGGCACTTACTCTTTTCTAGTCAAATGTGACTAGATTCTAGTGAAAATGACCAGAAATCTAGCAAACATTAACCAAACTTTTACTAAAATTCTAGTCAATTTCATTGGAATCAAATCAAGTCAGTGTTGGCACCCGTATGACCCGGTAGACAAGTCAAATTATTTTGATAGAACCTAGTCATTTTGACTGGGAATGTGTCACTTTTGACTAGAGTAGTACTAGTCTGTCAAATTTGACTAGATTTGTGTTTAGAGTGGTCACCTAGTCCCTCTCCCTCTCCCTTTCACTTTATCTCTCTTTCTCTCTCTTCATCCTTTCTCTCCTTTTATATTTCCATCTCTCTCTCTTTCTCCCTTCCTCTGTCTGCCTATCATGTTTCCCTTATCAAAAGATTAAAAAAGAGAAATAAAAATGAGCTTTGGTTTGACTCTCTGAAGAAAATACCGGAAAAGCAAACAAACAAACATACAAACAAACAAAAAAGAATATATCATGCATACCATGTAGACACTCACTGCACTAGTCATTTGAACTGTACCATTTTAATGGATGAAGATAAAGCTGAAACAAGAACTTATTTGCATTACATTCTTAGTAAATAGCCTATGGGTTATGCATTAGCGAATCAGTCGTGTGAATCCCGTAAAAGAACTTCAATCAGTGGAGTCGAAAAATTGGGGTAGGGACGGGGGAGGAGGGGAATACAATATCGAATGTCCTCCTACTATTCCTCCTACTATTAGTTTTTTGTATAGGAGATGCATAAAATCTTCGGACCTTCTTCCCTTATAATATTTTTTTAAAAAACTTGTCACAGAACTATAGACTAAAAAACTCACAAGAAAAAGCTAACTTTTTTGATGCGTTTCTTGTATGTTCCAACAGAGATTTCTGCTCATTTTCCGTCCTGGTTGCTGTTGATGGGTTGTAACACAACCGGGGGTAAGAAAAGTAAGAAAATATGCTTCATGCATGTTGTCACCAAAATGGAATCAAGTTGGCCAAACTCTGTGTATAAATCCCACTGCACTCTGAAAAAAAAGGTTTACCCAATGCACTGTATTGGGGAAAAAGGAAACATGTATGTTTGTTGGGTAAAATGATACCAAATACTACTTCACCCAATGTTGCGCTAAAATTTACCTATAAAACGTGCATTCAACCTAATATATGGGACCAAAGTTTACCCAACAAACATGCACGTTCCCTTTTTACCCAATATCGGGTAAACTTTCAATCAACCTTGTTTCGTGTTATTTAGAGTGCTGTACTGCATAGCTGATGGCTCCATCTGCGTCACTGGTCCGACGAAATTTTCATAGAAATACATACAAATGCAGCACACGTATGCATTGAAATCTAGAACAAAACATGTAAAATTTCATGTGTCAAAAGGAATATTGTCTCGCAAACCACATCACCAACAAGATGAAGCTTTGTTGAAGTTTGGCTGAATGTATAGCTTTAATAAACTCTTAATAAATTTCATCTCTCCCAAATCTTTCTAAAAACTTTTCAAAATACTTTTGACCTTAATGGAAAGTCGCAAATTGCGAAGGCCCGAACTCATTCGCTTTCTCCCCATTGCAAGCCAAATTGCACAACGACCTGGGACCAGCGAATAGAATTTCCCTGAGGGTGGGGTATACCTTGCTCTTAGATTACTCACTTCGGCTTTTTCTTTCGGCAGAATGACTGTTGTAATTGGAATACACAAACAAAATAATTGCAAGTGATTCAGCGTGTAAAGCAAGACGATCAAGAAGGCTGATGATCGTGATACTTTAATATTTTGCTCACCGGCATAAATCCACTTTGAGGAGTGGGGGGGGGGGGGGGGGTGATCGACTTTTTTCCCGATTTTTTTTTTTCTGTCGAACTCACACTTAATCACTTTTCTGGTTTTCAATCGTATTTTCAAATAGAAATTCTAAAATATGATGGTTATATGACAGATTATCAAAAATTTTATTAACTGATTAATTCAAATATCGTTCCTTCCTTGAAAAGTGGGGGATATTTGTACACGCCATCCCTCCCTCTCGAAAAAGTGTGTGTGTGTGTGTGTAGGGGGGGATATATCCCCCCCCCCCCATCTCCCCGGGATTTACGCCAATGATTTTGCATGCTCGGTTTGCCAGTCCGTACGTTGCAATAATATTGCGTGTTCGTTTCTGAAGATATACGGAGATATCCGACTATGACCCGAGTTGGGGCCCCCGCCGTAACCCCATGATTTGCGACTTTCCAGCCCCTTTAATCAATTCCGATCATTTTCTTATTCCCTCTACCACCTTATCCCATCTTCTATTCCTTTAAAATCGTAGTCTTTGGGAGCTCCTTGGTGTAGTAAGTATTGATCCTACTATCATCTGTGCCATAGATCCCGTGGACTGACATGTCTGGTGAGTACTTCGAAGCCTCGGTCACCCTCCCCAGAGTTTCGGCCATGGTCCGGGTGTAGTGAGGGGCGTTGCCGCAGCACAGACCCACGTATGGTATCTTGAGTTGGGCACATTGCTGGGTGAACTTGACTATGTCTCCGCGAGAGCACAGCAGACAGTCCAGATTGTCAGGGAAAGCTCGCTTACCTGCCGGAACAAAGCATAATTATATCGCATTCCCTGATTGATATTGCATAAGAATGGAGGGCTAAACATAAGTCAATTTTCACAGATTTACTTTTTTTTTTGGGGGGGGGGGGGAGAGGAATGTTCGTAGTTCAATGAACTGAATTTAGATAGCTGAATAGTTTGGGTCATCATAGGTGTAATGAAGTAGGGTGCCGGGGTTGGGACTGAAAGAGCTTTTAAAGAAATGTGATATAGACCCATCCTCTTTCCTTGTCAGAGTATGTTTTTCTTCAAATGGTACCCCCTCCTCACTCACCCCCCTCCCCTGCAGTTTCTACTCCTGTCTCTCAGGCTCACCTGTCCATGGATCCAGGATAGATAGAAAGTTCGGTTCCTTGAGGGTTGTTCGGTATGGCACCGGTAATGCTGCCAAGGGTACCTATACAGAGAGAAGAGTTTTTTTCCCATTTATTCAGATCAATTTTATACTCGTTGAATACGCGGCAGTGGCTTGCCTTTACAACGGGGCATATCGGGGCATGTACTATTATAATTATGGTGGCCCTGAAGTATTCTCGACGACAGGTCGTGTGCGCCGTGAATTTCGCGAATTTGGCCGCGAAATTCGCAACCACAGTCGCAAAGTTCGCGACGAGAGTCCTCAACCTTGCGGCCAAGTCGCAAAGTTCGTGTCCGGAGTCTTCAACCTTGCGGCCAAGTCGAAATGTTCGCGTCCGGAGTCATCAAATTTTCGGCCAAATCGCGAAGTTCGCGTCCAGTGGTCGCGAATTTCACGAACTTGGCCGCAAAATTCACAGCGCACATGACCTGTCGTCGAGCGTACTTCAGGGGGGCATTTCATCAACATTTGTCATCTGACAAGCTGCCAGATCTGACATCTTTCCTTGATTTTGATTGGCTGAGAAGCATCGTTACTATGGCAACAGTCGGATAAAACAGACTTTGTCGGGTAAAACATCCGACAAGTCCTTTCATGAAACGCTCCCCTGGGCCACCATAAACCCTGCTCCATCTAATGGCGAAGAGAGAGAGAGAGAGAGAGGACGAAAGGGAAGATGACAATGCAGGAGTTAGGACACCCATGGCCGTACGCAGCGGGGGGGGGGGGGGCAGGGGCATTATTTATTTAATGATCTAATCTCATGTCTCAAAACAGTACTGAGAAAGAGATCTTAGCATGCTTAGAGGGCTAGGACATAATAGGATTCCCCAAGTCTGAGACATCTGTTTCAGACCTACTGTTCGGCAGACCCCCACTTCTTTTTCCGAGCCTGACGTTCCGCCGCCTCTGAAATATAGGTGACATTTTAGACAATTTTAAGAAGAAAACAGAAATAGGTCGGGAGCATGACTTGAGGAGGAAGCAACCTAATTATAAAAATCGACTATTGTTTAATTACCCCGATATCTGCTTGCACGACCCTCTCCAGGATAGGTATCATAGACACTGGTCCTAGGGTGCAGTTGAACCCCACCACATCGGCACCAGCCGCCACCAGTTGACGGAGAGCCTCTATGATATCTACCCCTTCGGCTGTGGTCCGTTTACCAGCTTCCGAAGACTCGGTGTAGTGTGATGCTAGGGTGATCACTGCAGGTACCCCTGAAGGACAGTAGAAGAAAAATACGATATCAAAATATTCTAAAGTTTACTAATAATTCTCTGCTTTTGCGTTGATCAGGGATGTTTCTGAAACAAAATGAAGAGGGGAGGATCAACTCAGCCGGAAAGTTCCCAATAAGCCAGAAAGCAAGCAAGTGAATAGATGAATGAATAAATGAATGAAAAACTGAATTAAAAATCAATTTAATAAACATATACTCAGAAACTAACCAACAACAGAAACAACAACAACAAAACAGTAACACATTAGTTAGAATAGCAATAACAGTAAAACAACAACATTAGGTTTTAGACTTCGCTGACAAGAGTAAATGGGTTCGCTACATTTTACTAAACAGATTTTATTTTTATATTGGGGAAGTTATCTACCAATATGCCCCCCACGAAGTTGATTTTAACACACCTTATTTTTAACTCCCCTGCCTGTACTTATTTCAAGATAACACTTGATATCCATCAGCGTGGTTTACGTGTTTTATGTGGAGTTGGCTCGATGGGTAATATTCCCTCATTTCATAACATTCAGATTATAATGTCATTGAAAAATGAAAAGTGATAAATCCTCCATGGTATGTTGTCCCGTCAGTACCTCTTAATGAAAATTATATTATGTCCAGCGGCGTATCCATGGAGGGGGGGGGGGGGGGG
>CM057160.1:27208239-27225386 GCA_029962745.1 Echinometra lucunter | reverse complement strand
GCTTTTGAATCTTTTATCTTACAGTTAGATGATATTCCCACTCTAAAATTTTGAAGTGGATTCGTTTTTACATTTCGCTTTGTCTGTCAAAAATTGCGCTCCATGCAGTGGTTTCCCAAACAATGGAATATGCCATTATTTTAGAAATTTTTCACCTTTGTAAAGAAACAGATGCTAGTAATAAAGCTGAATAGTCTATTTCTTCTATGATGCTGTGTCCACATTTCGAAGGTTCAAAACTTCGTTGGTGGGTAACAGCAATATATAAAAAAAGATAATAGATTTATATAAAAAAAAGATTAAATATCCCTAAATCGTCAAAAATTCTTCCAAAGCTTTTAAAGTGCATTAATATATTTACACATACTACGAAACACAAAATTAAAAGAGAGAAAAAAAAGTCAAACATACATGGTGCATTTAAGCAGTAGGAATATTAAGATAAATAATAAAAATACAATTACTTTTCGAGTCCCTTATGTTGTAACCAACTGGTGAGTTCTTCCATTATTTTGGTTCATAATAGGTACACCCACTAGACCGTGAGAAGTAGCTAGAATCAACACTCTCTTTCCTTTCTTCATTCAGTTCACAAACTCCATCTTTGTAATTGAACGACATGCATCCAGCTACATCATTGCACATCATGGCGCATTGTATCTGATTCACCACCGATACTGTCTTCATCACGTGATCAGTGAGACAGTAGCCAATCAGAGTGCGTCCCTCCCTGTCTCTGGCCGGGGCGAACGCGCTTGATTTGAGACGGGCTTTCGGTTGTCGAGTGGAATCCGTCAGAGGTTCAGCTGCAATGGAGAAAATAAACATGATAAATATGACCGTATCTGCATGCAACAATGAGATGTATCCAATTACATTGGATTTGACCTCATTCTATAACAATACTTATGACCAATGCTCACCATACCTCAGGCTCAACATCAGATTTCTATAGTATTCAGGTCGTTTCCCTTCTCTCTTTAAAAAAAAAAGAGTGAACGCATTCACTGGGTTAGGGGCGAATTTCAGAAGAGAGTGCATTTAGAGTGAATTAAGAGTAAAAATCGTGATATTCACCCTTGATTCACTCTTTTAGGAGTGACCTCAGTGATCATTCAAAATCCTTGAGTGATCACTGAGGTCACCCCTCAAAGAGTAAATATCACAATTTCACTGCTACTTTACTCTAATGAATTTTTTTTTATGCGTAAAATTTATTATTGTTATTATTATTTTTTTTTGGCCGAAGGTGAATTTCTTTCCTATCTATAGCTAAAGGGCAATTACCTTTTTTTTTTGGGGGGGGGGTATAACTTCACTGATATGAGGTGTCGCATTGCGCATAATAACTTTAGGATCCTCGGCCATATAATGATATTAATCCCGTTTTATGGTATATCAATAAACGCCAATAAGTTAATGATAAAGGGTTTTGTGTGTCCTTTGATGATCAGAGACTATTAGATCAGTTTCAATTATATTTCTTATTGAAAGTGCCGTAGATGTGAATATTTGTTAGTTTCTTTTGTTTTAATGGCACATAAAGTCATTTACCTGAAAGCCTCCGCACCCTTTACAACCAGACTACAACTAAGTTTTAAGAGGAATAAGACTGTATGAAAAATTATTAGAAAGTTGTACTTATAGATCGGGTTGTGTCATACCATGTTGTGTCGTATCGGCTTGTGTCGTGGCGGGTTGTGTTGTATCGGCTTGTGTCATAGCGGGTTGTGTTGCATCGGGTTGTGTCGTAGGATATTGTGTCATATCGGATTTTGTCATATCGAGCTGTGTTGTATCGGGTTGTGTCGTACCAGCTTGTGTTGTATTGGGTTTTGTCATATCGGAGTGTGTTACACCAGGTTCTGTTGTATCGGCTTTCGTCGATTCGGGTTGTGTTGTAGCAGGTTGTTTTAATTCGCACAACTCATGCTGGTAGATATCAAGTCTGGATTCCGCCGTTGGTGATGAGGTCGGGCCCAAGGTGGAGGAGAGTGTGAACCAGGCGCAGGTCGAATAGGTTCCGCCAGCAAAAAGGCTATTGTCATTAATTCCATCGAATATAAAGCTAGTCTGGTTCCCATCTGGAAAACATTTGTAAATACACATGGTAAAGTTTGGCTGACTTTGGGTAGAGGTAGGTAATACAGCAGACCATTGTTAAGCGGTTTTTTAAATTCATTTATTCATCTTTATTCTTTTTCTTTCCCTTGTTTCATATGTCAACATAGGCAAAGTAATAAAGGCAGCAACCTAACCCTAACCCTAAAAATGTTTAAAGTTAAAATATTCGAGCAACTATTAACACTCTTTTAAAAACACTATTCAAACACTGCTTACGGAAGATAATCAGCTATTAAGGGAATTAAACCTTTTTCTTTTTTGCAGAATATTGTCGTCTTCCCTTAGTGCAGTATTGATACTGGTTATTATTTCACTGACATCACCTAACGACACAAGCAATTTTTTCAATTAGTTTGACTGATACAATGGTGAAGAAAGATATAATTATTGCAGTTGTTATATTTAATTGTACTTCGAAGGGATGTTGAGCAAATACGGTACGTTATATTGTGGAAATATCATATAGTTTTTGTTATGATGTATCATTATTTTTATCCATCGAAAATGCATTGTTGAGTTGCCCACAAGTATTTCACAGTCCTCATCTCCCTTTCTATGAAGTTTTTTTTAATTACTTATGAAATTTGAATATCTTAGATAATTTACAAAATGTTTTTACATACACAATTTGGGGGAGTTTTCTTCACTACAGCAGGTTAAACTGGATTATTGCTGTAAAATTATTTATCAACAGAAAATCAACGCTGACAGAAATTGTTTATATGTACCTCTTCTTTATCTTTGTTGGTAGAAAAATAAGCATCAGGAAGGTTCGTTCAGACCCCAGATATGCACACTAAGAAAAAAAATTGTGAGATTTTACACCCTTCAGATGCAACACTGGGAGCTCCTCTTTGGGTGCAACTTTGCACCCTAAGAAGCTTTTTGCACCTTTAAGGGTGCACTTAGCTACATTTTGCACAATGAAGGGTGCAGAGTTGTACCCTTTTAATAGCGAAAGGGGCAAATTTGCACCTTTTTGAATGCAAAAATTTCTGCACCCATAAAGGTGCAAAGTTGTACCTTTTAGGGTGCAAACGGGCATTTCTTGATGCAAGCAAGAACAAAAAGGTGCATTTTTGCACCTTTCCATGTAGGGTGCAAAATTGTACCCCAAAAGGTGCTGCAAGTGTTGCATTTAGGGTGCAAACTTGAACCCTTTTTTTCTTAGTGTGTGCGGGGGTAAACAGCATCAAAAAATCCCCGACTGTTTTGTATGTGTGCGTGTGAATGAATGGTAAATGTGAGTGACATGACCTAGGACCTAGGGCCTAAGCCTTAGTATATCCTTGCCTTTGTGTGTCATTATGCATGAGATACAAACATGTTAAGCGTAAAATTATACATTACTCATTTATGCAACTATTAGTGTCAGTGGCATTAATTACAAGCATCGCTTCTTCAGCATTTCCTCCAGCTTCTTTGGTCAAATTTATGTTAGTTCTGTTCTCTACAAAGTTACTACTGTAACAAAAGTATCATTTTTTAAAATTCTAATCTAATCTAATCTTATCTACCCCCTCCAAAAAAAAATACGGTGGTGTTTTTGTTTGTTTGTTTGGGTTATTGTTATTTTGTTTTGCTTTTGTATGTGAATGAGCAAGCCTTCACTATGAACATGACGGACAAAGAAAGCGGACAAAATAAACAGCCCCTCATTTTACCCTTCACAATGGTTCTGGTAGTCAAAAGAACATCCCTTCACAGCTATTGTCTAAAATATGTGGAGCAGGTGTCACATGCATATTCACCTGGAACTACATGATTAAACATAATAGCTGTGAAGGGATGTTCTTTTGACTACCAGAACCATTGTGAAAGGTAGAATGAGAGGTTGTTTATTTTGTCCGCTTTATTTGTCCGCCATGTTCATAGTGCTTGGCACCTGTAACCGAAATTTTAATCGTCGCAGTGAATGCAGAAATGCTTGGACCAAGCGGGTATTCCAGGGTAAAGCAGAATTGTTGTGAGTACTGGGTGAGGAGAAAAAATGCAAGCTCGATGCAGGTTTTTTCTCTGCATTGTATGAGGCTGTTTGCAGTGTCGGTAGCATCCACAGCGGCATCAGAACCCACTTTAACAGTAGCACTAGTCACGTGGATATTACTCCTTATTCCAGTATCACATTCACAATTTTCACCGAAAGCTCTGGCAGAGCATGTAAAAGAAGCTGCATCTGAAATGACATTTAAAAAAAAAAGAAGGAAAACCTGCAGAGCTCAAACAGTAGACCTTAAATGATACTACCATGTTTAATCTTTATCACTGTATAAGGCCTGTCATTAAAAAAAAGTAATAATGATGAGAAAATAATGATTATAACAACCACAACACTATCATCAAATAAAAGATTAGCATCGATTATTTTAATATCATAAGTGACAATAATGATGAAATAACAGCAATAACACTACTACTACTACTACTACTACTACTACTACTACTACTACTACTACTACTACTACTACTACTACTACCACTACTACTGGTAATAATAATAATAGCAGTATTATAATAATAATCATGATAATGTTTCATATCCATGTAGTTAAGGTTTCGTTGTGGCCATTGTGTTTGTTACGTCATTGCTGAGTATTACAAGAGAGACGATATACATAATTATAGGCGGAGAAAATATGTTAACACCTAATTGATATTACCCATTGACAGATTGCCGCATGTTCCATTTGTACAAGTTATCAACTGTACTGAAGAAAAGAAAGGCAAAATTAATCATGTCACTATCGTGTTTTGACTACTGTTCAAAAAGAGATATATCATAAAGGCAAAGACTGAAATAATCATTACAATCATATCTATGTAAGAAATAAGCAGTGTGATTGGTTATGATTTAGTCCTATATCATTCAAAGCTTGAAAAAATTATTCATACCGGTTATTGAAATTTAAAAAAAAGAAGTTTGGATTTACTCACTCCAAAAAGTATAAATAGAAACCCTATGAGAACAGAAAGCACGCTTGATTCACTGCGATTCGACATAACTGTCATGGGATCATATCAAGTTCACAGAACATTGCTCAGACGATCATGTTCTCTTAAGCGATATCGATCAAGATGAGATATGTATCGAATAGCTCTTCTGTTTGATATTAAATATCACATGGAATTGGAAAGTCAAGTAGCAATTATGTTGCAAACGCAAACGATCGTACGGAATACGGCAGCAAAGACGAACTTGGGAATATCACGCTTCCTTCCACTGAAGCATAAACGCGGAAGAAAAAAGTGCACACTACATGTAAAATATGTCGATAATGAATTGTTTATGTCGACTAAAGCAAAGATTGTGTTAAGAGAAAACCCGACGAAGAACGTTACTATAAACCTTCTACTTTCCTAAAACAGAATTATCACTCTCCGAATAGGAAACGGCACCAAAAACAGAAAGTTTGAGTGAAGCAGATACACGTTGTCTTCAATATTCTCTCACAGGTAGTTCGGCGATATCAAGATGAAGCGTTATTTTCACCTTGGTTGAAAAATCACCCCTCACTGGAAGTGACAGAGATTGCGTTTTTTATACTCTCGAACTTTAAAAGCGAAGACTTTTTCAAGAGTGGAATATATATATATGAAACAATTCGGTCAGCTAAGTTAGTCACAAAGAATGAAGTGTGTTATTGTGCAAAACCTTGCTCTCTTTGATCACAACGGTGAGTGTCTGTAAAGAAGGGCGCCTTCTTCACAGTGAACCTGCGTCACCATGGTCACCCACGTGACCTTTGGATATTAGCCAATCACATCGGCTTGAACTCGAAGGCCGTGTTACGTCAGAAGTCCTTACTTCCTCATGTACAAACACCTATAGACAGCCTTTTCTTTCCATGTTGGCTCCTTAACGCATTCCCGGGGGGGGGGGGAGGGAGGGCTTCAAAATATATTACTGTACACAGGAGTGAATCGAATCGAAGCGAAAGAATATGCTGGAATAAAAGTCATAATTCATTTTTTCTCTCGCCAAAAGCACTTTCTATCTGAGTTGTACATACTGATGAAATAAGAGGATGGCATTGAACGATTTCGTTTCCCCTCTCTATTCTCACTTATCCTCCTTATTTTGTAAAATGACTCTAAGGTGACAGTAGCCATGCTTTTAAAATCGTTTTGAACGAAAACAAATCTGTTTACGTTTCAAATAAACTTTTGAATGAAAAAAAGATCAGTTTATGTTTCAAATAAACTTTTGATAATTATAATAACTACAGTCATACACAACCCGGCAACTAGATATCCTGTCTATCTTCCAATAACCGCCATTTATTACGTTCTATTAATTATGAGCGGAAATCCTTGAGAATGGGTTCGCCCACGATTTCCATGGGGATGGGGAAGGGTAGAGAGAATCTGGAATAAAAAAGGGCTTCCCAAAGCTGAAGGCCCTTTCCTGCATGCTTGACAGTCAAAAAAAAAATAAAAATAAATTAGCACATTTAAAATAAGAGATAACCGTTTTTTTCCTTGCCTGAGAATTCCAGTAAGCTCGTTCACGTTCATTACATGTATAAACTATTTTGGAAGCAATTTCTTAATTATTTTGTTTCTATACATATATGCTTCAATTCTCTCTTCAGAGATTTTTACCCAAGACAGTTTATTAATTTTGTAAGTACTCTGTCAATGCCTGTACTACATAGTGTTCGTGGTGATCTGCCTAACTCCGATTAGTTTTCGACAGTATTTTCTGTATAAACGAAATGATAGCTTGTTCTTTCACAACAAGTTATGAAATCAAGTTAGTAAAGTGTATGCATCACCAACATTTTTGGGTGTGTTACAGTTTGGAAAAAAATCCATGATTTAAAAATTTATTTGAAAGCTTATTTGTTGAATTGTAATAATTATGTTCCGTTTGTGTCAACATGTTACAAATTTGCTAGTTGTGCAAAAGAGTGGAATTATTATCCAACATGAAATTCACAATTTTATTTTTTAAAGCAACATAAGAAGTATTCATGAAATGATGTTTAAATATCATCGATTTTTTTTTCTTTATCGTAATCGTCGTGAATCATATATCCGTAACTGCTTTTTGAACCGAGTACAAAAAGCCAGTCCTTTTCATATACGGCAACTAAATTATTCAACTCACTAAATGCTCCGCCTCATCAGCAATTATCAAACGCTATGTCCGTGACATTTAAGTGCTTAACTTTCCGTTCCGTATGTTTTATGTAGCCTATTCTTCTTTCTCTTTCCTTTCTCTCCCTCTCTCTCTCTCTCTCTCTTTCTCTCCCTCTCTTTATCTCTTTCTCCTCTTTCATAATGTCATAATTTTATGTATTTTATTATTCATTTGCTTGTATAATTTTCCTTTGTATAGTATGATGTTTGAAATGTGATCTCGTTACAGCAGGGCTCCCTTGAAAAGCAGGCCTTGCGGCTTGAATGGAACTACCCTGCTTTTCATAAAGAAGACATTAAATAAAAAGAAAATTCAGACAGGTTAAAACATGTAAAAATAACATTGTATGATTTTCTTTGACGCATATATTCGCACCCCTCTCTCCCTCTACTCCTCTCTGTTTCGTTATCTTCCACAGAATTTCTTTTACTTCCCCAATCCTCTCACGATTTGTTTTCCTCTTTCTTTCTCTCTGTGTCTAGTTATGCATTATTTTCTTCTCCTAAGTTCCCCCTGTTTCCTCCTCTCTCTCTCTCTTTCTTTCAGAAGGAGGAGCATAATATTGAAGGAGATGATGCTGATGCTGATGATGATCATGATGACAATGTCTGTGATGATGACGATGCTTATGATGATGATGAAGATAATGTTGACGATAATGAAAACCACCGGAGTAGTGATGATGTTTGTCGAATGTTGATAATAATAATTAGATAATGGTAATAATCGATGAATCGATCCACCTCCTTTCTGAAATTTATTGACGTCAGTCGCCAGTAAAATTTCTTCTAAATTATTTTGAGCGTTTTAGGCTTCATTGGTTGTCGGTGGTTGCAGCTTTTAGTCGGTGACCACACCACTCTAATGTGACTTAGGCCTGAAAAAAAATCGCTTCTTTCTCTCTCTCTCTCTTTATCCCTTTCACTTTATTTTATTCTCCTTTTCCCTCTTTCTCTCCCCTCCCTTTTTCTTTCTCCGTCTCTCTCTCTCTTTATCCCTTTCACTTTCTTTTATTCTCCCTTTCCCTCTTTCTCTCCCCTCCCTTTCCCTCTTTCTCTCCCCTCCCTTTTCTTTCTCCGTCTCTCTCTCTCTCTCTTTATCCCTTTCACTTTCTTTTATTTTCTCTCTCTCTTTCTCCCTTTCACTTTCTTTTATTCTCCCTTTCCCTCTTTCTCTCCCTCCCTTTTCTTTCTCCGTCTCTCTCTCTCTCTTTCTCCCTTTCACTTTCTTTTATTCTCTCTTTCCCTTCTCTCTCTCCCTCCCTCTTTTCTTTCTCCTCGCGCTCTCCTTGTAAGTCCTTTCACTGCTTTATTCTCCCTTTCCATCATTTCTCTCCCTTCCTTTTTCTTTCTCGTCGCTCTCTCTCTCTCCTTTATCTAATCTCTTCACTTTCTTTTATTCTCCTTTCCCTTCTTTCTCGCCCCTCCCTTTTTTCTTTTATTTTCTCCTCTCTCTTTCTCTCTCTCTCTCTCTCTCTCCCTTTTTCCTTTCACTTTTTTTATCTCCCTTTCCCTCTTCCTCCCCTCATTTTTTCTTTCTCCGTCCTTTCTCTCTCTCTTTATGCCTTTCACTTTCTTTTATTCTCCCTTTCCCCTCTTTCTCTCTCCTCCTTTTTCTTTCTCCGTCTCTCTCTCTCTCTCTATTCCTTTCACTTTCTTTTATTCTCTCTTTCTGTCTTTCTCTCCCCTCCCTTTTTCTTTCTCCGTCTCTTTCTCTGTCTTTATGCCTTTCACTTTCTTTTATTCTCCCTTTCCCTCTTTCTCTTCCCTCCATTTTTCTTTCTCCGTCTCTCTCTCTCTCTTTATGCCTTTCACTTTCTTTTATTCTCCCTTTCCCTCTTTCTCTTCCCTCCATTTTTCTTTCTCCATCTCTCACTCTTTCTTCCTTTCTTTCTCTTTCTCTTTGCATCTCTCTCTCTTTCTTTCTCTCTTTACTTCTTGTACCCTACATGCCTCAAACAAAAACAGAAAAGTGGAAATAAGCCTTGGTTTGACTCTCTGAAGATATTGGACAAAAATTTAACAAAAGAATATATACAATGAAGACACTCACTGCACTAATCTTTAAACTATACTATTTTTATAGATAAAGTGAAAGCTGAAACAAAAACTAATTTGCATTACATTCTAAGTATATGCATTTGCGATTCGGCCGTGTGAATCCCGTTAAAAGAACTGAATCAGAGCCGATCACGCGTTAAAACATTGATTTTCATCATCAATTGGCAGTTAGCAATATATGATACATGTACTGATCAACACCAATCCCACTGCCAATGTCATTGTTAACAGTACACTGAAAATTCGATATAACTTTGGATGTAGTTTCACTGCAATGTACCATCCGTTCGAAGAGTTTAGCCGATGCGGTTAAGTTGATCATGTTGATTGGGCACCATAATTATGGCGAATATTGCTTTCAATGGCAAAAATAGGGGGAAGAGAACGAGGGACACAATATCGAATGTCCCCCCCCCCCCCTTCGATTTGGAATCTTTTGCTTGGCAGAGAGGGGGGGGGGGGGGGTTAATAGTAAATAGGGGATACAAAAAAATCTGCGGACCTTTTTTTTTTCAATTGTCACAGAACTGTAGACTAAAAAGGTACACGAAAAAAGCTAAGGAACATTTTTTCTATTCTCAAAAAAGGGATTTTTTTTTCTTATGCGTCTCCCGTAAGTTCCAACAGAGATTTCCGCCCAGTTACCGTCCTGGCTGTTTTTGTTTTGGTTGTTTTGTTTTGTTTTTGGAACACAAAGAAAGAAATGCACCATGCATGTTGTCTCCCAACTGGAACCAAGTTGGCCAAACTCTGTTAATAAATGACTCTGGTACTGCATAGAGTACCTACATAAAGAGAGTAGCGACATAGACGTCCTACTTCTTGGGAAACAAAATGGCGTTCAAATTCTTTCTATTTCGAACACCCGTTTGCTTATCGGAATTGAATAGAAATGTTGCGTAACAGGGAAACAAAATGGCGTTCAAATCTTGGGTTGTCGCTACTCTCTTTATGTAGGTACTCTAGTACTGCATCGGTGACAGCTCCATCTGCGACAATGGTCTGGCGAAATTTGCATGAAAATAAATACAGATGCACATGTACATGATGTATGCAGTAAAAGCTAAAACAAAACATGTACAATTTCATTAATCATTGTGTCAAAAAGAACTATCTCGTAAACCACATCACCAACAAGATTAACCTTTTCAATCTATCATTTTTAAAATTCATTTATCTTACAGTAAAATGATATTCCCACTCTCAAATTTTGAATTGGATTCGTTTTTACATTTCTCTTTGTCTCTCAAAATTGCACTGCATGCAGTGGTTTCCAAAACGGTGGAATATGGATTTTTTACAATTAGTTAACGCATTTTATCCTTTAATCAAACAGATGCCAGTAATGAAGCCGAATAGGATATTTCTTCTATGATGCTGTGTCCGCATTTAGAGGGTTCCAAGCTTCGTTGGTGGTCAATACCAATACTTGTAACCAATGATTAGATTTATAAAATGATTAGATATCCCTATAAATCGTCAAAAATGAGATATTAACATAAAGCGATGAACATAACATTACCCTGTGATGGGCTGACACGAGGTAAAATTATGAAGATACTGTCAAAAGATCAGCAACTTGAGTTTGCATGGCTTTTTAAAAGGTTCATTTCGAATCCAATAATAAATGCAATGAAACTCATTCAAACCAATCATTGAAACCACTTCACTAAACTCATTTAAGAACATAAGTAGGGCATAAATGGTCGATTTTTATGCAAATTTCTACAAATAATCGAGAATGAGTGCAATTTGATACGAACTTTCAAACTTGAAGAAGAAAAAAAAAAACAAACTGATTTTTCCCTCCTACATTTGTGAATGATTATAATCAACGTTTTTCTTTTTTTTTTTCTTTTTCAAATTTCGCATGTGAAAAAGGTGAATATACAAATAGACATCCATGATTCCGATGGGTATTATGACTGTTATTCTTCCAAAGCTTTGAAACTCAATTACATTATATTTACACAATGTCTATATTAGCTTTTACAGAATATTACGTAACATTAACTTAGAAGAGAAAAAAATCGTACACATGATACATGCTGCACTTAAGCAGTATAGAAATACCAAGATAAATATAAAACTACAGGTTACTTTTTGAGTCCCTCATGGGTAAGTTTGCATGGCTTCTTAGAAGGTTCACTTCGGAAACAAGAATGAATGTAATGAAAATCACTCAAAGCAATTTATATGCAAATTTCTACAATACAATATGTACAAGAACGGGTGCTATTTGTTACGAACATTCAGAATTGAAAAAAAAAAACACCTATTTTCCCCACATTTTGTGGGTAATTGTAATCAATGATTTTTTTTTCTCTCTTTCTTTTTTAAAATTCACATTTTGTGGAAAAAAGCTAAATATTATTAATAAACATCCATGATTCCACTGAAATATGACAAGTTACTCTTCCAACGCTTTGAAACTGCATATATAACTGCGTATAGTTACAAAATATCTATATAGATATTATGAAACACAAAACAAGAGAGAAAAAAATCGTACACATGGTATATGTAAGATAGGACGTTAAATGGAGGTCCCGTGTAGAGGAGAGTCACCACCTTTGCACGTTAAGAACCCACTGCACTATTCGTATAAGAGTAGGGAAAAACCCGTTGTAGTGGTCCACCTGCAACCCCCCCCCCCTCCCCAATCAGTTATAAAATGAAAAATAAAAATAGCAATTATTTACTACTTAAGTACCTTATGCTTATGTTGTAACCAACGAATGAGTCCTTCCATTACTTTGGTTCATAATAGGTACACCCACTAGACCGTGAGAAGTAGCTAGAATCAACACTCTCTTTACTTTCTTCATTCAGCTCACAAACTCCATCTTTGTAATTGAACGACTTGCATTCAGCTACGTCATTGCACATCATGGCACATTGTATCTGACTCACCATTGATACTGTCTTCATCACGTGATCAGTGAGACAGTAGTCAATCAGAGTGCGTCCCTTGCTGTCTTTGGCCGGGGTGAACACGCTTGATTTGAGACGGGCTTTGAGCTGTTGAGTGGAATCCGTAAGAGGTTCAGCTGCATTTGGAGAAATTAGACAAGATTATGACCATGACTGCAGCAATTAGAAACCAGGATATGGACCTATAATTTCATTAGATTTGCCCACTGTAACATATGACCAATGACCATATAGGTAAATAAAGGTAGGCTATATATCACATAGATTACATTACAATCCTCCAACTCCCAATGTAGCCCCCCCCCCTCAAGTTCTTGCACTAGAACCGCTCCTTCATCTCGTATAGACCAATTTCACAACGCAAGAGGGCAGCAGACTGTTCGACACCGTCCGACATACTGCGGTGGGCGCTCCAACTTTTATAGTACACAAGTCAGTAGAGCGTTATGTACATTCGTTCGATTTTTTGTCTATTTAGACCAGTATATGCAGATTTATTTTAATATTTGCAATGAGAAATTATCAGGGAAGTTCAGGTCGCAGCTGGGTGGTGCTCAAATGCCACAAGAATTAGAGAAAGTTTAAAAATTGGAAGCTAACTGAGTGCGAAATTCACTCGCTTTTGACTCATGAAGCCTGTTTGTGTGAGAAGCCGTACTCCCTACACAGGTTTCCGTAAGCAATGTGAAGGAATTCGTCGCCAGTGGGTAAAACCATCAACAGAAAGGACTTTGAAGTCAAGAAACATTATCATTATGTACTTTAGCGTAAAATTTAATGAGTGAAAACATGACTTTGTAAACAGGGTAAGATTTAGGGCTCCCGTTTACTACGGCTTCTATGTTGCAATCGAACTTTTACTAGCAAAACTAAGTTGAAAAACCATCGAAAGTACAAAAATACATCATACCTTCATCCGTCAGATATGACCATTGTCTTACCTCATCTACCCATGTATCCATGCTTTATTTTATTGATCTAGAATAAAGTAAATGGAACAATATCGGGGCATATCTCAAATCTTACATTCATTTTGTACACAGAGCCAATCGCGGTCAGCGCGCTTGCCCACCGCAGCAATGGCGTCGCCGATAGAGGGCCAAATACATAGAGCGGAGGTGAAATTGGTCTATACATTATGCGTAAGGAATATTGTACATCAATAGGCAGAAAAAATATCTCATCTTGGAGCATACCTACTCTTATCATTTGGGAGAGGGTTTGCTAGGAATCTTATTAAGACTGAATTGGGTTTCGTCTTACCAGGATGTGTTGCATCGTCTTGTGTCACAGCGGGTTGTGCTCCATCGGGTTTTGTTGTACCAGGTTGTTTCGTATCAGGTTGTGTGGTAGGATGTTGAGTCGTATCAGGTTGTGGTGTGACGAGTTCTGTCGTAGCTACAGGTTGTGTTGTAGGATGTTGTGTCGTATCAGGTTGTGTTGTAGCGAGTTCTGTCATAGCTGCAGGTTGTGTTGTAGCGAGTTCTGTCATAGCTGCAGGTTGTGTTGTAGCGAGTTCTGTCATAGCTGCAGGTTGTGTTGTAGGATGTTGAGTCGTATCAGGTTGTGTTGTAGCGAGTTCTGTCATAGCTGCAGGTTGTGTTGTAGCGAGTTCTGTCGTAGGATGTTGTGTCGTATCAGGTTGTGTTGTAGGATGTTGTGTCGTATCAGGTTGTGTTGTAGCGAGTTCTGTCATAGCTGCAGGTTGTGTTGTAGCGAGTTCTGTCATAGCTGCAGGTTGTGTTGTAGCGAGTTCTGTCATAGCTGCAGGTTGTGTGGTAGCATGTTGAGTCGTATCAGGTTGTGGTGTGACGAGTTCTGTTGTAGCTACAGGTTGTGTTGTAGGATGTTGTGTCGTATCAGGTTGTGTTGTAGCGAGTTCTGTCATAGCTGCAGGTTGTGTTGTAGCAAGTTCTGTCATAGCTGCAGGTTGTGTTGTAGCGAGTTCTGTAATAGCTGCAGGTTGTTTTGTAGGATGTTGAGTCGTATCAGGTTGTGTTGTAGCGAGTTCTGTCGTAGGATGCTGTGTCGTATCAGGTTGTGTTGTATCAAGCTGTGTCGTAGGATGTTGTGTCGTATCAGGTTGTGTTGTAGCTGGTTGAGTTGTAGCAAGTTTTGTAGTAGCAGATTGCGTCGTAGCAGGCTGTTCTAATTCGCACAACTCATGCTGGTAGATATCAAGACTGGAACCCGCCGCTGGTGATGAGGTCGGGCCCGAGGTGGAGGAGATTGTGAACGGACTGCAATTCACAAAGGATCCTCCAGAGAAATAGCTATTGTCATTAAGTCCATCAAATGAGACAGTAAAGCCAGTCTGGCTCCCGCCTGAAAAAAAAAAAAAAACAGCAGAGATTTAAAACAGTGATGGAGAATACATATGGTAATGTTTGAAATGGGTTGACTTGGGGCAGATATCCGTTCTGAAGGTGAGGTATATAGTAGACCATTATTAAGCGGTGTTGTTTTTTATGTTTTTCATTCATTATTTTTTCTTGATTCTTTTTTTCTCTCGTTCATTTCTTTTTTTTTCGTGTCAGCATAGGTGATCGGAGCTGCAACCCCATAATTTTTTAAAGTTGAAACATTCGAGCAACTATCAAATCATTTAAACACTTATTTGATTATGGAAAACAATCATAAGATATATTGAGAGAAGTGTTTTGCAGGATGACTTTCCCTGTAACCCTATATGACATCTGATTATTTTAATCATTTTTATTTTGTTTGTTTTCCTAGAAATGTAGCCTGATTATGTAAACGTGAAAAAACTGTAATCTTTCATGTTATCACTAAAGAGCAACTGCCTAGTATGACATGTTAGAGGCACACAGCACTCTGAGAAAAATGTGCCATTTTGCTAAAACCCTACAGAAAAGATAAAGGGTTCTTTATATTTTCAAGAACCCAATAAGGTTCTAATGCCTATGGCAACCAATAATGGTTCTAAAGACCCTTCAGAAGCCCTCAGAGAACCTTTAATAGTTCTCTGACAGTGGCGACGCCAGGGTATTTTGATAGGGGGGCAAGATGACCCACAGGCGAGTTGCATGACCCAGCCCACTCTTTTCCCACACTCTTCTTTCTTCCTTCTCCTCTTTTCTTCCTTTTCTCCTCTTTCTTCTTTCTTGAAAAAATCATAGGGGTCGATCGCCCCCGCCCCCTCGTAGCGCCACCCTTGTTCTTTCATGTCTTTGAAGAACATTTCAAGGTTCCAAATGTGGGACAAGAAAGGCTAATCAGCACCATTTATACTAAGAGTGAACAATCCTTTCACCAGGGTGTGACCGAAAGCTTCCAATTGTGAATATTCACTCACAATGGAAAATTACTGAGAACATCTTATCTATTTTTTGGTTGAAATCTGACACAAAATTTTCCCTTGAATAATTCGTATAATTAACTTCTTAAAAAATTTGAGCATATACGGAAACGTTTCATGGTAGGGAAAACTAATCAGTTTTGTACTACTCTTAAAGGAGAATGCAAACCAGACATCAGTGTGCTTCCAGTGAATGACGAAAAACAAGAAGAATAAACAGTGAAAGTTTGAGGAAAATCGGACAATCTGTTCAAGAGTTATGAACTTTGAAAGTTTAAGTAAATCCTTATTATGGGGATACTTAAATTGGGAACTTTTCCAGCATCTGTGATGTCATCGTGGACAACTCTCCATTCATTTTATACACAGAATTCAATATTTTCTTTATTTTCAAGAGAAATAAAAATTCTTTTGATTTATTGTTTGAGTATGACATGGCTATGTCAATTCTGCAAGCATATTGGGAAGAATTATGTTGATTCCTGACTTGAAATTTCATATAAATCAATTAAAAAAAAAAAATTATGTACAAAGTGAATTGAGAGTTGTCCACGATGACATCACAGGTGCTGGCAAAGTTGCCAACACAAGGATCCTCATAATAGGGATTTACTGAAACTTTCAAAATTCATAACTCTTGAACAGATTGTCCGATTTTGCTCAAATTTTCACTGTTTGTTCTTCTTGGTCATCTTTATTCACTAAGAGCACACTGATGCTTGGGTTGCATTCTCCTTATGCTTGCCATAAGGCGAGTTGCTAACAAAATACTCGACACTGTCCATTTCACTTGTTCGTTTACTTCCATTTCTATGAAACATAGACTAAAATACAAGACATGAAATTCAAGACATCATGTTATTACACACATAACTTAAACTCTTTTATCGTGTTAATGAATAAGATATTCCAAGTAATATGAGAAATAAGAGATACTTTGAAGAAAAAAAGATTTTTTTAAAAATGTAAAATGCTTGGTTAAGTATAGTCCTTAAAAAGCTGTTTATGGAATTATGGATGTACAGTAGGTTACTTTTGCACAACGATTTTAGGAACAATAAACAAACAAAACAAAAAAAAATCACAATAAAATATGCCAGGGAGGTGACTGGAAAAACAAACAAAAATCTATAATAAATTCGCTTCTTAAATTTTCGTGTAGGTTTTTCGATATTTTGTATTTCCACATTAATCAACTTTCTCTAGAGTTTGTTTAATTGTGAAATGTGAATTTGATAAATAATTCATAAGATGAATTTACGTACATAATTTCCAATCGATTAAACTGGGTTATTGCTGTGAATTGCTCACAAAATTTCATATCATTTCATTTCATTTATTTTATCTCCATAAAGGATAATTGCTTGTATTTACTGTGAAAATCTTGCTTCACAACAATTTCACAAGTACAACATATAAAAGAAAACCAGTCCCGGCAAGCATTGTTCAAATGTATCGTTGCCAGCCTTGTTGATATTAAAATAATCATCATTAAAGTTTGCTCAGATAATATGTGGTGGTAAACCGCATCAAAAAATCCCAGCACGAGTGTGGAGTCCTCTCATAC
>CM057160.1:27013239-27203239 GCA_029962745.1 Echinometra lucunter | reverse complement strand
AAGCACTTATATGCAATAGACATGCGTGGCCAAACAGCGTCTAGTGCGTGATAATTCTATAAAAAGTTTACATCTAGATTCAATGTAGATAAATGAAAGGTCTGATAGACTTTAGTCCCCCCTCCCCTCCATTGTAAATACAGTTTACTTCTCAGCCTGAAGCTCTCACACATACACTGCCTACAAATATTAATGATGATTGCTATATCGAATTTTGAGATCATCTATGTGCATGATTGCCCTCATTCTTTTTTTTTTTCATTCTCTTTTTCATTCTCACACTGTGTTCAGAAAAATGAAATAAAAATTCTCCGCACAAAATGTGCACGGTATTTATAATCATAATGGAAACATATAAATTTACAGTCAATATTCACGTTTATCTATTAAAAGGCCCGGTCAGATATATGCAGCGGTAAACAGCGTATAAAAGAAAGATAAATGAGGATGTTGTTTTCATGTGCAAAGTAAATGCAGGTGGAAAGGACCTACGAGTATTATACTCATTTACCTTTGCTGTTGATTATAATATCTAAGCATCTAACAGACATGTGCCGGCCAGTACTTAACGCTGATTTCTTTATACATATATTTTGAACGAGCTTTTAGCAGTTTAGGTTTCTGACTTGTTGTGGCCATTATCCTTGTTACGTCATTGCTAAGTTTACAAGAGAGACGATATACGTAATTAAAGACGTAGAAAATATGTTAACATTAAATTGATATTACCGAATGACAGAACGCGGCATGTAGGTGTTCCATTTGAGCGTGTTATCAACTGTATTAAGGAAAAGAAAGACACAAATTTCATGTCACTGATGCTTTAAATACTATTCATTATTACGGGGGGGGGGTATACAAGTGTACCAATTTCCCGAAGCAAAAAAAAAAAAAAAAAAATATATATATATATATATATATATATAGACCCCCCCCCCCCCCCCACCAAAGCTAAAATAAATCCGCGACCCGCGTGATCACCACAATGACATAATTGTCGTATCGTATCCATTTAGAAAAAAGTGGTTGTATAAAACGGTTGACTACTAACATTTAACGGTTTGGACATGGTTGTGTAGATAGACGGGAAATTAAATGGTTTACTGAATTAAAATAGTAGAAGTAAAGCAGAAGTGATATTATTTAAAATGATTAAAGCGCATCCAAAATAGTATTGGCGTTTATGAAAATAACATGGAATAATCATGCATGTATCTCAACTTGCTTCGTATTATTTAAACTGACACATGGAATTTGAAATATAAAAATTTTATTCTGGTATTCTGAATAATTGATTCGATTAACCAAAAAAGACGTATCTTTAAAACAAAAACTGAAATTGTCATTATGGTCATATCTACGTAAGAAATTACCAGTGTGATTGGTTCAAATTTATCATTTAATCATATGTTCAAAACTCGAAGAAAATCATTTATAACATTTATTTATCTGTTAGAAGTGGAATGTTCTGTAATCTCCAGTGTTCAACTACTTTATATATCATCTCCATCATGTCCATAATAATGATCATCGTTACTGAAATGAACAGAAATGGATACTGAAAACACTTTTGCCGCCCTAGAGATGAATTACAGTAGGATTCACAACTATATATGCATGTTGGCTCAATGGATAGAGCGTCCGCCTCATGAACGAGAGGTCGTCGGTTTCGATCCCCGGCGGAGTCATACCAAAGATCAGTGGCGCAATGAGCCAAAATATTTTTTTTTTTTTTTTTTTTTTTTTTGGGGGGGGGGGGGCTCAATCTTTGCGAGGAGTGAAGCGACCAATCCTGAGGGAGTGTAGCGACCGAGCCGGGGGTACCCCTCCCCCCTCACGATACGAAGCTTTTTCAGTTTTTCGACTTAAAAATGTGCAATCTGCAAAACCTGAAAAGGAAATTCCAACTTCAGTTCAGTTCAATTTTTATTTTTTCTCATTTCCAACAAAAGAAGTAAATATCATGAAAAATAAACATTTGAAGTAGAATACATGCAATATGAAACATCAAATTTGATGACATGTACTATTATGGATAGGCGTGTCATGAATCTACCGACGGGAAAAGGTTTTTTTTTCATGAATTTGGAAACATGATTATGAAAACATGCAGCCCAAATAATCTTCGCAAGTTTCAAACAAATGCCAGCGTTACACAAAATACTTTATTACTTATGATAATAATACAGACAAAGACACTATGAAATAAAAGGGAAGCGAGGGTGTGATGCGGTGGGGTATCAGGGTTTCACTCCCACAGTGGCGTAGCTAGGATTTCAGTTTAGGGAGGGGGGCGGGTAGTGAGTACGCGAAGTGTGTGAATCACTTACTGAGCGCGCCTAGGGGGGAGTTCCCCCCTCACGCGCGAAGCGCGGAAGCTCCGACGTTTCTTTGAATTGTTCCTTTTCTGCTCCCGCTCTTCTTACGTTCTCTTACCCTTTTTCTTTTCTCGCTCCCGCTTTTTTCCCTTTGATTTTTTTCTTTCTTTTTATTGGCGTTTTGGAGGGGGCGACCGTCCCATCGCCCCCCCCCCCTTGGCTACGCGGGTGCACTCCCATGGTAAAGGAGCTTTTTGCAATATTGATAGTTTGCAACTCTGTAAAAGAACACTATTTGGGACTACAAGCTTAAAGCCCGTGTCTACTTTTGGTAAATATAAGAATATTCATTATCAAAGTTTGAATCCATTGTCAGATAAACAGATAAAACCAAGTGTTATTATCATAAAACACATTAGTATTGATATTATGCGTGTTAGTTGGTCAATATATACAACGCCTAAATCATATTACTGATGAAAAAATACATTCATTCGAAGCAATAAATGGAGATCTCATTAACTAAAATAATATATTTAATTTCATAAAGTGCTTAATGAAAATATATTGATTACATTCGTTGATCTGCTAGTATTGAAAGTGCGGTTAATTTCCATTGTTCATTTATTACATGTATAAATCTTGAAATTACACTATCTGAAGTACTAGAAATTAAACTGTCATTTTTCTCGTAAAATTTTCCAATTTTATTCAGTACTTAACACACTGCTTAATAAAAGAATTCATCATGTTCACTGAGCTGCTAGAATTTAAATAAGTTTCAATGTTATTATTCACTTATTAAGTATGCTTACAAATTGTTAGTATATTAAAAAGCAATTATTATACCCATCATTTATTGATTCAAATTTGAATGCTGATTACATTCGATATTCAGTTATTCACTGTATATGTCTATGTCCAAGGTTTGATAATAATTCATACGCCCCATTGATCATTTATGATTTTATGTATAGCTAATCAAAAATATTAAAACGAATTAAAATCATTTTACAAGTATCAAAGCAAATTGATGGCAATCCTTTGACTATGCTTCGATTAAATTTGAATAGACCCGTTTACTAATTTTGCCTCGAGTATTGCCCGATATAGCAACAACTAATATATGCAAACTCTTTTCAGATTCCATTATGCATAACAGCTGAGCTGAATAAATGGTAACAAGGGGTTCTGGAGGGAAACGTGCATAAATTTGAATACTTTAGTAAACAGGTCTATTAAAAACAAAAGAAGTTTGGATTTACTCACCCCCAAAAGTACAAATAGAAACCCTATGAGAACAGAAAAGATGATTGGTTCACGGCGATTCGACATAACTGTCATGGGATCGTATCAAGTTTACAGAAAATTGCTCAGACGATCATGTTCTCATACACGATATTGATCAAGATGAGATATCTCATGAGAGCTCTCCTCTTTTGATAATTGTGACGAGGAATTGATGGAATGTTACAAGTCCGACGTAGCAATGACGTTGCAAACGTAAACGATCGTACGGCATACGATAGCACAGGCGAACTTGGAATTATTACGCTTCCTTCCAGAGCAAAGATGGTGTTTAAGGGAAAACCATAGGAAGAAAGTAACTATCACCTTTCTACTGTCCTAAAACAGAATGAGCAAACATGCGTTTAGATTGATGCACAAGCGTTGTTTTCAATATTCCATCACTGGCAGTCTAACGATATGAAGCTGAAGCCTTATTTTCACCTGGAATGAAATTCACCCCTCTCTAGAAGTGACCGATATTGTGTTATAACTCTCGAACTTTGAAAGTGAAGACTTGCTTAAGAGCGAAATATTTATGAAACGATTTATTCAGCAAAGTCAGTCACAAAGACTGGAGTGTGTCACTGTGCAAATTTTCTCTCTTGCTATGATTGCGACGACGAGTGTCTGTAGAGCAGGACGTCTTCTCCATTGTCACCCACGTGACCTCTGGATATTGACCAATCACATCAGCTTAAAACTCGAAGGCCTGTTACGTCAGAAGCCATCGCTTGACCATGTAATTTTGTATAACTTCGTGTACAGACACCTATATGGACATCCTTTTCTCTCCATCCTGGCCCTTAACGCACTCCCGGGGGGGGGGGGGGATCTATATAACTGTACACACGCTTCAATCGAACGAAGCGAAAGAATTTTCTGTACAAAATGAAAGTAATAATTCATTTTTTTTTTCTCTCGAAGAGAGAAAGAGGGTTACATGGAGCATGTTGAGCGGTTACTTTTCCTTTTCTCTTCTCACGTATCCTCTTTATTTTATGATATAACGGCATAGATCTAGATTAACTCCAGGCTGTCACCATTCAATAGTATTAAAATCGTTTTGGAATAAAACCCAGGTCGGATTACGTTTCAAATAAAGTTTTGAATATAATAATTACAGTCAAACAATGCAGCCCGACAACTCTATTCTGTTATCTTCCAATGAAGACCATAATGAGCGGAAATCTTTCGGGATGGGATAGACAAAAAATATATATAAAAAATTATATCCAGTATTCTATGATGCCCATACAGAGGCGATTAACAAAATTTGTGGCTGAAAGACTTGAAAGACTGTCCCTCGGCTTTTAATCATAATAATGAAACCCATTTGCTAGTGCAATTTATCCACTGTAGTATTTTCCTCAAACCATCTTGTTTCTAAATTTCTCAATTGTGTCAATTTCACTTCTTACTCTATTATACTGATTTGAAACGACATTACCCTTTGCATCAGAAGTCACACTCCTGAAAGCCAGTGAGTAACTGTTGAAAAAAATCGGAGCTGCGTGGCCCTACCCTGATAGCACACGGACGTCTTTAAGACATCAAGAACTGGTCATAAACTGGTCCACACGTCATATGTCGTATACACGACTATTTCCCGACAACCTTATGACGTCTTTATATAACCAAAATTTTCTCAAATTTTGTTTGAACATAAGATGACATATATTTTACGTCAAATATTTACCACTTTTCAACGTCTTTTTTAAAGACCAGAATAAAGGCCTCCACACACCGGATCCGACATTCGACAAAACGACACGACAAGACGACATGAACGACTTTTTAAAAATCGCTCTCTATGCAAATCGTATGGCATCGTGCACACTGCCACGACACCATTACCGACTGTCGTGCACGACGATTTTAGCCGTTTCAGAAAATCGCGCTGTGAGCGATTTTTGCCAGCACGACACACGACTCTTAGGCCATTAACCAATCAGTGTGGAGGATTTGCGTGACGTCACATTTCTCCTACTTTGTTTAATTGATGGCAAGAAACTTTCTGCTTCATGTAGACCAATCTCTATGGGATTTTACGTGTAAATAATTTTATCGCACCGCACAAAACTCTCATAGAGCTACACACAAATAAAGTCCAAGTTTTCGTCCAGCCAGCTTACTGCATGCAGCGTATCTAGACGACAACAGTTTTGTCTGATTTTGTCCTGATTTTGTCCTGAAAGGTTGCTGGAAAATTTCTCTGTGGTAAGTTTAATATAGACTGATATTAACTGTTAGAATCTCGATCTAACTCTTATTGTTAACGTTAGTGTAGTTGCTAAATAGGCCTAACGTTAAGTGAACAAAATGAATCTCACGGTTGATTGACTGTTATTGTTAAGTTAGGTCTAACTTTAGTTTAGATCTAACTTGGATAGACCTTACATCATAGTACATGTTGCTAAGCTAAAGTTAGATAAGAAGTTCAATCTGGGTTGAGACTTTTTTTAGTCTTGGAGCGTTCGCTGTTCACATTGTTTAGGTTAGGCCTAACAGTAACAGTAACCTCACTCGTCACTATCTCAACCTCACTTAGACCGAACTTCGAGACTTAGCTAGCCTAACGTCTATCCAAGTTAGATCGAAAGTTAGACCTAACGTTAGATATTTGGGTTTACTCTTTTGTGTGATCTCCTGCCCCTCATAATTGTTAGAGTGGACTCTGACTAGGGTTAGGACCGGGAGGGTTGGGGGCACTCACGTATAACTTTTAGATTCTAATATGTGCGGCCCTTAAGACCCCCTTTTCACGCCTTGCCAGACGTTTCAAGACATATCTTTTTCATTGACCAACCCGTTCCTATGGTACGCAGTTGAAATCTCTCGTTCTCTGGTTTTATCGCTCGTTCTGTAAGCCCAAAAATCATTTAGATCCCGTTCCCAAGGGTTCCCAAGACCCCCATTTGGAGAGGGCCATTACATGTAGATCTAGATCTAGTTCTTAAGCCCCTCATTTCATAAGCAACTGCAGTTCTTAATCTATAAGGGTATGGTTTCAGCTTTTGGGGCCACACACCCCTACCCTTTCCAAATGTGAGTGCCCCCTCCCCCCCCCCCCCCGAGGGGGGTTAGGATTTAGGCCGTATTACTATAACAGTTAGGCCCCTTAGGGACAGGGGACGAGTAACTCTTCCCTACTATTATACTAACATAACGTTAGCAGTAACAGGGTTGGAGATTGGGGGGGGGGGATTACAAAAATACAAAATGAATTCCTTCCACCACTTATCGATCAATTTGCTAAATAAGCCTATAAACTTAAAATATACATGTAGAGCACCCGAGTTAGCAGTGTTTATCATTTTCACAGAAACAGAGAGGGCGGGAAGACAAGTCTGCAAAATTAGAAACTTGGTATGTCATTGTTAATTGGGAGAGTCTAACATGACCAGGCGGGGGGGGGGGGGGGGTGATTTATTTCGTTATCCTTGGTTTTGTCAACTTTCTCCCCATCTTTTGCATTAATGAATCTGTGTATTGATATGCAGTTTCCCTCTATATTTTCTGCAGCACGAGGTCTTTTACAGGAAGAATCTGTCTACAAAGACGCAAGCCAAGATTCAAGAGGTGGCCAGCAAACCTGACATATCTGGTAATTTTTTTTTTTTTTTTTTACTTCTTCTTCCTTCAACTCTGATATGAACTTATAGATTCCACAGTTTTAGATAGGAAATGAAAAAGTGATAACCAACTTTTGACACTTTTGTAGGTATATTTATACACAGCCACTAGCTACACCCCCCCCCCCCCATAAAAACAACATTCTTTTTTTTTTATCTGCGTAAATATCAAGGCAAGACCATGCTCTTTCCTGTTGAGGTTGTTTTGCTAGTAGATTAATTCTGTAACGATTATCACCATTCATTCATTAATTTAATTTTTCACAGTTTTTTCTTTCATTATTGACAGCAATATTATTATTGTCATAATTATTCTAATCATTACTATCATTTTTCTTATTTTTTATTCATTTTATTTTTTATTTTTGTTTCTTGTCCTGACCAAAGAATATCCTATTGCCAAATCTTCTTAAATAAATTGCAAAATACAGTATCCTTTTTCTTTCTTTAATTTACAGTAGAAGGTGCTAAATGTATCAGGAGATGAGCCATTTAAGATCAAGACTGTTCGAAGAGATGCAGCTACATGAGAAAGAAGGATGAAAAGTATGAAATTGAAGTGGTGCCAAACCCCTTGGAAAAAACTTACTGATGTACCAGTGGTCTTCATTTCACTTGTATGCAACATGCGTGAGAGTATACTCTAAAATCAAATCAGTCAAAATGACAAGATGACTAGTCAGCTGGGTGCAACTGATATATCTAGTCATAAAAGTTACTACATTCTCGTCAAAATACTACTACAAAATAGTCACAAATGACTGAAATATAGTAAAAAAAAAAAAAAAAAGACTAGTATTTTAGTTGCACCCAGCTGACCCTTTTATCTAGTCATTTTTTTACTGATTTTTTTAAAGAGTGTATTTTCAGTTCTATTGGTAATTAATTATATAGCACAGAATGATTATTTTTTTTTTGGAATCAGGACTTTGTAAAGAAGTTTTGGAATATCTTATAAATCATTTGAGTTAGTTTATTGGGAAAATCATTCATATTTCAATCTCCTAAGAACTCAAAAAATATTACCTAACTATAAAACCATTCTGATTGGAAACATAACCAAATGATCATAAAGGATGGCTGATAGTTGCTTGCCATGTTGTGCCACTTTCGCATCATATTACAGTTATGTGGTGTTTTTATATTTTTTTAAAAAGTAGATTTCAGGAACTATAATATGCTGTAAGAATTCACAGAGTGATTTACCTTAACTCTGCCATGTCTGCCTTGTGCCTATTTCACAAGAGATACAATGTCCCAGCAATCCTATACAAGTCAATTTGATGATTATTTTAGCCTGGTTTGAAAAAAAAATCCACGTAATGCTTGCTGATGGGCTGGTGTTTTTGTGTCACTGTTTCATTTCTTTTTTTTTCTTTTCTTTTTGTAGGGAGCTGTGCACATCTTCTGTGGAATGTAGAATTCATGACCCAATTTCAGGCTGATAGACAAAAAAGTTCTGAAGAGCTAAAGGGAGACAAAAGAAAATGCAAGTCCCCCACGTCGTATGGCAGTGTGTCTTCCCCAGTCCATCAGTATCCAACATTATCATCTGTGCCACCAAAACCCATCCCATGGTCATGATGGTTCTTACAGCGACACGCCCCTTCCCCAGATCAGGAATTTAAGCAGATGATCTCAAATCAGACTTCAAAAGAGGCATTTGACTATAAAATGACATTATTTTTTTCATTTCAGCATTATGAATTTTACCTTGGAGTTATAAGAAAGACTTTCTACAGTGGGACAAATTTCACAACACCCGAGTCTGAGCGAATTTATTATATCTATGAAATCATATTTCATGTCAATGTGTCACAAGTTTAAGTGAAGGCCACAAGTCCTACGGCCCACACGTTTTTTGATGTTTAATCACCTGGTTGTTATTAGTAATTAAAAATCAACTTGTCGATGTCATGCAGGGGTCGTGAAAGCGGGGGGGGGGGGGGGGGGTGCTGCAGCCCTCCTTTGCTCACAATTCAAAAAGAAAACAAAGACAAAACAAAAACACCTTGTTCCTAAATTGTAAATTGGTCATTTAAGTTTACAAAACCATATAACCCCAAGATCTTCAGGCTGTCAGGAAGCTACAGCCCCACTTCAAAAAACGTTCTGTGGCCCCTGTCACGGGCATACTAAGAACAGGAACTCGAATCATATATCAAATCAAATGTGTTTTTATAATAATAATAATGATAATACATAGGATTTCTATAGCATTTTTTGCCATTTTGATTAAATGACTTTATCTTGAATTGTGTCTTATGTATGTCAGTATATAGGTTACTTTATGTTGTATTATTTTTTATTCATTTATGCACCTTACCATGCCCAAAGACACATTTTGTGTATTTTATATGACAATAAATTATCTTGAAATCTTGAAATGTTACTGATATTTAATTCAAGGACTACATATTTTTCAAGTTGCTATTTTTTTTCGAACAAAATATCCCCATAGTTTTTCAGGACTTAATTTTTTAAGATCTTGCTTCCCTTGAATTTCATGCAGATAATAAAATGCCAGTAAGACAATGTATTCAGACAATGCTCATTTGATATTGTTTGACAGTCACTTGGGTACTAATCACCCAAACAGATATTCTTCCCATGTCTGCTCTGACCTAATCTGCTCCACAATATTATTGTGCTTTGCTTTCCTAATTTATTGTAGCACCACATCTGTAAACTGGTTACTGGTCCTGTAATTTGTTAATTGTTCTGTATTTTTGCAGTTCGCTGAGTGGGGACTTTCATTTTTAAATTAATTTTTCTGTCATAGAAAAACAATATGATGTGCTTTTTTGGCATAACCATTTGGCCTTTGCTGTCGATTCTTGGAAAGTATATTTCGCGATGTCCGGGGGGGGGGGGGGAGGATTTGGCAAGCTGTATTTTGTATAATTGCTTTGACATCATAGACCCTTTGGGGGTAAATTATTTTCACTTTAATGAAGTGTGTGTCTTTATATATCACAGTGAGTACCTAACACACACATGTCCTCTCATTGATATGTTTGCTTGAATAATGCATTTTGTGTGTACTCAAAGGTATTTGAATTTTGAAGATGTTTGCAGTATTCATACTTGTCCTTGAACGATTTGAACAGCAGTATTTAAAAAAAAGGTTTTGTTCTGTGAAGAATGTTATTTTTTCAATTAGTCATATTCATCATAACTGGACTCCTTTTAAATGAAGAGAGTTGTAAAATGAGAGATATATAGAGAGAGAACCTAGAAAGAGAGGGGGATATAGAGATTGGGAAATACATTTTCTCTTCTCAACCATGAGTTCATGAATTGTGCCAGTGTTGAATGGGAGTAAAGATGACGCATTAAAACTTTTATGAAACACGAGTACTTAGCAAAGAATTTAAATGAAGGGAGTGATAGAGAGAGACAGACAGACAGAAAGGAACAGAAGGGGGAGGGAGCGACGAATAGGGATTATCTTATCAACGTACATTGTGCACTTGTGCGATCGGGGTACACATGATGCAATTCAAAACTTTTTAGGGAAAACTAATAAGTGATTTCCAAATCAAAATGATTAATTTCCTTCTTGATCTTTGCATTTTTTTCAAGATTTCTTGATGAGTTTCAAATGAATTCCATCACGACATTCTCATCTTCGAAAACGACACAATTTGCTAACCGGTACGTTTTTTTAGGTCATGTCGTGAGCGGTGTGCACGAATTTTTATTGGTTTATCGTGTCGGATGTCGGATGTCGTGTCGTTTTGTCGAATGTCGGATCCGGTGTGTGGAGGCCTTAAGACATATTTTTACGTCAATTATTTCCCACTTTATAACAGTTTTTTTTCAAGACTATAATATGACGTGTTTACGTCAGTTTTATGTCGTGATTCATGAATATTCATGAATGACCAGAAATGACTAAAATTCGTGAAAAAAGGAAGATAACATTTGAATTTTAACATTTTATAGGATGTAGGATGTTAGGATATAGGGCTAGTATATATAGGACGATCCATAGGCTAGAACATTAACAAAGAGAAAACATCATAATGTTGAATACATTCTAAAATATTTTATAAACCAGCTTTGAAGCTTTGAAGCTTTGACGTCTTTATGATGTCTACCAGTCTGTGAGCTTCCTTTGGGTCGTAAACTGCTTTGGGTCGTAAAGAAGTCATAAATACGGTTTTTTCCGACCAATATGATGTAAAATTGACGTAAAAATATGACGTCTTATTTTACGTCGTGTGCTGGTGGAAAGTATCGTCTTAAAGACGTATATATAATACGTAAATAAGACGTATGACACGACTTTAAAAAGACGTAAATATGATGTTATTCTTACCAGTCTCTGCTATCAGGGTATGCTATTGAGTATAGCCCTGAAAAATGTACTTCTAAAGCATCATCATGTGCTTCACAAAAAGTGAAAATCAACCGGAAATGGAAGACCTTTTTTTAACCCCATAGACTGCAGTGTTAACGTTAGAAAAATGCTTACCCATGCATGGTTTTGCAAATGGCGGAATTCAGTGATAGATATCTTGATAATGACATCTTATACTTCAAAACCAAATTTCTGACTTTGTTTTATCTTTCTGAACATCTTTATGCTACACAGACATTAAAATTTAACAATTTATTAAATCAAGCCTCCACAAAGTCACCAGATCTCTGTAATGGCATCCATTTTATCAACAAGTGGTCAACTTTATTGAGCCTGCCTACCACTTCACCAATGACCCGCTATTTTTCTCCGAACTGAATCAACACTCCCTTTCTCTTTCATGACCCATCATCCATGAAGAGTACAAAAACCTTCCACCCTCACTTCACTGAAAAGACTTCTAAAAGTTTTCTCATCGAGTGAACACATTAATTTGGAAAGTCAACTCTACACCCCTGAATTTTGTATGTCATCTCATCTGGAACAAATTGCCATTGTCCTCTTCATAACTAGTCTAGATTCTTCTTCTTCTTTTTTCTTACTACAGCCGCCGAAGGTTATCAAACGATCACGAGACGAGCTCCAAACGGGCCAGAACCACTAAAAATGTACAATTAGCCAAAAAACGTGTCGCACGTGTTTAATTGCGAATGTGTTAATATCATATTATAAAAAAAATGATTTCAGTGATAAAAACTTTTAAAATATGTAATGGGCTATAACGTCATAAAATTTTAGCATTCAAACATGGTTTTTTGAGAAATTATTCTGTTTTAAGTACTCTCGTCCAGGGAAAAACTGCATGTCGCAAATCAATAATTAACCATACCTTGCGATGTTGTAAAAATCAAGGATGCTTTTAATCTTAGATCCTGGCATAGAAAAATAGACTGTGATATATGTGTGCAAGATAACATAATATTCAGGTATTGTACACGTGTAAAAATAAAAATTTTCGCAATAGAAATTTGTCGCCAAGGTTAGTGAAACCTACGTTACGTTGAGAATGAATCTCTGATATACCACCTTTTTCTAGGTTTTATTTTCTCTTACTTTTAATGTAATCGCTCAATGATATCCCATCTACAGTCTATAAAAGTTTGCAGCGATGTGTGTAGATCCATTCTGAAGAAAAAGAAGCTCGTAAGAGGAGCTGAGGCTTGTGTTTTCAACCTTATGGATAAGAAATGTAACATACGTCATCGTCAGTATGAGAATTGAACAACGATTGACAACAGAAAAGCTGCCAAACGAACAGGGCTTGTTAATCTTGTCAATTTGAAGGGATTATAATGATGTAAGGCCACAGATGCAATTAAACACAACAAAAAAAGTAACATCACCCCAAAATGCTGTAACTTTTCAACGAAGAGGTTTTGAGGAAAATGAATTGGCATGAATGTTTCTACACTAATTTACCAACTTCTGTGAGAAAATGAGATTGATCCGTCAAGTCATGCGTGAGTGAGCAGGCACTAAAGGAAAAATGTCACTTTTCAAAATTCACAAGCATCATATGATGACTTTGAGTCAAGGATATCGGAACACATTTCAAGTTTTCAGCGTTTGAAGGCATGCACCATGAATTTCATGTGCTTCCCAACATACCAAATGACCTGAGGGAACTTTCCATGAAAATGCCACGGGATCATTGATACATGTACACTGGTCATATAAACATGCTAAAAATGCTATCAATATGATTTTTAGTGCACAAAAATAAAGCAATAATTACTTGAAAATTTTAATACGGTGATATTTTGTTTTTATTACGTGTTCATTCAACCGTGAATTAATAGGTATCAATTGCAAAAGTTGCAAACACCAGTCCAAAACACGAATTGCTTTGCATTAGATCAAATTTACCGCGCGAAAGATGTCAAAACTGCAGTTTTTGCAATTTTCACCTTGTGCTCACTCAAGCGTGAAATTTGGCCCTCAGGTCATTTGGTATATTGGGAAGCAAATTCAAGCAGAATATATAGGACCAGAAACAAAGAAAAACTGAAGCCATGTTCCGATAGCAGAATGTGAGAACAGGAAAGCAAGAGAAGAGATTATAAGCAGATAAAAGAAGACAACACAAAAGACAAAAAAAAAGAAGAAAAAACTTTTGAAAGGTTACATGAAGAGGATTATATTGATCTGCCTAATGATTAAGAGGACAAGCGATTTTGATCAGCTAGTTCGTCAGAGTGTCGCTTGTGGCTAGACCAAGAACCCAGAACGCACAGGCACATCCAACAGCTAAGTTGCAAATACAGACTGCTAAAAGGGAAAACCATACACATATGCGATGTCTTCTGACGTAACAAGGCCTTCGAGTTTTAAGCTGATGTGATTGGTCAATATCCAGAGGTCACGTGGGTGACAATGGAGAAGACGCCCTGCTCTACAGACACTCGTCGTCGCAATTATAGCAAGAGATAGAGAGAAAGAGAGAGAGAGAGAGAGAGAGAGAGAGAGAGTTTGCACAGTGACACACTCCAGTCTTTGTGACTAACTTTGCTGAATAAATTGCTTCATAAATATTTCGCTCTTAAACAAGTCTTCACTTTCAAAGTTCGAGAGTTATAACACAATATCGGTCACTTCCAGAGAGGGGTGAATTTCATTCCAGGTGATAGGCTTCAGCTTCATATCGCCAGACTGCCAGTGATGGAATATTGAAAACAACGCTTGTGCATCAATCTAAACGCATGTTTGCTCATTCTGTTTTAGGACAGTAGAAAGGTGATAGTTACTTTCTTTCTCTGGTTTTCCCTTAAACACCATCTTTGCTCTGGAAGGAAGCGTGATATTTCCAAGTTCGTCTTTGCTATCGTATGCCGTACGATCGTTTACGTTTGCAACGTCACTGCTTCGTCGGACTTGTAACATTCCATCAATTCCTCGTCACAATTATCGAAAGAAAAGAGCTCTCATGAGATATCTCATCTTGATCAATATCGTGTATGAGAACATGATCGTCTGAGCAATTTTCTGTAAACTTGATAGGATCCCATGACAGTTATGTCGAATCGCCGTGAACCAATCATCCTTTCTGTTCTCATATGGTTTCTATTTGTACTTTTGGGGGTAAGTAAATCCAAACTGCTTTTGTTTTTAATCGACCTGTTTACTAAAGTATTCAAATATATGCACGTTTCCCTCCAGAACCCCTCGTTACCATTTATTCAGCTCACCTGTTATGCATTATGGCATCTGAAAAGATTTTGCATACATTAGTTGTTGCTATATCGGGCAAAACTCGGGGCAAAATTAGTAAAGCGGGTCTATTCAAATTTAATCAAAGCATAGTCAAAGGATTGCCATCAATTTGCTTTGATACTTGTAAAATTCGTTTTAATATTTTTGATTAGCTATACATGAAATCATAAATGATCATTGGAGTGTATAAATTATTATTAAATCTTGAACATAGACATACACAGTGAATAACTGAATATTGAATGTAATCAGTATTCAAATTTGAACAAATAAATGATGTGTACTAATAATTGCTTTTTAATATACTAACAATTTGTAAGCATACTTAATAAGTGAATAATAACATTGAAACTGATTTGAAATTCTAGCAGTTCAGTGAACATGATGAATTCTATTATAAAGCAATGTGTTAATTACTGAATAAAATTGGAAAAATTTACGAGAATAATGACAATTTAATTTCTAATACTAGTACTTCAGATAGTGTGATTTCAAGCTTTATACACGTAATAACTGAACAATGGAAATTAACCACATTTTCAGTACTAGCAGATCAACGAAAGTAATCAATATATTTTTATTAAGCACTTTATGAAATTGAATATATCATTTCAGTGAATGAGATCTCCATTTATTGCTTCGATGAATGTATTTTTTCATCAGTAATATGATTTAGCCGTTGTATATATTGACCAACTAACTAAATTATCGAGATTCATGTGAATTTCATTTCTTTTACCCTATAATGAATGGTTTTGAACTTGGTGCATTCTTTACTGAATAACTATACTCGAAAATCGGGCATAATTATAGTTCCTATTCTAACTGGTTACTGATTGCAAACCCTCAACGAAATTTTGGTCATGAGCCCTGTTGTTTAATCATTGTTGTTGTTTTTTTTAAATAGTAATTATTAATGTTTATATAAATTATAATCATATAGTGTTATCAGAAGGATGAAAGTAACACCATACAGTAATGCTGGTAACTCCTATAAGTGATATCGCTAGCGGCTTGCAAACTAGTTTTTACTCAATTACTATTCAAGATGGCGACTATAATGATAATGACTTTTACCACTATTTTATATATTTTTTCCAGTTGTTTGATTATCTCACAACTGTGTGTACCTAATTTCTACAAATATTGTATTAAATTGTAAGGATATCTTAACCGAAACATGTTTCAAGATTAACAATAATGATTTATCTTATACTTTTCATATGTAAATATAAATGCATTATTCATGTTCGCCGTAATTTGTCATTGATGTCCATTACATGAAATAATAATTATAAATAATAACGTCTTATTTCAAGAGCAGCTATTTCAGTTTTATCAGCTGCTCTTCCAGCGGGCCCTGCATAACATAATATGTTATTATTACCCTTCTTCATTCTTGTATGCCGAGCGCCTGGCTGGAAGGCAGGAGGTCAGTCTTTGGTATGACTTGGCCAGGGATCGAAACCAACGACCCCCCGTTCATGAGGTGGACTCTCTATCCATTGAGCCAACATGCATATATAGTCACTGATAGTTGTGAATCCTACTATAATTTATATCTAGGGCTGCAGAAGTGTTTTCAGTACACCATTTCAATTCAGTTCAGTAACAATGATCATTATAATGGAGATTATAAAGTAGTTGAACACTGGAGCTGACAGAACATTCCATTTCTAACAGATATATAAATGTTATAAGAATTTTCTTTGAGTTTTGAACATATAATTAAATGATAAATTCGAACCAATCACACTGGTAATTTCTTACGTAGATGACCATAATGACTATTTCAGTTTTTGTTTTAAAGATACGTCTCTTTTGGTTAATCGAACCAAGTATTCAGAATACCAAAATGAAATTTTTATATTTCAAATTCAATGTATCAGTTTATACCAAACAAATTCTGATACATGCATGATTATGTTATTTTCATAAACGCCTGTACTATTTTGGATGCGCTTTAAATAATCAATTGAAATAATAGCATTTCTGCTTTTCTTCTACTATTTTAATCAGTAAACCATTTAGTTTTCTGTCTATCTGCACAATCATGTACATATTTAAATCTTAATAGTCAACCGTTTTATACAGTCACTTTTTTTTTCTAAATGGATACGATACGACAATTTCATTGTGCATAATTATGGTGATCACGCGTGTCGTGGATTTATTTTAGCTTGTGTGTGTGTGTGGGGGGGGGGGAGGGTTCTACATCTTTTTTTTTTCTTTTTTTTTTTCTGCTTCAGGAATTTGATACACTTGTTTACCCCCCCCCCCCCCCCACAAAATAATCAATAGTAGTTAAAGCATCAGTGACATGACTGATTGTGCCTTTCTTTTCCTCCGTACAGTTGATAACTCGTACAAATGGAACATGCGCCAACCTGTCAATGGGTAATATCAATTTGATGTTAACACATTTTCTACGCCTATAATTATATATACGTCTTTCTTGTAATATTCAACAATGACGTAACAAGCAAAAGGGCCACAACAAGTCAGAAACCTTATCTGCTAATGGGTCGTTCAGATATATGTACCGGTAAACCGATTCAAAGAAATCAGCGTTAAGTACTGGGCGGCACATGTCTGTTAGATGCTTAGATATAACCAACAGCACAGGTAAATAAGTAAACGTGGAGGTCCTTTCCACTTGCATTTACTTTGCACCCACAAAGAACCTCCTCAGTTTTATTTCTTTTGTACGCTGTTTACCGCTGCATATATCTGAACATGCTGAACGAGCCTTTTAATAGATAAATATGAATTTATATACTGTTGACCGTAAAAACGTTTCAGTTATATAAATACCCTACACGCTTAGTCGGAGAATTTTTTCTTTCATTTTTCTGACACAGTGTGAGAATGAAAAAAGAATGAGGGCACTTATCCATATAGATAGTCTCAGGGGCGTAACAGGTACCTGTTATCAGGGGGGGGGGGCAGAGCCCAAAATTTCCCGGTAACTAGTCTATGTCTAGAATCTGTGCCGTGTATTTAGGACGGTAGTGCTCCGCCGGCGTAAATCCAATTTGAGGAGTGGGGGATGAAAAACTTTTTTAACGATTTTTTTTTCTCTCTCACACTCTTTCTGATGTCTATTTTGCGAGCGAGCGAAGCGAGCGAGCAGAAAATAATCACTTTTTCACTTTAATCACTTTAATCACAAATATGAAGAAAGAGCGATGCGAGCGAGCCAAAAATAACAGCTTTTCCCGAATTCAATCGCATTTTTGGATGGAAATCCTAAGATTTTGACGAGCGAGCGAAGCGAGCGAGCCAAAAATAACCACTTCTTTGTTTTCAATAGCATTTTCAAATAAAAATTCTAAAATATGATGATTGTTTACCATAGATATATATTCAGAATTTTTACTAACTGATTAATTAAAATATATTTTCTTCTTTAAAAAGTGTGTCTGCATGGCGGGAAATTTGTACACACCATCCCCCCTCTCCCCCAGGTGGGGTGATAGATCCCCCCACTCCCCGGAATTTACGCCAAGAGGGGAGGGTGCAGGGAAGGGGGAGTTTCCCTCCTCCCGCGCGAAGCGCGGAAGCTCCGACGTTTCTTTGCATTGTTAGTTGTCGGTAATTAAGTCTATCTTCTGCGGCGCAACTAGGATTTCATTTTAGGAGGACGGTAGTGCTCCCTAGGAGGGAGGTGCAGGGAGGGGGAAGTTTCCCCCCTCCCACGCAAAGCACAGAAGCTCCGACGTTTTTTCGCTGTCAGTTCCCGCTCTTCTTACGCTCTCTGCCTTTTATCGGGGGGGGGGGGGGGGAGGGGGCATACGCATAGCCAAAAATTTCCCGGTAATTAAGTTTAGAATCAGTGGTGTAGCTAGGATTTTCATTTAGGAGAACGATACTGAAAAGCGCGCTCCCTAGGCATGCTAGGGGGAGGGTGCAGGGATGGTGATTTTCCCCTCCCGCGCGAAGCGCGGTAGCTCTGACGTTTATTGTTCGTTGTCTGTTCCCGGTCTCATACATTCTATGCCTCTTATCGGGGGGGGGGGGGGGGGGGGGGCAGAGCCGAAAATTTCCCGGTAACTAAGTCTAGAAATAGAATATGCGGAGACAAGCCCGCACCGCGAGGTGCTTTTTGGAAGCCTTTAGCGGGTGGGGCCCAGGGTTAATTCTGGCTTAGGGCCCCTGATGGGGGTCTACAGGGAAAGCCACTGCGGGGGTCCAGGGAGTGGAGCACCCGGAAACTCCGGGGTTTGGTACTAAATTTTCCTTCATTTCTTTTGTTTCCCTTTGCTTTCTTCTTTTTCCCCTTTCCCTCTTTTCCCTCGTTCTCTTCTTCTTTCTCCCCTTTCTCCTTTTTTCTTTCCCTTTCTCCTTCTTCCTTTCCCTTTCTCTTTCTTTCTTTCCCTTTCTCCTTCTTTCTTTTCCTTTCTTCTTCTTTCTTTTCCTTCCTTCTTCTTCCTTTCCCTTTCTCCCTTCCTTTTTCTTCCTCTCCCTCCTTTTCATTTTTTCCCGGTGGTTTGGTGGATTTTCCCGCTGAAATCCTTCAGGGGGGCACTCTGCCCCCCCTGCCCCCAGGCTGTTACGCCACTGGATAGTCTCAAAATTCGAGTACAATCATCATTTGTCAATATTTGTGGGCAGTGTTAATTGAGAGCTTCAGGCGTAGAAGAAATTTTATTTACAATGTACGGGGGGGGGGGGGGAACTAAAGTCTTTCAGACCTTTCATTTATCTACATTTTCGTAAATAATTGAATCTAGATATAAACTTTTTATAGAAATATCTCACACTAGAGGCTGTTTGGCCACGCAAGACTATTGCATATAAGTGCTTTATAAACTGTTGCCCATAAAGTTGGAATAAAATTGCTAACCTCCAGTCCATTTATGAAACGATCGTGACAATGATTTATCATTTATTTGTAAAGCAGTTCTAGGTCCACATTCTCAGATTGATTGTTTTTGAAAAAGTGTGATTATGAACTTCTTGATAAATTATGTGAGTAAGCAAACATGGCTTGGGACCTAGTAGGCCTACTGCTTTAAGTCATCTTCAACGGTAATGAGGATTAATCATTAATGCTTTGGAAAAGGGAACTAGACTCTGGACTTGTTTATATTGCATCAACATAGTTTTGAACGAGGGGGCCTCCCGGTTACGAAGCTAATGTTTTACCACTCAATCATGGCCATACGCAGCTGGAGCAGGGGGGCAAAACAAGAAAACGTAATGAAGTATCAATACTGCATTAAACCCTGCCCCCAGCCTCCGACAGAACTGTATGATCCTCCTGGATATATGATTATAACTTTATTCGTCATGAATAGGGCCTAATAAGTCATATAACAATTACTTGATGGACGGATTATTTTGAGGTAAGAGAGAAAAAAAGTATTCTAACGTTATCATTGTTATGAGCAACAGTGTACATAGATTTGAAAAGAAAATCATTTTTATTATTGTTACTATCATTATCATTATCATTACTATTATCATTATTATTATTTTCATTATTATTATTATTATTATTATTATTATTATTATTATTATCATTATTATTATTATCATCATCATTATTATTGTCGTTGTTATTATTATTATTATTATTATTGTTATTATTATTATTGTTGTTATTATCATTATTATTATTATTATTATTATTATCATTATTAATATTATTATTGTTATTATTATTATTGTTGTTGTTATTATTATCATTATTATTATTATTATTATTATTATTATTGTTATTATTATTATTGTTGTTGTTATTATTATCATTATTATTATTATTATTATTATTATTATTATTCTTGTTATTATTATTATTATTATTATTATTATTATCAATAGTAATAGTAGTAGTAGTAGTAGTAGTAGTAGTAGTAGTAGTAGTAGTAGTAGTAGTTTCATCATCATCATTTATTGTTATTATTTGTTATCATCATTATTATTGTTTTTGTTGTTATCATCAGTATTTTCCCATCATAATCACTTTATAAGGCCCAACATTATTAGTATTACTGTTTTTTAGTATATGATTGTACCATTTAAGGTCTATATAACTGTTTGAGCTCTGCAGGCATTACATTTTTTCTTTTTTTTTTCTGTGAATTGACATTTCAGATATAGATTCTCCTCCATGCTCTGGCATTATGGCAGCTTTCGATGAATATGATACTGGAAAAAGGAGTAATATCCACGTGACTAGTGCTACTGTGAGAGTGGGTTCTAATGACGATGTGGATGCTACCGACACTGCAAACAGCCTCATACAATGAAGAAAAAAAACCTGCATCAATCTTGCATTTTTTCTCCTCACCCAGTACTCACAACAATTCTGCTTTGCTCTGGAATATCCATTTGGTCCACTCTATGCTTTCTTCAGTGCGACGATTACACTGTCGTATACAGGTGCCAAGGCTTACTTGTTGAAATACGAAAGCCAAACAATATTTGAAAAATGAAAACAGAACCAAAAAAACAATCAAACAAACAAACAAATAAACAAACAAAACAAAACCACCACTGTGCTTTCTTTATGATAATATTGTTTAACCAGGGAAGCCTCATAATCGATAATAGCTGTTCTTCCTGGGGGCCCCTCAATTAGCAATTGCCAGGTAGGCCTACCCATTTACACCTGGGTGGAGAGTGGCAAATGTAGATTAATGTCTTGCCTAAAGAATGAACTTCTGCATCTCATTTTAGATCAGATTAGATTAGATTGGATTAGATTAGTTGCATAATGATTATTGTATAATATCGCGCCTCACATTTTTGTCTCACACATGTCATACATATGAGTAATTATAATGACACACGATGAGGGAAGGAATATGCTTAGGCCCTGTGTTGCATTACTCACATTTTGCCATTCATTTAGTACGCACATACCCCCCCCCCCCACACACACACACACAATCTCCCACGCGTACCCTTGCCAAGACACCCTCACATATCTTCACGTCACTGTACACCCCAGCAGGGCCGGTGTCTTTTTTTGTGATGGGGGGGGGGGGGCAAGATGACCCATAGATAAATTCATTGAAAAAATATAGGGGTACATGTATTATTATAATACATGTACCCCTATTTTTTTTAGATCGGATTTTATTCAATACTTTTAAAATCTTCTTTTTTTGAAAGACTTTCAAAAAAAAGAAGATTTTAAAAGTATTGAATAGTTACATTCAGCTTGGAGTTCATCTAGATTGATGTTATTATATCATAAAATAAAGAGGATAAGTGAGAATAGAAAGGGAAAAGTAACCGCTCAATGTAACCCTTTTTCTCTCTTCGAGAGAAAAAAATGAATTATTACTTCCATTCCAGAAAATTCTTTCGCTTTGTTCGATTAATGCCTGTGTACACGAATATATTCTGACCCCCCCCCCCCCCGGAAGTGCGTTAAGGGGCCAGGATGGAGAGAAATGACTGTCTTTATTGGTGTTTATACATGAGGTTATACAAAATCACATAGTCAAGTGATGACTTCTGACGTAACACGGCCTTCGAGTTTTAAGCCGATGTGATTGGTCAATATCCAGAGCTCACGTGGGTGACAATGGAAAAGACGCCCTGCCCTACAGACACTCGTCGTCGCAATCATAGCAAGAGAGAGCGAGTTTGCACAGTGACACACTCCAGTCTTTGTGACTAACTTTGCTGAATAAATTGTTTCATAAATATTTCGCTCTTGAACAAGTCTTCACTTTCAAAGTTCTAGAGTTATAACACAATATCGGTCACTTCTATAGAGGGGTGAATTTCATTCCAGGTGAAAATAAGGCTTCAGCTTCATATCGCTAGACTGCCAGTGATGGAATATTGAAAACAACGCTTGTCAGTCTAAACGCATGTTTGCTCATTCTGTTTTAGGAAAGTAGAAAGGTGATAGGCCTAGTTACTTTCTTCCTCTGGTTTTCCCTTAAACACCATCTTTGCTTTGGAAGGAAGCGTGATATTTCCAAGCTCGTCTTTGCTGTAGTATGCCGTATGATCGTCTACGTTTGCAACATAATTGCTACTTAACATTCCAATTCTTTGTCACATTTAATATCGAAAGAGGAGAGCTATCGTGGAAAATCTCATCTTGCTCGATATCGCGTATGAGAACATGATCTATCGTCTGAGCAATTTTATGTGAACTTGATACGTTCCCATGACGGTTATTTCGAATCGCTGTGAACCCAGCATGCTTTCTGTTCTCATAGGGTTTCTATTTGTACTTTTGGGGGTGAGTAAATCCAAACTGCCTTTGTTTTTAATCGACCTGTTTACTAATATATTCAAATTTATGCACGTTTCCCTCCAGAACCCCTCGTTACCATTTATTCAGCTCACCTGTAATGCATAATGGCATCTGAAAAGAGTTTGCATATATTAGTTGTTGCTATATCGGGCAATACTCGGGGCAAAATTAGTAAACGGGTCTATTCAAGTTTAATCAAAGCATAGTCAAAGGATTGCCATCAATTTGCTTTGATACTTGTAAAATGATTTTAATTCGTTTTAATATTTTTGATTAGCTATACATAAAATCATAAATGATCAATTGAGTGTATAAATTATTATCAAACCTTGGAAATAGACATATACAGTGAATAACTGAATATCGAATGTAATCAGTATTCAAATTTGAAAATAAATGATGGGTGTAATAATTGCTTTTTAATATACTAACAAATTATTTTTAAGCATGCTTGATATAGGCATACTAACTTAATAAATGAATAATAACAACTGAAACTGATTCAAACTTCTAGCAGCTCAGTGAACATGATGAATTATTTTATTAAGCATTGTGTTAAGCACTGAATAAAACTGGAAAATTTTACGAGAATAATGACAACTGAATTTCTAGTACTTCAGATAGTGTGATTTTAAGCTTTATACATGTAATAACTGAACAATGGAAATTAACCACATTTTCAGTACTAACAGATCAACGAAAGTAATCAATATATCTTTTTTTAAGCACTTTATGAAATTGAATATATTATTTCAGTGAATGAGATCTCCATTTATTGCTTCGATGAATGTATTTTTTCATCAGTAATAGAATTTAGGCGTTGTATATATTGACCAACTAACTAAATTATCGAAATTCATGTGAATTTCATTTCTTTTATCCTAAAATGAATGGTTTTAAACTTGGTGCATTCTTTATTGAATAACTATACTCGAAAATCGGGCATATAGTTCCTATTCGAACTGATTACTGATTGCTAAGCCTCAACGAACTTTTGGTCATGAGCCCTGTTGTTTAATCATTGTTGTTGTTTTTTTTTTATAGTAATTATTAATGCTTGTATAAATTATAATCATATACTGCTATCAGAAGGATGAAATTAACACCGTACAGTAATGCTGGTAACTCCTATAAGTGATATCGCTAGCGGCTTGCAAACTAGTTTTTATTCAATTACTGTTCAAGATGGCGACTGTAATGATAATGACTTTTACCACCATTTTATATATTATTTCCAGTTGTTTGATTATCTCACAACTGTGTGTACCTAATTTCTACAAATATTGTATTAAATTATAAGGATATCTTAACCAAAACATAATGATTTATCTTATACTTTTCATTTGTAAATATAAATGCATTGTTCATGTTCGCCGTAATTTGTCATTGATGTCCATTACATGAAATAATAATAATAAATAATAACGTTTTATTTACCAAGCGTAGCCACTTCAGTTTTATCAGCTGCTATTCCCATGATTCCAGCGGGCCCTGCACAACATATGTTATTATTACCCTTCTCCATTCTTATATGCCGAGCGCCTGGTTAGAAGGCAGAAGGTCCCATTTTTTAAAGTCTTTGGTATGACTCGGCCGGGGATCGAAACCGACGACCTCTCGTTCATGAGGCGGACGCTCTATCCATTGAGCCAACATGCACATATAGTTGTGAATCCTACTATAATTCATATCTAGGGCTGCAGAAGTGTTTTCAGTATACCATTTCAATTCAGTTCAGTAACAATGATCATTATAATGGAGATGATATTATAAAGTAGTTGAACACTGGAGATTACAGAACATTCCATTTCTAACAGATATATAAATGTTATAACGATTTTCTTTGAGTTTTTAACATATAATCAAATGATAAATTCGAACCAATCACACTGGTAATTTCTTTACGTAGATGACCATAATGACTATTTCAGTTTTTGTTTTAAAGATACGTCTCTTTTGGTTAATCGAATCAAGTATTCAGAATACCCAAATGAAATATTTATATTTCAAATTCAATGTATCAGTTTATACCAAGCAAATTGAGATACATGCATGATTATGTTATTTTCATAAACGCCTGTACTATTTTGGATGCGCTTTAAATAATCACTTGAAATAATAGCAATTATGCTTTTCTTATACTATTTTAATCAGTAAACCATTTATTTTTCTGTCTATCTGCACAATCATGTACATATTTACATCTTAATAGTCAACCGTTTTTTTTACAGTAACTTTTTTTTTCTAAATGGATACGATACGACAATTTCATTGTGTATAATTATGGTAATCACGCATGTCGTGGATTTATCTTAGCTTGTGTGTGTGTGGGGGGGGGGGCGGAGGGTTCTACATCTTATTATTATTATTTTTTTTTGCTTCAGGAATTTGATACACTTGTTTACCCCCCCCCCCCACAATAATCAATAGTAGTTAAAGCATCAGTGACATGAAATTTGTGTCTTTCTTTTCCTTAATACAGTTGATAACACGCTCAAATGGAACACCTACATGCGGCGTTCTGTCAATAGGTAATATCAATTTAATGTTAACATATTTTCTACGTGTTTAATTACGTATATCGTCTCTCTTGTAGACTTAGCAATGATGTAACAAGCACAATGGCCACAACAAGTCAGAAACCTTAACTGCTAAAGGCTCGTTCAAAATATTTGTACCGGTAAGCGTTAAGTACTGCGAGGCACATGTCTGTTAGATGCTTAGATATTATAATCAACAGCAAAGGTAAATGAGTATAATACTCGTAGGTCCTTTCCACCTGCATTTACTTTGCACATGAAAAGAGCATCCTCATTTATCTTTCTTTTATACGCTGTTTACAGCTGCATATATCTGACCGGGCCTTTTGATAGATAAACGTGAATATTGACCGTAAATTTACATGTTTCCATTATGATTATAAATACCGTGCACATTTTGTGCGGATAATTTTTCTTTAATTTTTCTGAACACGGTGTGAGAATGAAAGAGAGACTGAAAAACAAGAATTAGAGTAATTATGCACATCGATGATCTAAAAATTCGATAGCAATCATCATTAATATTTGTGGGCAGTGTATGTGTGAGAGCTTCAGGCTGAGAAATAAATTGTATTTACAATGGATGGGGGGGGGGGGGGGGGGGCTAAAGTCTTTCAGACCTTTCATTTATCTACATTTTCGTAAATAATTGAATCTAGATGTAAAGTTTTTATAGAAATATCACACACTAGAGGCTGTTTGGCCACGCATGTCTATTGCATATAAGTGTTTTATACACTGTTGCCCGTAAAGTTGGAATAAAATTGCTAACCTCCAGTCCATTTATGAAATGATCGTGACAATGATTTATCATTTATTTGTAAAGGATTTCTAGGTCTACATTCTCAGATTATTTTTTTTAAAAACAAGTGTGATTATGAACTTCTTGATAAATCATGTGAGTAAGCAAACATGACCTGGGACCTAGTAGGCCTACTGCTTTAAGTCATCTTCGACGGCAATGTGGATTAATCATTAATGCCTTACAAAAGGGCACTAGACTCTAGACCGGTTTATATTGCATCAACATAATTTTGAACGAGGGGCCTCCCGGTTGCCAAGCTAATGTTTTACCACTCAATCATGGCCATACGCAGCTGGAGCAAGGGGGGGGGGGGCAGCCCCCGGAAATTTCATGAAAAACAAGAAAACGTAATGAAGTATCAATACTGTAATGCACCCTGCCCCCAGCCTCCGACAGAACTGTATGATCCTCCTGGATATATGATTATAACTTTATTCGTCATGAATAGGGCCTAATAAGTCATATAACAATTACTTGATGGACGGATTATTTGAGGTAAGAAAAAAAAGTATACTAATGTTATCATGGTTATGAGCAACAGTGTATATAGATTTGAAAAGAAAATCATTTTATTACTGTTAATATCATTATCATTATAATTATTATTATCATTATTATTATTACTATTATTATTATTATTATTATTATTGTTATTATTATTATTATTACTATTATTATCATCATTATCATTATTATTATCATCATCATCATCATTATTATTATTATTATTATTGTTGTTATTTTTATTATTATTATTATTATTATTATTATTATTATTATTACTATTATCATTATCATCATTATCACTATCATCATCATCATCATCATTATTATTATTATTGTTGTTATTTTTATTTTTATTATTATTATTATTATTATTATTATTATTATTATCATCATTATCACTATCATCATCATCATCATCATCATTATTATTATTATTGTTGTTATTTTTATTATTATTATTATTATTATTATTATTATTATTATTATTATTATTATTACTATTACTATTATCATTATTATTATTAATAGTAATAGTAGAAGTAGTAGTAGCAGTGGTAGTAGTAGTAGTAGTAGCAGTAGTAGTAGTAGACGAAGTAGTAGTAGTGGTAGTAGTAGTAGTGGTAGCAGTGGTAGTAGTAGTAGTAGTAGTAGTAGTAGTAGTAGTAGTAGTAGTAGTATCATTAAAATTAATATTGTTTTTGTTATTGCTGTTATTTTATCATCATTATTGTCACTTATGATATTATAATAATTGATGCTAATCTTTTACTTGATGATAGTGTTGTGGTTGTTGTTGTTATAATCATTAATTTCTCATCATTATTACTATTTTTAATGACAGACCTTATACAGTGATAAAAATTGAACATGGTAGTATCATTTAAGGTCTACTGTTTGAGCTCTGCAGGTGTTTTTTTTTTTTAATTTCATTTCAGATGCAACTTCTTTTCCATGCTCTGTCAAAGCTTTCGGTGAAAATGGTGAATGTAATACTGGAATAAGGAGTAATATCCACGTGACTAATGCTACTGTTACAGTGGGTTCTGATGCCGCTGTGGATGCTACCGACACTGCAAACAGCATCATACAATGTAGAGAAAAAACCTGCATCGATCTTGCATTTTTTCTCCTCACCCAGTACTCACAACAATTCTGCTTTACCCTGGAATATCCACTTGGTCCAGTCTTTGCTTTCTTCAGTGCGACGATTACATTGTCGTATACAGGTACCAAGGCTTGCTTGTTGAAATACAAAAACCAAACAATATTTGAAAAATGTAAACAGAACAAAACAAAAAACAAACAAACAAACAAACAAAACAAAACCACCGGCGTGCTTTCTGTATGATAATATTGTTTAACCAGGGAAGCCTCATAATCGATAATAGCTGTTCTTCCTGGGGGCCCCTCAATTAGCAATTGCCAGGTAGGCCTACCCATTTACACCTGGGTGGAGTGTGGCAAATGTAGATTAATGTCTTGCCTAAAGAATGAACCACTGCATCTCATTTTAGATCAGATTAGATTAGATTGGATTAGATTAGTTGCATAATGATTATTGTATAATTTCGCGCTTCACATTTTTGTCTCACACATGTCATACATATGCGTAACTATAATGACACACGATGAGGGAAGGAATATGCTTAGGCCCTGTATTGCATTACTCACATTTTGCCATTCATTTAGTACGCACATACCCCCCCCCCCCACACACACACACACCCACATACAATCTCCCACGCGTGCCCTCGCCAAGACACCCTCACACATCTCTTCACGTCACTGTACACCCCAGCAGGGCCGGTGCCATTTTTTTTTTTTTTTTTTTTGTGTGATAAGGGAGGGGGAGGGGCAAGATGACCCATAGGTAAATTTATTTACGTTTAAATGAAAAAAATAGGGGTATTATATTACAGTTGCATGACTCAGTCCTCTCTTTTCCCATACTATTATTTCTTCCTCCTCCTCTGTTTCTTCTTTTTTTCCTCTTTTCTTTTTTTTTTTTTTATTGATTACTTGAAATATCATAGGGGACAGTCGCCTCCTACCCCCTGTATCGCCGCCCCTCCACCTGAGACAACTATTGTTCCTCTTGTTCTCCTGTCCTCGGAAGGCTCATGGAATAAGGCTCAAATCTCCTGTCTGACATCCGAGGACTACTATTTGACATCCGAGGACCATTAATTCTCGGGAATTTTTCTGTGTTCTCTATCCTCGCTTGTAAAGCTATAAGAGAGCACCCCCATACTCGTGCTGGGATTTTTTTGATGCGGTTTACCACCACATATCTGAACAAACTTTTATGATGATTATTTAAATACTAACAACCTGACAACGATACATTTGAACAATGTTTACCGGGACTGATTCTCTTTTATATGTTGTACTTGTGAAATTGTTGTGAAGCAAGATTTTCAATGTAAATATAAGCAATTATCCTTATGGACATAATAAATAAATGAAATGAAATGTGGTTTGCAGAGCAAACCTTGGAAGTATATATATTTAGCCATTTATTTGATTGTTTAATTTCTTGTCATTTGCAATTTGCAATTTGTCACTTTTTTGCTACCATGAAGCGCTTGTTAATTTATGCAGATTCTTTTAATGATATGCAGTTCGCAGATGCCACGTTTCTTTAATCGAGACAAGACGTTCAAGAGACGAAAGTCTCTTATTTCTGTATAAGTTGGCCAGGAAATGCCGCCAAAGAAGTAAGTTTAATGGTTAAAAAGTTATATTTCCTCTAAGTACGAAAAGATAAAGATATTTTTTACAGACTAATGAGAAAAAGTGCATTTGATTTAGTGTAGAGATACTTGAACTGTAATGAACATCATGTTGTGTGTAATGAACGTTAACGGTATGCGTAATGAACACGGGTATGTGTAATCTACACAGAGTGGATATGTAATGAACATCAATAGCTATGCACGCTTGAGGCGGGGTAGTTGTACTTTACGAAGTTGAAGTGTGAAGTTGTAAAAGTTGATTGGAAATGATGTTTAAAGTAACTTTTGGTAGATTATTTCAGGAAAAGCAATAGGAAAGTTTAGTATAGGAATTATTGAGTTTTATGACATGAAGAAAATTTGAGATAGGAGCTCGATATGCAAGAAACTTTAGGCTGCATATGGGCGTGGTCTTCATGATTTGAGTAATGTTTATTTACATTTATTTCTGGCTTAAATCATTCAGATAATATGTTGATAAGATATAAGAAATTGATGAAAAAGCACAAATAGATTGTGTAATTGTATGAATTTGGAGTGAAACTAAGGCAACGTTTAGTTTGTTTACCCATTCGTGACAGGAACTACTTAGGGCCTAATTTGATCAGCTTTTATTCTTCAAATTGGTAACACCAACATTCTTATTTCATTGCTACATTTTTCTTATAAAATGTCATGTATCTGAAATGGGTATAGATTGACAGAAATTATGGTGAAAAGTCAGAAAGTTGCCAATTTGCAGGGGAAAATAGTGATTTTAAACCTATCACACTGCCAATTTAAGGATTTTAATGCTTATTTTCCTTTAATGAATTTTCAGCATCAAACAACGAATATTGACGCAACTAAGATGGGCACAGTTTGTGTAGAATTTTTGCTCTTTCTGCTCATGTATTTGTTCAAGGACTAAAAGGAATGTTTATTGGACATATGCTTATGATCCTATTTGTTTTCATTTCAGATTGAATAAAATACGGTAGAGAACCTGCCATATTATACAATTCAAAGCGGCTTTCCTGGTGCTCAGTTTTCTCTCGCAGTCTTCGACGATCCAACAATTCAATTTCTTTGATCTGGGATGAAGTCTGAAGTTCACCTTGGAGAAGTATACTGACTGCATCTGACGACTTTATTCACATCTGGGATCGGAAGTCTTCGGGAGAGATTATGTCAGCCGACAAAGTCAAGAGTCTGCGCCTTCAGAGGAGAGGGGCAAAAGCCAAGGTTTCAAGGCTTGGAAAGGCTATTCAGAGTCTGATTAATGAGCACCGACCTGTTCCTGAAGTTCAGGAGTTGTTTGAGCAGTATAACGGTGCTTTCCAAGATCTACAGAAGAAGCATGATAGCTACTCCGAAATGCTCGAGGATGACGAGGAATTTGAAAGAGAGGAGTTATGGATGGACGAATGCCATAATTCGTTCTTGCAGCTGCAGATACTCGAGAGGGACTACTGCAGAGGTGACGAAAGTCACAGGGTGACAGAGCAAGTTGGAGAACAGCAGCAAAGGGAAGTAGCAGGATCGGCTACTCATGATCAGAGTTTGGATACAACTTTGTCAGCTGATGAACGGCAAGTTGAGTCACCCAGAGAAACAAATCAGCCTGCTGATGTAGAAAGGAGAATGGTGGGATCGATGTACAGGATGGAGAGGCCTAAACTTCCCACCTTTGACGGCAATATCCGTGATTATTGCATTTTTTAAGGCCGACTTTCTGCATGCTGTTGGTAATCAGTATGAGGATCGAGATGCCCTTATGATTTTAAGATCATGTTTACAGAGCAAGCCCTTGCAGTTAATCAAAGGAATTGGGCATAATTACCAAGCAGCATGGGAACAACTAGACATGATCTATGGAGACGAGCGCTTTGTTGCTGACGCTATCATCAACGACATCTCAAAGGTGAAACCACTCAAGAGTGGAGAAGATGAAAGATTTTGTGAGTTTGTGCACCTTGTTCGCAGGAGTTACAATACTCTGACGGAAATCAACCAGCCTGGAAATTTGAACAACAGCCATATGCTTGCAATAATGGAGAAGAAGCTAAGCCCGGAAGACCGGTTGGTGTGGTTCAGACATCAAGAGGCAAGTGGCAAGGCAAGCTTTGAAATGTTCCTGAAATGGCTGACCGTCGAGCTGAAGTCAAGGATGAGAGCATCAGCTCCAGTCCGAAGTGATGCAAAGTCAGGTGGGGTGCACCTAGTCGGGAAGGCAGATGCCAGTAAGGAAACCAAAGTCCAGAAGCCTTTTCATAAGTGCTGGCTTTGTGAATCGTCAACACATTGGCTCGATCAGTGTAAGAGATTTTTAGGTATGTCACAGGCAGAAAGACTGAAGCTGATCAAAGAACACCGTGCTTGTTTCAGCTGCCTAAAGAAGGCTGGTAAAGAACATCGAATGTCGAATTGCAAACGGAGACGTCGTTGCAGTGAAACCAGTGCCGGACAACCATGCAAATACTTCCACCACCCTCTCCTACATGCTTCCACAGAAGTCCGAGGTGGAAATGTAGATGTTGCCTTTGCGGGCAACTCTGAAGCACTGCTCCCCGTGGTTACAGCAGAGATAGTGGGGCAGAAAGGAACAGTTTGTAAGGGAAATGTCCTATTAGACTCTGGAGCTCAAGTGAGTCTAATTAAGAGGTCCGTTGCTGAGGACATGAACCTGAAAGGAACCAACATCAGTATCACCATCACCAAGGTCGGTGGAGAGCAAGAACAGATGGATACCAAGCAGTATCAGATGAAAGTGAAGTCCCTCTCCACTAATGCCATTCATTCTGTAACAGCAGTGGCATTACCCTGCATCAGTGAAAATGTTGCAGAAGTGAAGATGAATGAACTGTCCAAGCAATTCAAGCTGAAGTCTGAGGATCTACGCAGAGGGAGCGGGTCAGTTCATCTTCTCATTGGTATTGACTACCCAAAGATGCATCTGGGTGAGACAAGAGCGAAGGGACAGTTGGCAGCCCGTAAGTCTCCTCTGGGCTGGGTCATCTTTGGTGCTCCCAAGCGAAGCAGTGATAGGATGAATGTTATGCATGTGAAGTTGACATCCCCAATCGACTTGACTGATTTTTGGAGCTCAGAATCTATGGGGGTGCAGTCCAGTTCCTGTCATTGTGAGCCAAGCCCTTTGAGTAAGCAGGAGAAGGTTGAAGAGCAGATCATCAGAGGGTCTAGTAGAAAGGCGGGAAACAAGTGGGAGATCTCTTATCCCTGGAGGAAGGATCCCAATCTACTTCCCGACAATCGAGCACAAGCAGAGAAGGTACTATGCTCGACTGAAAAAAGGCTTGCTCGCAATCCTGATCATGCTGAGGCCTATCGCAAACAGATGAGAGAACTGGTAGAGAATGGATTTGCTCGAAAGTTAACAGAGAATGAAGTAGCGCAGTATGAGGGTCCGGTTCACTACATATCCCATCATGCTGTCCTACGACCTGAGAAGAGAAGTACACCCGTCCGGATAGTATTCAATTCATCTTCATCATATCATGGTCATTGCTTGAATGACTATTGGCTAAAGGGTCCAGATCTCCTCAATGATCTACTGGGAGTGCTGCTGAGATTCCGGATGAATGAAGTTGGATTTTGTGGCGATATCTCCAAAATGTACCACAGGGTCTCGATTCCTCAGAGAGACATGCATGTACATAGGTACCTGTGGCGAGACATGCAGTCTGATAGAAAGCCAGATGTCTACATTATGAAAGTGGTTACGTTTGGTGACAAACCAGCGCCAGCTATGGCTCAGTTGGCACTGAGAATGACAGCAGAAGGAGCAGAGGATAGATGTCCAAAGGCAGTACAAGTGCTGAAAGAAAGTGTCTACATGGACGATATCTGTCATTCAGTTAGAGAAGTAGGTGAAGCAGAGCAGCTGACAAGTGAAATTGATCTGGTACTTCAAGAAGGTGGCTTCAAAGTCAAAGGCTGGACAAGCAACGAAGCTTTGAGAGGAGAAAGTAAGAAGGAAGGGGAAGCCCACATCCTCGAAGCTGCCTTGGAAGACAAAGTGCTGGGAATAGCATGGGACAACCAGCAAGACATGTTCTTCTACAAAGTAAAGGAGACAATTTCCAGTTCACCTAATGATGGGAATGGTGAAAGGAGTCGGCTTACCAAGAGAAAGATCCTGAGTAGGATTGCACGAATATTCGATCCGATAGGATTTGCTGCTCCCGTACTAGTTCGTGCAAAAATTGGAATGCAGCAGTTATGGCAGAAAGGATACGACTGGGATGAACCTCTTCCTTGTGATCAACAGGAGTGGTGGGTGACATTCTTGAACGAATTGCAGGACTTGAATCATGTCAAATATGAGAGATGTCTGACACCACCGATGGCTGTTGGTCACCCCACGTTGTGCATTTTTTCCGATGCATCTGAGTTAGCATTCGGTACCTGCGTATACTTACAGTGGAAGCTACAAGATGGTGGATATGCTGTTAGATTTGTACTTGCCAAATCTCGAGTAGCCCCCCTGAAGAAGATGACGGTGCCGAGACTTGAGCTACAGGCAGCAGTGATGGCTTCAAGAGTATATACAACTGTGATGAAAGAACTAAGGCTGCAGCCTGAGAAGATCTTCTTCATGACTGATAGCATGATCGCCCTATCCTGGGTTCGAAGTGAGGGTAGGAGATTCAAGCCATTTGTAGCAACAAGGATTGGTGAGATCCAAAGCCGTACCAACCCTGCACAGTGGAAATATGTTCCTGGAGAGCTGAACCCAGCTGATGACGTCTCTAGAGGTCTGCCAGTAAAGAAGCTCTCGGAAAGGTGGAAGCAGGGACCTGCGTTCCTGTACAGATCTGACGAGGAATGGCCGTCAGAGAAACCCATTCCTGAAGCAAAGACAGAAGTCGAAGCAGAACGACGCAGAGTTAATCACATCTCAGCCAGGCAAGATGTGATCGATGTCAAGAGATTCTCTAGTTGGAGAAGAGTAATCCGAGTTACTGCCTATGTCTTCAAATTCGTCGACAAATTGAAAGCTGGACGTCGCTCGAGGTCTGATGACAATACTGGTTCCGAGGATGAAAGCTCTTGGACAGTGCAATTGCAGAAAGCTGAACGCTTCCTGGTTAAGGAGGCCCAAAGAACCTTGCACCAGAAGGTAGAGAAAGGGGACTTCAAGATGCTGAGTCCCTTCGTAGACGAAGAGGGAGTTATTAGAGTCGGAGGACGACTAGACAAGGCTCTGATATCCTATGAGCAGAGGCATCCAGCTTTGCTACCCTATGGTGCATGGATATCGGTGCTGATAACGAGACACATGCATCAACTTGGACACGGCAGGGTAGCAGCTACTGCAGCAAAGACGAGAAGACAATACTGGATACTTCAAATTCATAAACTGGCTAAGACTGTGAAGTATAGGTGTGTGGTGTGTCGACGCATGGAACACCATGTAGAGTCTCAAGTCATGTCTGATCTACCTAATGAGAGGGTTGCCCCATTCACACCACCGTTTCATTTCTCATCAGTCGACTATTTTGGACCGATATTGGTGAAGGTTGGCAGGAACAAGACAGCCAAACACTATGGCGTCATCTTCACCTGCCTGAATACGAGAGCTGTACATCTTGAATTAGCAGTTGACTGTACTTCTATGGAGTTCATGCAGGTTCTACGGAGATTCTTCGCTATAAGGGGTCAACCTGCATTCATTCTCAGTGATAATGGCACGCAGTTCGTCGGGGCAGAGAAAGAGTTACGCGAGATGGTGCGAGGATGGAGCGCTGAAGAGTTGAAAGACTTCTGCGCCGAGAAGGGAACGACATGGAAGTTCATCACTCCATCTGCACCACATCACAATGGGTGTGCTGAGGCGCTTGTCAAGAGCTGCAAGATTGCCTTAAAGAAATCAATCGGAGATCAACTGCTCACACCCTTTGAACTGCACACGTGTCTCCAAGAGGTCGCTAATCTCGTCAACCAGCGCCCTATAGGGAGAACTCCGAATGATCCTGACGATGGGGCATATCTGTGTCCCAACGATCTTCTGCTTGGGCGAGCATCTAGCGCAGTTACTCAAGGTCCCTTCAGAGAGACGAAGAACCCTAGACATCGCTTTGAGTTCATCCAACGAATCGTCGACGCGTTCTGGAAAAGTTGGATGCGTGATACCCTCCCACTTCTTGTGCCACGTCGAAAATGGAACAGTGACAGACGCAATGTCCGAATCGACGACGTGGTTATACTGTCTGACCCTAATGCGGTTCGAGGAAAGTGGACTTTGGGTAGAGTTGTCCAGGTATACCCTGGGACTGATGGGAAGGTTCGAACAGTGAAGGTGAAATCTAAAGGGGCTGAGTATAAGCGGCCGATTTCAAAGATTGTTGTAATCTATCCAGCAGAAGGGTATGATGAGGAGTAAGCAAGAAATATTGTTTGTGATATATTTACTTCTGATACATTTGAATTTATGCAAGTACATATATTGATACACTTTTTGAAAAGCTCAGGAAATTCAAAGCTTTAGATATATTTGTAAAGAAATTAATTTCTTTTGTAAGCTGGAAGTTTTCATCAAGTTTGCAATGTTTGTAAACATTGGTTTTTTTTTTTGTAGAATTCTGTCAAAGGGATTTTTACCTGTTCTTTCCGCTATGGTTGGCGGGGGGAGGATGGTTTGCAGAGCAAACCTTGGAAGTATATATATTTAGCCATTTATTTGATTGTTTAATTTCTTGTCATTTGCAATTTGCAATTTGTCACTTTTTTGCTACCATGAAGCGCTTGTTAATTTATGCAGATTCTTTTAATGATATGCAGTTCGCAGATGCCACGTTTCTTTAATCGAGACAAGACGTTCAAGAGACGAAAGTCTCTTATTTCTGTATAAGTTGGCCAGGAAATGCCGCCAAAGAAGTAAGTTTAATGGTTAAAAAGTTATATTTCCTCTAAGTACGAAAAGATAAGATATTTTTTACAGACTAATGAGAAAAAGTGCATTTGATTTAGTGTAGAGATACTTGAACTGTAATGAACATCATGTTGTGTGTAATGAACGTTAACGGTATGCGTAATGAACACGGGTATGTGTAATCTACACAGAGTGGATATGTAATGAACATCAATAGCTATGCACGCTTGAGGCGGGGTAGTTGTACTTTACGAAGTTGAAGTGTGAAGTTGTAAAAGTTGATTGGAAATGATGTTTAAAGTAACTTTTGGTAGATTATTTCAGGAAAAGCAATAGGAAAGTTTAGTATAGGAATTATTGAGTTTTATGACATGAAGAAAATTTGAGATAGGAGCTCGATATGCAAGAAACTTTAGGCTGCATATGGGCGTGGTCTTCATGATTTGAGTAATGTTTATTTACATTTATTTCTGGCTTAAATCATTCAGATAATATGTTGATAAGATATAAGAAATTGATGAAAAAGCACAAATAGATTGTGTAATTGTATGAATTTGGAGTGAAACTAAGGCAACGTTTAGTTTGTTTACCCATTCGTGACAGGAACTACTTAGGGCCTAATTTGATCAGCTTTTATTCTTCAAATTGGTAACACCAACATTCTTATTTCATTGCTACATTTTTCTTATAAAATGTCATGTATCTGAAATGGGTATAGATTGACAGAAATTATGGTGAAAAGTCAGAAAGTTGCCAATTTGCAGGGGAAAATAGTGATTTTAAACCTATCACACTGCCAATTTAAGGATTTTAATGCTTATTTTCCTTTAATGAATTTTCAGCATCAAACAACGAATATTGACGCAACTAAGATGGGCACAGTTTGTGTAGAATTTTTGCTCTTTCTGCTCATGTATTTGTTCAAGGACTAAAAGGAATGTTTATTGGACATATGCTTATGATCCTATTTGTTTTCATTTCAGATTGAATAAAATACGGTAGAGAACCTGCCATATTATACAATTCAAAGCGGCTTTCCTGGTGCTCAGTTTTCTCTCGCAGTCTTCGACGATCCAAAATGAAATGAAATGAAATTTGGTGAGTTATTCGCAGTAACCCAGTTTAATTGGTTGGAAATTATGTACGTGAAATCATCTTATGTGTGACTGAATCTGCAACTGTAATATATACTGCTGTTTCACCTACCTCTGTATCATACATTCTTCTGTTTTCTTTTCTTTACCTTCCTTTTTTCTTTCTTGAGGAATCCACGTCACTACAAGCATTGTTTTTGTGGATTTCTCTTTTCCAATATCTTTTTTTCCCTTTAATACACTATGTCAAGCAGACATTTAATTTGTTTGATGTTAATTAGAGGAAAAAATGTTGTATGTTTGTTTATTTACGATATTTCTGCTTAAAAGAAGAAAAAAATTATGTCTTGTGTTATATTGGAAATAAAACCTGAACTTGAACTTGAACTTGAATCATTTATAAAATTCACATTTCAATTAAACAAAATTCAGAGAAAGTTGATTAACGTAGAAATACAAAATATCGAAAAACCTACACGAAAATATAAGAAGCGAATTTATTACAGATTTTTGTTTGTTTCTCTAGTCTCCTCCCTGACATGTTTTATTGTTGGTTTTTTGTGTGTTTTTTTGGGTTTTGTTCTTGTTCCATATACACATTAAAATCATTTGCAAAATTAACCTTCATGTATTTATTCCATAAACAGCTTTTTAAGGACTATACTTGACCAAGCATTTTACATTTTTGAAAATTCTTTTTTTTTTTTCAAAGTATCTCTTATTTCTCATATTACTTCGAATATCTTATTCATTAACACGATAAAAGAGTTTTAAGTTATGTGTGGAATAACATGATCTCTTGAATTTTATGTCTTGTATTTTAGCCTATGTTTTATAGAAATGGAAGTAAGCGAACAAGTGAAATGGTCCAGATCACTTATTTAAGTGGGGGAATGTCGAGTATTTTGTTGGCAACTCGCCAATGATAGTTCGACGGCAAGCTTAAGAATAGTACAAAACTTATTAGTTTCCCCTACCATATAACATTTCCGTATGTGCTCAACATTATTTTAGAAGTTAATTATACGAATTATACAAGAGAAAATTTTGTGTCAGATTTCAACAAAAAAAAGATAAGATGTCCTCATTTTCCATTGTGAGTGAATATTCACAAATGAAAGCTTTCCGTCACACTACGGTATTATATAGCCTTAGTGAAAGGATTGTTCACTCTTAGAATAAATGGTGCTGATTAGCTTTTCTTGTCCCACATTTGGAACCTTGAAAGGTTCTTCAAAGACATGAAAGAACAGGGGCGGTGCTATAGGGAGGGAGCGGGGGCGATCGCCCCCTATGATTTTACAGATAATCAAAAAGAAGAAAGAGGAGAAAAGAAGAAAAAGAGGAGAAGGGAGAAAGAAGAATGTGGGAAAAGAGAGGACTGGGTCATGCAACTTTAATAATACCCCTATTTTTTCAATTAAAACGTAAATAAATTCACCTATGGGTCATCTTGCCCCCCTATCAAAATACCCTGGCGCCGCCCCTGTCAAAGAACCATTAAAGGTACTCTGAAGGGTTCTGAAAGAGTCTTAAGAACCATTATTGGTTGTACATGGAACCTTTTGGGGTTCTTGAAAATATAAAGAACCCTTTATCTTTTGTGTAGGATTTTAGCAACCAAAAAAAAAAAAAAGGATCTAAACGGCACATTTTTCTCAGAGTGTTGTGTGCCTCAATCTAGGCAGTTGTCCTTCAGTGATAACATGAACATGATGAAAGATGAAAGTTCTTTCATAATTACAACATCATCAGGCTACATTTCTAGGAAAACGAACAATATAAAGATGATTAAAATAATCAGCGGCCACATAGAGGTACAGATAGTCAGCCTGCAAAACACTTCCCTCAGTGTATATCTGATGATTATTTTGCGTTATCAAATTAGCAGCTCCGATCACCTATGCTGACATGCAGGAAAAAAATGAACGAGAGAAAAAAAAATTAAGAAAAAAATTAATGAATGAAATACATAAAAAAACAACACCGTTTAATAATGGCCTACTATATTCCTAACCATATCTTCCCCCGTCAACCTATTTCAAACTTTACCATGTGTATTCACTATCATTTTTTTTAAATCTCTTTTTTTTTTTTCAGGTGGGAGCAAGACTAGCCAAACTGTCTCGTTTGATGGATTTAATGACGATAGCAATTTCTTTAGCGGAACCTTTTTCAGCTGCAATACGTTCACACTCTCCTCCTCCACCACGGGCCCGACCTCGTTACCAACGACGGGTTCCAGTCTTAATATCTACGAGCATGAGTTGTGCGAGTTAGAACAACCTGCTACGACGCAATCTGCTACTACAAAACTTGCTACAACACAACCAGCTACAACACAACCTGATACGACACAACATCCTACGACAGAACTCGCTACAACACAACCTGATACGACTCAACATCCTACAACACAATCTGATACAACACAACCTGCAGCTACGACAGAACTCGCGTCAACACAACCTGATACGGCACAACATCCTACCACGCAACCTGATACGAAACAACCTGGTACAACAAAACCCGACGGAGCACAACCCGCTGTGACACAAGACGATGCAACACCTCCTGGTATGACGAAACCAGATTCAGTCCTAATTCCGGTGTTGTCACTCTGTATTGACTTCGTGTACGCATGATCGTTCGAAATTTTGCGTAAAAAGGGGTCTTTTTTTTGAGCATGTTCGCGATTGCGAAAAAAAGGGTTGTTTTCATGAGCTTGTACTCGATATTGAAAAAAAAAGTGTTTTTGAGCTTGTCGACCTGAACTCGAAATTGAAAAAGGATGTCTTTTTCTGGTCCTTGTTTGCAAAAAGTGTACTTGGAATGCGAAAAATAGGAGTGTTTTTTAAAGGCCAATTTGTACCCATTTCGTGCCAAACAGGGGTAAAAATGGCTAAAAATGTACTTCAAACTCCGCGAAATAGGGGTCAAATTCTGGGTTGCCGAACGATCATGGTTACACCTTTGAATATAGAGTGACAACACCCATAACACCGGGGTCCTAATAAGGTTCCTCTTAAAGCAAACCCTCACCCAAATGATTAGAGTAGGTACGCTCCAAGATGAAATGTTTTCCTGCCTATTGATGTGCAATATTCCTCACGCAAAATATATACGAGATGCAGGAGCGGTTCTAGTGCAAAAACTTGAGGGGGTGGGGGGCTACATGGGGAGTTGGAGGATTGTAATGTAATCTATGTGATATATAGCCTACCTTTATTTACCTATATGGTCATTGGTCATATGTTACAGTGGTCAAATCTAATGAAATTATAGGTTCATATCCTAGTTTCTAATTGCTGCAGTCATGGTCATAATCTTGTCTAATTTCTCCAAATGCAGCTGAACCTCTTACGGATTCCACTCGACAGCCCAATGCCCGTCTCAAATCAAGCGTGTTCACCCCGGCCAAAGACAGCAAGGGACGCACTCTGATTGGCTACTGTCTCACTGATCACGTGATGAAGACAGTATCAATGGTGAGTCAGATAAAATGTGCCATGATGTGCAATGACGTAGCTGAATGCAAGTCGTTCAATTACAAAGAGGGAGTTTGTGAACTGAATGAGGAAAGGAAAGAGAGTGTTGGTTCTAGCTACTTCTAACGGTCTAGTGGATGTATCTATTATGAACCAAAGTAATGGAAGAACTCATCAGCTGGTTACAACATGAAGGGACTCGAGAAGTAAATTAAAATAATAAAAATAAAAATATTTATCTTAGTATTTAAATAATTTTTATTTTTATTTTTTTTTTTATCTCATTATTGTTTGGCTTCACACTCTCCGAAAAAATATGGGTTGGTAAAAATATGAATCTACCAACTGTCGGTTATACAAATTTGTTTTAACCAACAGTAAGTAGGTTCAACTTGAAGATTTTAACCAACTTTTCTGAGAGTGCACCTGTACCTGGGAGGCGAAAAGCGAACTGAATCACTGTGACCCTTGGTCTCTCCTCCCAATATAACTGATTGGGGGATGTGCAGGTGGACCATACAACAGGTTTTTCCCTACTCTTATATGAATAGTGCAGTGGGTTCTTAACGTGCAAAGGTGGTGACTCTCCTCTACACGGGGCCTCCATCTAACGTCCTATCTTACATACACCATGTGAACGATTTTTTTCTCTCTTTTCATTTTGTGTTTCATAATATCTATATAGATATTTTGTAAATATACGCAGTTATTTACGCAGTTTCAAAGCGTTGGAAGACTAATTTGTCATATTTTAGTGGAATCATGGATGTTTATTAATAATATTTAGCTTTTTTCCACATTATGTGACTTTTGAAAAAGAAAAAAGAAGAAGAAGAAAAAAAGGAACATTGATTACAATTACCCACAAATAAAGGTGGGGAAAATAGGTTTTTTTTTTTAGTTCTGAATGTTCGTAACAAATAGCACCCGTTCTTGTACATATTGTATTGTAGAAATTTGCATATAAATTACGTTATGCCCTTCTTAAGTGCTTTGAGTGATTTTCATTGTATTTATTCTTGTTTCCGAAATGAACCTTTTAAGAAGCCATGCAAACTTGCTCATGAGGGACTCAAAAATAAGCCTGTAGTTTTTATATTTATCTTGGTATTTCTACTGCTTAAGTGCAGCATGTATCATGTATACGATTTTTTTCTCTTTTAAGTTTATGTTACGTAATATTCTGTAGAAGCTAATATAGATATTGTGTAAATATAATGTAATTCAGTTTCAAAGCTTTGGAAGAATAACAGTCATAATCGTGATAATACTCAGTGGAATCACGGATGTCTTTTTAAATATTCACCTTTTTCACATGCGACTTTTGAAAAAAAAAAAAGAAAAACGTTGATTATTATCATTCACAAAATAATGTAGGAGGGAAAAATCAGGTTTTTTTTTCTTCTTCAAGTTTGAAAGTTCGTATCAAAGTGCACTCATTCTCGATTATTTGTATAAATTTGCATAAAAACCGACCATTTATGCCCTATTTATGTTCTTAAATGAGTTTATTGAAGTGGTTTCAATGATTGGTTTGAATGAGTTCCATTGCATTTATTATTAGATTCGAAATGAACCTTTTAAAAAGCCATGCAAACTCAAGTTGCTGATCTTTTGACAATATCTTCATAATTTTACCTCGTGTCAGCCCATCAAAGGGTAATGTTATGTTCATCGCTTTATGTTAATATCACATTTTTGACGATTTATAGGGATATCTAATCATTTTATAAATCTAATCATTGGTTACAAGTATTGGTATTGACCACCAACGAAGCTTGGAACCCTCTAAATGCGGACACAGCATCATAGAAGAAATATCCTATTCGGCTTCATTACTGGCATCTGTTTGATTAAAGGATAAAATGCGTTAACTAATTGTAAAAAAAATCCATATTCCACCGTTTTGGAAACCACTGAATGGAGTGCAATTTTGAGAGACAAAGAGAAATGTAAAAACGAATCCAATTCAAAATTTGAGAGTGGGAATATCATTTTACTGTAAGATAAATGAATTTAAAAAATGATAGATTGAAAAGTTTAATCTTGTTGGTGATGTGGTTTACGAGATAGTTCCTTTTGACACAATGATTAATGAAATTTTACATGTTTTGTTCTAGCTTTTACTGCATACATCATGTACATGTGCATCTGTATATGTATTTTCATGCAAATTTCGCCAGACCATTGTCGCAGATGGAGCTGTCACCGATGCAGTACCGAAGTCATTTATCAACAGAGTTTGGTCAACTTGGTTCCAGTTGGGTGACAACATGCATGGTGCATTTCTTTCATCGTGTTCCAAAAACAAAACAAAACAACCAAAACAAAAGCAACCAGGACGGTAACTAAGCGGAAATCTCTGTTGGGCCTTACGGGAGACGCATAAGAAAAAAAAAATCCCTTTTTTGAGAATAGAAAAAAGTTCCTTAGCTTTTTTCGTGTACCTTTTTAGTCTACAGTTCTGTGACAAGTGAAAAAAAAAAAACTTAACCGCATCGGCTAAACTCTTCGAACGGATGGTACATTGCAGTGAAACTACATCCAAAGTTATATCGACTGTCAATCATTATCGAATTTTCAATGTACTGTTAACAATGACATTGGCAGTGGGATTGGTGTTGATCGGTACATGTATCACAAATTGCTAACTGCCAATTGATGATGAAAATTAATGCTTGAACGCGTGATCGGCTCTGATTCAATTATTTTAGCGGGATTCACACGGCCGAATCGCAAATGCATATATGTACTCAGAATGTAATGCAAATTAGTTTTTGTTTCAGCTTTCACTTTATCCATTAAAATAGTATAGTTTAAAAGATTAGTGCAGTGAGTGCCTTCATTGTATATATATTTTTTGTTGTATTTTTGTCCAATATCTTCAGAGAGTCAAACCAAGGCTTATTTCCACTTTTCTGTTTTGTTTGAGGCATGTTGGGTACAAGAAGTAAAGAGAGAGAGAGGGGAGAGAGATGGAGGGGAGAGAAAGAGGGAAAGGGAGAATGAAAGAGAGAGAGAGAGAGCGTGAGAGAGAGAGGGTTTAGGAGGCGAGGGCACAGGAAGTGGAAGAGAAGAGAAGAAATAAATGCAGATCAGGAACTCTCTCTAAAAAAAGAGTGAACGCGTTCACTCTTTTTTTTTTTTTTTTTGAGAGAGAGAGAGAGAAGGGAAGTAGATACAGAACGTGTAAGATAAGGGACCGAATTCTCAAAAGAGGTTTAAACCATAATTTAGACCATGCATGGGCTATCTAGCCCTGGTTTAAATTCAAACCACGGTCTGAACATTGGTGATATTCACGGAGGATGGACTAAAAAAAAAACTTATGGTTTTAACAATATCAAGGTTTGGACCTTGGTCAAACAGTGGTTTGAATTCAAACCTCTTTCGTGAATTCGAGGAGCTAAGATGGTGTGTATGAGAATGAGAGAGAGAGAGAGAGAGAGAGAGAGAGAGAGAGAGAGAGAGAAAGAGAGAGAGAAAGAGAGAGAGAGAGAGGGAGAATTTTTATTGTTTTGAAATAAAGATTGCGTGGGAAGAAAGGGATGTAGATACAGAAGATGCAAGATAGCAAGAGGGAGTGTGTGTGTGTGTGTGTGTGTGTGTGTGTGGGTGTGTGTGGGTGTGTGATGGCGTGCGTATTTTGTTTTTGTTTGTTGTTTCTAGGTGGGTGTGTGTGGGGTGAGGGAGGGGAAGAGGGAGAGATATCCAAGTTCTATTGTTTATTTTTTTTGCCAGCCGATGGGGGAAGGGGAGGGGGTGGGTGGGCACGTGTACCCCCGTGCCCCCCATAGTTACGCCAATGGATCCTTTCAGAATCATGTATTGCTGTGTATTTCTTTGAAATCCTAGCTACGCCACTAATTCTAGACGGAATTAACGGGAAATATTTGGCTCTGCCTCCTTGCCCCCCCCCCCCCCTCTGATAATAGGCACCTGTTCCGCCGCTGCAACGAGGCGCCTTGAACCACTCGACCGCGGCACCTGATGAAGGGAAATAAGATACAAAAAAGTCGGTCTCGCGGGCCGTCCGTCTCGCGGGTCTTCGGCCTCGCGGGCGGACCCCATTTTTTCGTTCTTACGAACCAGCGAATAGGTTTGTAAGTTATAATTCGAGTTTTCTTCCTATGTGGTGCTTAATACAAAGATGATATTAAAATACAGTATATAAACTGTTTTACTTTGCAAAACTGCTGGAAAACAACGATCATAAGCATATAAATTCACTGCTCAAAATAAGGTGCAAAACTTCAAACGCGTTTTTCTCTGAACTGTGTTTTTCCGCGAGGATGGGCTATTCGCCGGCTCGTAAGACCGCGGCAACATACCATATAGTGGGAATATAAGATAAATCTTTTTAAAAAATAAGAAAACAGGGAACAGTAGGATCTCTCTCCCTCTCCCATACACACTCACTTTCTCTTGTTATTCTGTATTCATTTCCCTTTCTTCCCACCCAACATGCCCAATCAGCGCATAGAGCATAGCAGAAAATGAATACAATTATTATAGTATAATTAAGTATTCAAGTGAAATTATGATAATGCACAGGTTTGACAGAAAGAATCATTCTTTCAAAACGGTAGGACATGTTTAAAGCAAAACATTGTATATTAGTATAAGCCCGGCGCACACTATACGATCCGACTGCGACACCCGATTTTCGAACAAATGGATTTTGCTTTAAATGTGAAAGTTTAAACAAGTAAACTGATCATTTTTGAAGTTTGGCATAATGATAGGAAAACTAAAATCAAAATTTTGGTTAACTGCAAGCCTTGTGTTCGGAGTAAAGGCCACATCGGCTTCAAATCTTAGCCGATCGCAAGATTGCTATGACGTCACTATGATTTGGAATTGAATTCGCTTTTATTCATACAGGGAGGCTCGCAGCAGCCCGGAATTTCGATGTAAGTGTTCATACGACTATTCGGAATTTTGATCATGAAGATCTCACATGTTTGAATGTTCATATCAAATGCTATATATTTTTTTTCCAAAATCGGATCGCAGTCGGATCGTACAGTGTGCGCCGGGCTTTAGCTTCGTACGTAAATTGACAATATAACTACCGTACCGGTACTAGTATTTGGCATCATTTCAAACGGGATGCTGAGAAGTAGTCCAGATTCCGGACTATTTATATCATATCTCCACTATTGCGCAATCTCCCCGACTCGCTGCAAGCCGAAGAGTGCGCTATCCCCGCATTGCTGCCCCTCGGTTCTTCAGCCGGATGTTTGGAGCTCGTCTCGTGATCGTTTGATAACCTTCGGCGGCTGTAGTAAGAAAACAGAAGAACCAGCCAGAATCTGGACTGGTTGAGAAGAGGACAATAGCAATTTGTTCCAGATGAGATGACATACAAAATTCAGGGGTGTAGAGTTGACTTTCCAAATTAATGTGTTCACTCGATGAGAAAACTTTTAGAAGTCTTTTCAGTGAAGTGAGGGTGGAAGGTTTTTATTCTCTTCATGGATGATGGGTCATGAAAGAGAAAGGGAGTGTTGATTCAGTTCGGAGAAAAATAGCGGGTCATTGGTGAAGTGGTAGGCAGACTCAATAAAGTTGATGACTTGTTGATAAAATGGATGCCATTACAGAGATCTGGTGACTTTGTGGAGGCTTTATCTAATAAATTGTTGAATTTTAATGTCTGTGTAGCATAAAGATGTTCAGAAAGATAAAACACAGTCAGAAATTATTTGGTTTTGAAGTATAAGATGTTATTATCAAGATATCTATCACTGAATTCCGCCATTTGCAAAACCGTACATGGGTAAGCATTTTTCTAACGTTAACACTGCAGTCTATGGGGTTAAAAAAAGGTCTTCCATTTCCGATTGATTTTCACTTTTTGTGAAGCACATGATGATGCTTTAGAAGTACATTTTTCAAGGCTGTACTCAATAGCAAGTAGGGCCACGCAGCTCCAATTTTTTTTTTTTTCAACAGTTACTCATTGGCTTTCAGGAGTGTGACTTCTGATGCAAGGGTTTAGTGACGGTTCAAATCAGTATAATAGAGTAAGAAGTGAAATTGACACAATTGAGAAATTAAGAAACAAGATGGATTGAGGAAAATACTACAGTGGATAAATTGCACTAGCAAATGGGTTTCATTATTATGATTAAAAGCCGAGGGACAGTCTTTCAAGTCTTTCAGCCATAAATTTTGTTAATAGCCTCTGTATGGGCATTATAGAATACTGGATATAATTTATATATATATTATTTTGTCTATCCCATCCCGAAAGATTTCCGGTCATTATGGTCTTCATTGGAAGATAACAGAATAGAGCTGTCGGGCTGTGTTTGACTGTAATTATTCTATTCAAAACTTTATTTGAAACGTAATCCGATCTGGGTTTTATTCCAAAACGATTTTAATACTATTGAATGGTGACAGCCTGGAGTTCATCTAGATCTATGCCGTTATATCATAAAATAAAGAGGATACGTGAGAAGAGAAAGGGAAAAGTAACCGCTCAACATGCTCAGTGTAACCCTCTGAGAAAAAAATGAATTATTACTTTCATTTTGTACAGAAAATTCTTTCGCTTCGTTCGACTGAAGCGTGTGTTCAGTTATATAGATTCCCCCCCCCCAGGCGAATTTTTTTTTTCCTACGACATTTTCGCTCCTTTTGCGTGCGCACATGGTCATTCTCCGCGACTTCATAAATATTCATAATGTACATCATTGTGCCATTGATCAACGCCGCTGCGCACATGGTCATTCTCTGAGACGACCTCACAAAATATTCATAGGTAGCTAGGCTACGTCATAATGCCATTAATGCGCGCTTTGCTCCTCTCTAATTTTGTCTGCACACACGATGAGATTTGTGCGCGTGCAAACATTAACTCTAAGTTGATTTTTTTTTAAAGCATCACTTTGATACTTTTATTCTTAAGAATTTCGGGCCTATTTTGGGTTTTAGAATAATTAGAAATACATGTACAATATGAGAAAGTTTCGCACTGGGCAGAATTTGTAAAGTATGATGATTGGGTTACTCACCCTAATATGGTTGAAAAGTAGAATTACGAACATCAACCAATACAATAGAACCCAGGTTACATGTTCTTATCGTGGTCAGCATAAAATATGGTTGATATTGTGACAACAAAATCTGACAAGTAGATCGTCACTTGCATATATATGAGCTAAAACCACTTTCATCCGAATAACAATTATGATATACAGTTAATATATAAATATACAAATGTTTTATGGAACTAGATAGATTTTCGACTGGAGCAGTCAGAATTAATGCCTCTGCCCTGTTACGAGATAAGAATGATGTGTGACCTTTAAGGCGTTTCTGGTTCTTTATTCCGTTCCACTAATCATCAATGATGGTTCTCTGTAATCAACAATGAAACAACAATACTAAACACATTATAACAATTTGCATAACCGATGAACACTTGCACTATACGAGGATGGCAGTAACCGCATTGAATATACACATGTATGCATCAATTTACTACAGTCCAACATGTATGATATAAATCAGAAATATTATGTTAGGCCTAAACTGATCCTTAATGAAGCTTTTAGCAAATACATTAATATTGACGTAAAATTATTAAAATAATCATATCCAGTCAACGTATACAAAAGCCTAATTTACATAACCATAACGTTACTCAGTCTGCTTTATTAATAATCTTTGGACAGCCTAACTAAATAAATGTTAGCTTTATGAGATCTTAGTGCATAATCACATAGGAATGTTGTATGTTTACGCATCAATTATGCCCTTGTGCCCCCATTTTGTGCACAAAACCCGCGCCAGCGCGCGATCCTGATTTATGAAGTCGCGCGCGGAGAATGACCTGATTAATGCGTAAACATACAACATTCCTATGTGATTATGCACTAAGCTCTCATAAAGCTGCCATTTATTTAGTACGTTGACTGGATTTGATTATTTTAATAATTTTACGTCAATATTAATATATTTGCTAAAAGCTTCATTAAGGATCAGTTTAAGGCCTAACATATATTTCTGATTTATATCATACATGTTAGACTGTAGTAAATTGAGGCATACATGTGTATATTCAATGCGGTTACTGCCATCCTCATATAGTGCAAGTGTTCATCGGTTATGCAAATTGTTATAATGTGTTTATTATTGTTGTTTCATTGTTTATTACAGAGAACCATCACTGATGATTAGTGGAACGGAATAAAAAGAACCAGAAACGCCTTAAAGGTCACACATCATTCTTATCTCGTAACAGGGCAGAGGCATTAATTCTGACTGCTCCAGTCGAGAATCTATCTAGTTCCATAAAACATTTGTATATTTATATATTAACTGTATATCATAATTGTTATTCGGATGAAAGTGGTTTTAGCTCATATATATGCAAGTGACGATCTACTTGTCAGATTTTGTTGTCACAATATCAACCATATTTTATGCTGACCACGATAAGAACATGTAACCTGGGTTCTACTGTATTGGTTCATGTTCGTAATTCTACTTTTCAACCGTATTAGGGTGAGTAAACCAATCATCATACTTTACAAATTCTGCCCAGTGCGAAACTTTCTCATATTGTACATGTATTTCTAATTATTCTAAAAACCAAAATAGGCCCGAAATTCTTAAGAATAAAAGTATCAAAGTGATACTTTAAAAAAAATTCAACTTTGAGTTAATGTTTGCACGCGCACAAATCTCATCGTGTGTGCAGACAGAATTAGAGAGGAGCAAAACGCGCATTAATGGCATTATGACGTAGCCTAGCTACCTACGAATATTTTGTGAGGTCGTCTCAGAGAATGACCATGTGCGCATGCGTTGATCAATGGCCCAATGATGTACATATTATGAATATTTATGAAGTCGCGGAGAATGACCATGTGCGCACGCGCAAGGAGCGAAAATGTCGTAGGAAAAAAAAATAGCCCCCGGGAGTGCGTTAAAGGGCCAGGATGGAGAGAAAAGGATGTCCATATAGGTGTTTGTACATGAAGTTATACAAAATTACATGGTCAAGCGATGGCTTCTGACGTAACACGGCCTTCGAGTTTTAAGCCGATGTGATTGGTCAATATCCAGAGGTCACGTGGGTGACAATGGAGAAGACGCCCTGCTCTACATACACTCGTCGCAATTAAAGAAAGAGAGAGAGAGAGAGAGAGAGAGAGAGGAGAGAGAGAGTTTGCACAGTGACACACCCCAGTCTTTGTGACTAACTTTGCTAAATAAATTGTTTCATAAATATTTCGCTCTTAAACAAGTCTTCACTTTCAAAGTTCGAGAGTTATAACACAATATCGGTCACTTCTAGAGAGGGGTGAATTTCATTCCAGATGAAAATAAGGCTTCAGCTTCATATCGCCAGACTGCCAGTGATGGAATATTGAAAACAACGCTTGTTCATCAATCTAAACGCATGTTTGCTCATTCTGTTTTAGGACAGTAGAAAGGTGATAGTTACTTTCTTTCTCTGGTTTTCCCTTAAACACCATCTTTGCTCTGGAAGGAAGCGTGATATTTCCAAGTTCGTCTTTGCTATCGTATGCCGTACGATCGTTTACGTTTGCAACGTCACTGCTACGTTGGACTTGTAACATTCCATCAATTCCTCGTCACAATTATCGAAAGAGAAGATATCTCATGAGATATCTCATCTTGATCAATATCGTGCATGAGAACATGATCGTCTGAGCAATTTTCTGTAAACTTGATAGGATCCCATGACAGTTATGTCGAATCGCCGTGAACCAATCATCCTTTCTGTTCTCATATGGTTTCTATTTGTACTTTTGGGGGTGAGTAAATCCAAACTGCTTTTGTTTTTAATCGACCTGTTTACTAAAGTATTCAAATATATGCACGTTTCCCTCCAGAACCCCTCGTTACCATTTATTCAGCTCACCTGTTATGCATAATGGCATCTGAAAAGATTTTGCATACATTAGTTGTTGCTATATGGGGCAAAACTCGGGGCAAAATTAGTAAACCGGGTCTATTCAAATTTAATCAAAGCATAGTCAAAGGATTGCCATCAATTTGCTTTGATACTTGTAAAATTCGTTTTAATATTTTTGATTAGCTATACATGAAATCATAAATGATCATTGGAGTGTATAAATTATTATTAAATCTTGAACATAGACATACACAGTGAATAACTGAATATTGAATGTAATCAGTGTTCAAATTTGAACAAATAAATGATGGGTACTAATAATTGCTTTTTAATATACTAAAAATTTGTAAGCATACTTAATAAGTGAATAATAACATTGAAACTGATTTGAAATTCTAGCAGCTCAGTGAACATGATGAATTCTTTTATAAAGCAATGTGTTAAGTACTGAATAAAATTGGAAAAATTTACGAGAATAATGACAATTTAATTTCTAATACTAGTACTTCAGATAGTGTGATTTCAAGCTTTATACACGTAATAACTGAACAATGGAAATTAACCACATTTTCAGTACTAGCAGATCAACGAAAGTAATCAATAAATTTTTATTAAGCACTTTATGAAATTGAATATATCATTTCAGTGAATGAGATCTCCATTTATTGCTTCGATGAATGTATTTTTTCATCAGTAATATGATTTAGCCGTTGTATATACTGACCAACTAACTAAATTATCGAGATTCATGTGAATTTCATTTCTTTTACCCTATAATGAATGGTTTTGAACTTGGTGCATTCTTTACTGAATAACTATACTCGAAAATCGGGCATAATTATAGTTCCTATTCTAACTGGTTACTGATTGCAAACCCTCAACGAAATTTGGTCATGAGCCCTGTTGTTTAATCATTGTTGTTGTTTTTTTAAATAGTAATTATTAATGTTTATATAAATTATAATCATATAGTGTTATCAGAAGGATGAAAGTAACACCATACAGTAGTGCTGGTAACTCCTATAAGTGATATCGCTAGCGGCTTGCAAACTAGTTTTTACTCAATTACTATTCAAGATGGCGACTATAATGATAATGACTTTTACCACCATTTTATATATTTTTTCCAGTTGTTTGATTATCTCACAACTGTGTGTACCTAATTTCTACAAATATTGTATTAAATTGTAAGGATATCTTAACCGAAACATGTTTCAAGATTAACAATAATGATTTATCTTATACTTTTCATATGTAAATATAAATGCATTGTTCATGTTCGCCGTAATTTGTCATTGATGTCCATTACATGAAATAATAATTATAAATAATAACGTCTTATTTCAAGAGCAGCTATTTCAGTTTTATCAGCTGCTCTTCCAGCGGGCCCTGCATAACATAATATGTTATTATTACCCTTCTTCATTCTTGTATGCCGAGCGCCTGGCTGGAAGGCAGGAGGTCAGTCTTTGGTATGACTTGGCCAGGGATCGAAACCAACGACCCCCCGTTCATGAGGTGGACTCTCTATCCATTGAGCCAACATGCATATATAGTCACTGATAGTTGTGAATCCTACTATAATTTATATCTAGGGCTGCAGAAGTGTTTTCAGTACACCATTTCAATTCAGTTCAGTAACAATGATCATTATAATGGAGATTATAAAGTAGTTGAACACTGGAGCTTACAGAACATTCCATTTCTAACAGATATATAAATGTTATAAGAATTTTCTTTGAGTTTTGAACATATAATTAAATGATAAATTCGAACCAATCACACTGGTAATTTCTTCCGTAGATGACCATAATGACTATTTCAGTTTTTGTTTTAAAGATACGTCTCTTTTGGTTAATCGACCCAAGTATTCAGAATACCAAAATGAAATTTTTATATTTCAAATTCAATGTATCAGTTTATACCAAACAAATTCGCCTGTACTATTTTGGATGCGCTTTAAATAATCACTTGAAATAATAGCAATTCTGCTTTTCTTCTACTATTTTAATCAGTAAACCATTTATTTTTCTGTCTATCTGCACAATCATGTACATATTTAAATCTTAATAGTCAACCGTTTTTTTTTACAGTAACTTTTTTTTTCTAGATGGATACGATACGACAATTTCATTGTGTATAATTATGGTAATCACGCGTGTCGTGGATTTATCTTAGCTTGTGTGTGTGTGGTGGGGGGGGGGGCGGAGAGTTTTACATCTTATTATTATTTTTTTTTTTTGCTTCAGGAATTTGATACACTTGTTTACCCCCCCCCCCCCACAATAATCAATAGTAGTTAAAGCATCAGTGACATGAAATTTGTGTCTTTCTTTTCCTTAATACAGTTGATAACACGCTCAAATGGAACACCTACATGCGGCACTCTGTCAATTGGTAATATCAATTTAATGTTAACATATTTTCTACGTCTTTAATTACGTATATCGTCTCTCTTGTAAACTTAGCAATGACGTAACAAGCACAATGGCCACAACAAGTCAGAAACATTAACTGCTAAAAGCTCGTTCAAAATATATGTACCGGTAAACCGATTCAAAGAAATCAGCGTTAAGTACTGCGAGGCACAATGTCTGTTAGATGCTTAGATATTATAATCAACAGCAAAGGTAAATGAGTATAATACTCGTAGGTCCTTTCCACCTGAAACATCCTCATTTTTCTTTCTTTTATACGCTGTTTACCGCTGCATATATCTGACCAGGCCTTTTAATAGATAAACGTGAATATTGACCGTAAATCTATATGTTTTCATTATGATTATAAATACCGTGCTCACTTAGTGCGGAGAATTTTTCTTTAATTTTTCATAACACGGTGTGAGAATGAAAAAGAGACTGAAAAACAAGAATGAGGGCAATTATGCACATAGATGATCTCAAAATTCGATAGCAATCATCATTAATATTTGTGGGCAGTGTATGTGTGAGAGCTTCAGGCTGAGAAGTAAATTGTATTTACAATGGACGGGGGGGGGGGGGGGAACTAAAGTCTTTCAGACCTTTCATTTATCTACATTTTCGTAAATAATTGAATCTAGATGTAAACTTTTTATAGAAATATCACGCACTCGAGGCTGTTTGGCCACGCATGTCTATTGCATATAAGTGTTTTATACACTGTTACCCGTAAAGTTGGAATGGAATTGCTAACCTTCAGTCCATTTATGAAATGATCGTGAAAATGATTTATCATTTATTTGTAAAGGATTTCTAGGTCTACATTCTCAGATTACTTTTTTCGGGGAAAAATGTGTGGTTATGAATTTCTTGATAAAGCATGTGAGTAAGTCATGACCAGGGACCTAGTAGGCCTATTGCTTTAAGTCCTCTTCAACGGTAATGAGGATTAATCATTAATGCCTTACAAAAGGGCACTAGACTCTAGACTGGTTTATATTGCATCAACATAGTTTTGAACGAGGGGCCTCCCGGTTACGAAGCTCATGTTTTACCACTCAATCATGGCCATACGCAGCTGGAGCAGGGGGGTAAAACAAGAAAACGTAATGAAGTATCAATACTGCATTGCACCCAGCCCCCAGCCTCCGACATAACTGTATGATCCTCCTGGATATATGATTATAACTTTATTCGTCATGAATAGGGCCTAATAAGTCATATAACAATTACTTGATGGAAGGATTATTTTGAGGTAAGAGAGAAAAAAAGTATTCTAACGTTATCATGGTTATGAGCAACAGTGTACATAGATTTGAAAAGAAAATCATTTGTATTATTGTTACCACTATCATTATCATCATTACTGTTATCATTATTATTATTATTATTATTATCATTATTATTATTATTATTATTATTATTATTATTATTATTATTATTATTATCATTATTATTATTATTATTATTATTATTATTATTATTATTATTATTATTATTATCAATAGTAATAGTAGTAGTAGTGGTAGTAGTAGTGGTAGTAGTAGTAGTAGTAGTAGTAGTAGTAGTAGTAGTAGTAGTAGTATATAGTAGTAGTAGTTTCATCATCATCACTTATTGTTATTATTTGTTATCATCATTATCATTGTTTTTGATGTTGTTATCATCATTATTTTCCCATCATAATCACTTTATAAGGCCCAACACTATTAGTATTACTGTTTTTTAGTATATGATTGTACCATTTAAGGTCTATATTACTGTTTGAGCTCTGCAGGCATTACATTTTTTCTTTTTTTAAAATTCACATTTCAGATATACATTCTCCTTCATGCCATAACAGTGCGAGAACTTTCGATGAATGTGATACTGGAATAAGAAGTAATATCCACGTGACTAACGCTGCTGTTACAGTGGGTTCTGATGCCGCTGTGGATGCTACCGACGCTGCAAACAGCATCATACAATGCAGAGAAAAAACCTGCATCGAGCTTGCATTTTTTCTCCTCACCCAGTACTCACAACAATTCTGCTTTACCCTGGAATATCCATTTGGTCCATCCATTGCTTACTTCAGTGCGCAGATTACACTGTCGTATACAGGTGCCAAGGCTTGCTTGTTGTAATACAAAAGCCAAACAATATTTGAAAAATGAAAACAGAACAAAACAAAAAACAACAAACAAACAAACAAACAAAACAAAACCACCGCCGTGCTTTCTTTATGATAATATTGTTTAACCAGGGAAGCCTCATAATCGATAATAGCTGTTCTTCCTGGGGGCCCCTCAATTAGCAATTGCCAGGTAGGCCTACCCATTTACACCTGGGTGGAGTGTGGCAAATGTAGATTAATGTCTTGCCTAAAGAATGAACCTCTGCATCTCATTTTAGATTAGATTAGATTGGATTAGATTAGTTGCATAATGATTATTGTATAATTTCGCGCTTCACATTTTTGTCTCACACATGTCATACCTATGCGTAACTATAATGACACACGATGAGGGAAGGAATATGCTTAGGCCCTGTGTTGCATTACTCAATTTTGACATTCATTTAGTACGCACATACCCCCCCCCCCCACACACACACACACAATCACGCGTACCCTCGCCAAGACACCCTCACATATCTTCACGTCACTGTACACCCAGGCAGGGCCGGTGCCTTTTTTTGTGATGGGGGGGGGGGGGAGGGGCAAGATGACCCATAGGTAAATTTATTGAAAAATAAAAAAATAGGGGTATTATACTACGGCTGCATGACCCAGTCCTCTCTTTTCCCATACTATTATTTCTTCCTCCTCCTCTGTTTCTTCTTTTTTCCTCTTTTCTTTTTTGTTTTGTTTTTGATAACTTGAAATATCATGGGGGGCAGTCGCCCCCTACCTCCTGTATCGCCGCCCCTCCACCCGAGACAGCTATTGTTCCTCTTGTTCTCCTGTCTTCGGAAGGCTCATGGAATAAGGCTCAAATCTCTTGTCTGACATCCGAGGACTACTGTTTGACATACGAGGACCATTAATTCTCAGGAATTTTTCTGTGTTCACTATCCTCGCTTGTAAAGCTATAAGAGGGTACCCCCACACTCGTGCTGGGATTTTTTGATGCCGTTTACCACCACATATCTGAACAAACTTTCATGATGATTATTTTAATACTAACAACCTGACAACGATACAGAAATAGTCGGGTACATTTGAACAATGTTTGCCAGGATTGGTTTTCTTTTGGTCAGTAATTTCACAGCAATAACCCCGTTTGATAGGTTGGAAATTGTGTAAAGCATCTTGTGAATTATTTATAACATTCACATTTCACAATTAAACAAAATTCAAAGAAAGTTGATTAATTCAAGATGGAAATACAAAATGGAAATGCAAAATATCCCCCAAATAAATGAAAATTTTAAAAAGCGAATTTACTGTAGATTTTTTGTTTGTTATTCTAGGTATCTTGGTCCATATTCATTAAAAAGAAATTTGTGAAAAATGTATTCCATGTCTTGATTTCATGTCTTGAATTTCAGATCTTGTACTTTAGCATATGTTTTATAGAAATGGAAGTAAACGAACAAGTGAAATGGTCCAGATCACTTATTTAAGTGGGAAATGTCGAGTATTTTGTTCGCAACTCGCCAATGCTTGTTCGGTGGCAAGCTTAAGAATAGTACAAAACTTATTAGTTTCCCCTACCATAAAACATTTCCGTATATGCTCAACATATTTTAAAGTTCAGTTATAAGAATTATAAGAGGAAATTTTTGGAGTCAAATTTCAACAAAAAATAGATAAGATGTTCTCAGTAATTTCCCATTGTGAGTGAATATTCACAATTGAAAGCTTTCCGTCACACTACGGTATATAGCCTTAGTGAAAGGATCGTTCAATCTTAGACAGAATGGTGCTGATTGGCTTTTCTTGTCCCACATGTGGAAACATGAAAGAAAAAGGGCGGCGCTATCGGGAGGGGGGCGGGGGAGATCGACCCCTATGATTTTTCAAGTGATCAAAAAGAAGAAAGAGGAGAAAAGGAAGAAAAAGAGGAGAAGGAAGGAAGAAGAGTGTGGGAAAAGAGAGGGCTGGGTCATGCAACTATAATAATACCCATATTTTTTCAATTAAAACGTAAATAAATTCGCCTATGGATCATCTTGCCCCTATCAAAATACCCTGGCGCCGCCCCTGTCAAAGAACCATTAAAGGTTCTCTGAAGGGTTCTGAAGGAGTCTTAAGAACCATTATTGGTTGTACATTGAACCTTTTGGGGTCCTTGAAAATATAAACAACCCTTCATCTTTTCTGTAGGGTTTAAGCATAAAAAAGGGATCTAAATGGCACATTTTTCTCAGAGTGTTGTGTGCCTCAAACTAGGCAGTTGTCCTTCAGTGATAACATGAACATGATGAAAGATTAAAGTTCTTTCATAATTACAACATCATCAGGCTACATTTCTAGGAAAACAAACAATATAAAGATGATTAAAATAATTAGCGGCCACATAGAGGTACAGATAGTCAGCCTGCAAAACACTTCCCTCAGTATATATCTGATGATTATTTTCCGTAATCAAATTAGCAGCTCCGATCACCTATGCTGACATGCAGGAAAAAAAATGAAAGAGAGAAAAAAAAAAGAATGAAGAAAAAAACTTAATGAATGAAATACATAAAAAACAACACCGTTTAATAATTGCCTACTATATTCCTAACCATATCTTCCCCCAGTCAACCTATTTCAAACTTTACCATGTGTATTCACTATCATTTTTTTGAAATCTCTTTTTTTTTTCAGGCGGGAGCCAGACTAGCCAAACTGTCTCGTTTAATGGAGTTAATGACTATAGCTATTTCTTTCGCGGAAGCTTTTCCGAATGCGATTCGTTCACACTCTCCTCCTCCACCACGGGCCCAACCTCATTACCAACGACGGGTTCCAGTCTTAATATCTACGAGCATGAGTTGTGCGAATTAGAACAACCTGCTACGACGCAATCTGCTACTACAAATCTTGCTACAACACAACCAGCTACAACACAACCTGATACGACACAACATCCTACGACACAGCTTGATACAACACAACCTGATACGACACAACATCCTACGACAGAACTCGCTACAACACAACCTGATACGACTCAACATCCTACAACACAACCTGCAGCTATGACAGAACTCGCTACAACACAACCTGATACGACTCAACATCCTACCACACAACCTGATACGAAACAACCTCCTACGACAGAACTCGCTACAACACAACCTGATACGACTCAACATCCTACAACACAACCTGCAGCTATGACAGAACTCGCTACAACACAACCTGATACGACTCAACATCCTACAACACAACCTGCAGCTATGACAGAACTCGCTACAACACAACCTGATATGACACAACATCCTACAACACAACCTGCAGCTACGACAGAACTTGTCACACCACAACCTGATACGACTCAACATCCTACCACACAACCTGATACGAAACAACCTCCTACGACAGAACTCGCTACAACACAACCTGATACGACTCAACATCCTACAACACAACCTGCAGCTATGACAGAACTCGCTACAACACAACCTGATACGACTCAACATCCTACAACACAACCTGCAGCTATGACAGAACTCGCTACAACACAACCTGATATGACACAACATCCTACAACACAACCTGCAGCTACGACAGAACTTGTCACACCACAACCTGATACGACTCAACATCCTACCACACAACCTGATACGAAACAAGCTGGTACAACAAAACCCGATGGAGCACAACCCGCTGTGACACAAGACGATGCAACACATCCTGGTATGACGAAACCCGATTCAGTCTTAATAAGATTCCTAGCAAACCCTCTCCCAAATGATAAGAGTAGGTATGCTCCAAGATCACATGTTTTTCTGCCTACTGATGTAAAATATTCCTTACGCATAATGTATACGAGATGCAGGAACGGTTCTAGTGCAAAAACTTGAGGGGGGGGGGGGCGGCTACATGGGGAGTTGGAGGATTGTAATGTAATCTATGTGATATATAGCCTACCTATATTTACCTATATGGTCATTGGTCATATGTTACAGTGGTCAAATCTAATGAAATTATAGGTTCATATCCTGGTTTCTAATAATTGCTGCTGTCATGGTCATAATCTTGTCTAATTTCTCCAAATGCAGCTGAACCTCTTACGGATTCCACTCGACAGCCCAAAGCCCGTCTCAAATCAAGCGTGTTCACCCCGGCCAAAGACAGCAAGGGACGCACTCTGATTGACTACTGTCTCACTGATCACGTGATGAAGACAGTATCAATGGTGAGTCGGATACAATGCGCCATGATGTGCAATGATGTAGCTGAATGCAAGTCGTTCAATTACAAAGATGGAGTTTGTGAACTGAATGAAGAAAGGAAAGAGAGTGTTGGTTCTAGCTACTTCTCACGGTCTAGTGGGTGTACCTATTATGAACGGAAGTAATGGAAGGATTCATCTGTTGGTTACAACATAAGCATAAGGGACTTGCGTAGTAAATAATTGTTATTTTTATTTTATTATTTGTTTGGCGTTACCTGTGCCTGGGAGGCGAAAAGCGAACTGAATCACTGTGACCCTTGGGTCTCCCGATATAACTGATTGGGGGGGGGGGGGGGGGGGGGGTTGCAAGTGGATCACTACAACGGGTTTTTCCCTACTCTTATACGAATAGTGCAGTGGGTTCTTAACGTGCAAAGGTGGTGACTCTCCTCTACACGGGGCCTCCATTCAATGTCCTATCTTACATACAACATGTGTACGATTTTTTCTCTCTTTTAATTTTGTGTTTCATATTAATATCTATATAGATATTTTGTAAATATACGCAGTTATATACGCATTTTCAAAGCGTTGAAAGAACAACTAGTCATATTTCAGTGGAATCACGGATGTTTATTGATTATTCAGCTTTTTTCACATAATGTGACTTTTGAAAAAGAATGAAGAAGAAAAAAGAACATTGATTATAATTTACCCACAAGTATAGGAGGGAAAAATTTGTTGTTGTTTTTTTTCAAGTCTGAATGTGGCGTCACAAATAATACCCGTTCTTGTACATATTGTATACATTGTAAAACTTTGCATATACTGTAAATGACGTTATGCCCTACTTAAGTGCTTTCAGTGATTTTCAGTGCATTTATTATTGTTTTCGAAATGACCCTTTTAAAAAACCATGCAAACTTACTAATAAGGGACTCGAAAAGTAAACTGTAGTTATTATAGTTATCTTGTTATTTCTACTCCTTATTAAGTGCACCATGTATATAATTTTTTTCTCTCTCCTACGTTTGTGTTACGTAATATTCTGTAAAAGCTAATATAAATTTTGTGTAAATATATGTGATTCAGTTTCAAAGTTTTGAAGAATAATAGTCATAATACCGAGTGGAATCACGGATGTCTATTCACATATTCAGCTTTTCCACATGTGACTTTTGAAAAAAAACCCAAAACCCCCCAAAACATTGATTATAATTATCCACAAATATAGGAGGGAAAAATCAGGGTTTTTTTTTCAAGTCTGGAAGTTCGTATCAAATAGCATTCGTTCTCGATTATTGTAGAATTTGCCAAAAATGACAATTTATGCCCTACTTCTGATCTTGAACTGTTGAATGAGTTTAGTGAAGTGCTTTCCATGAGTTTCGTTGAATTTAGTCTATTAGAAAAGAACTTATAAATGTCTTGCAAACTTGCTGAACTTTGGCATTATCTTCATAATGTCTACCGGGGTCCGCCCACTTGACCGAAGGCCCGCGAGGCCGAAGGCCCGCGAGACCGACTTTTTTTTTTTGTATCTTATTTTCCTTCATCAGGTGCCGCGGTCGAGTGGTTTAAGGCGCCTTGTTGCAGCGGCGTAACAGGTGCCTGCTATCAGAGGGGGAGGGGGGCAGAGCCAAATATTTCCCGGTAACTCCGTCTAGAATTAGTGGCGTAGCTAGGATTTCAGTTTAGGGGGCGGTAGTGAGCACGGGAAGCGCGCTCCCAAGGGGGGTGCAGGGAGGGGGAGTGTCCCCGGCGAGAAGCGCGGAAGCTCCGACGTTCCTTTGAATCGTTCCTTTCCTGCTCCCGCTCATCTTAATACGTCCTCTGCCTGTTATCAGGGGGGGGGGGGGGGGGTGGGGGCAGAGCCAAAAATGTCCCCGTAACTTAGTCCAGAATCAGTGGCTTTGCTAGGATTTCATTTTAGGGGGCGGTTGTGAGCACGCAAAACACTTACGAAACACTTAATACTGAGCGCGCGAAAGGCGCTCCCTTTAAGGGGAGTATTCTCCCTCCCCGCAAAGCACGGAAGCTCCGATGTTTTCTTCGAATAGTTCCTTGTCTGCTTCTGCTCTTCTTACGTTTTCCCCCCTTTTTTTTCTTCCTTTCTTTCTTTTTTTTTGTTGGCGTTTTTTGGGGGGCGCGCCTGCCCCCGCCCCCTTTGCTACGAGGGTGTAATCAGTTAATAAATATAGATGTTCATTTATTTATTCATCATTCGTGCGTCCATTCATTCATTCATTCATTCATTCAGCTATTCATTAATATTGATTCCTTTTTTAATATCAATTTTCTGAGATAAAATTTCAGCTTCTGCCGGAGTATTAACTTATTAGAATTGGAATAGTTTGCAAAAATGCTTTTTTATGATACTACGAAATCGGACACCCCATCCCATCTCTCACTTCATCGTCTAACGAAATCATGCCAAAGTCTCTGAAGAAATCTACCCAACCGTGGTGAAACCAAAAAATGTTACAACAATAATTAGAACATACTTCTTAATGAACTGATGAACCAAAATATTACTGTGGTGCCGCATCCGAGGGCTCAGTGTTGCAAATATCAAGCTTTTCTTCTTTTAAAGAAATATTCTAACCCTATTTTGCATATAAACGCACACACTCATCCCACCCACTGATAGACACAGGTTCTGCCCCCCCCCCCCCGATAACAGGCAGAGAACGTAAGAAGAGTAGGAGCAGACAAGGAACAATTCGAAGAAAACGTCGGAGCTTCCGTGCTTCGTGGGGGAGGGGGAAAACTCCCCTTATAGGGAGCGCCTTTCGCGCGCTCAGTATTAAGTGTTTCGCAAGTGTTTCGCGTGCTCACTACCGCCCCCTAAAATGAAATCCTAGCAAAGCCACTGATTCTGGAGCAAGTTACCGGGACATTTTTGGCTCTGCCCCCACCCCCCCCCCCCGATAACAGGCAGAGGACGTATTAAGATGAGCGGGAGCAGACAAGGAACGATTCAAAGGAACGTCGGAGCTTCCGCGCTTCTCGCGGGGGACACTCCCCCTCCCTGCACCCCCCTTGGGAGCGCGCCTCCCGTGCTCACTACCGCCCCCTAAACTGAAATCCTAGCTACGCCACTAATTCTAGACGGAGTTACCGGGAAATATTTGGCTCTGCCCCCCTCCCCCTCTGATAACAGGCACCTGTTACGCCGCTGCAACAAGGCGCCTTAAACCACTCGACCGCGGCACCTGATGAAGGAAAATAGGATACAAAAAAAAAAAGTCGGTCTCGCGGGCCTTCGGCCTCGCGGGCCTTCGGTCTCGCGGGCCTTCGGTCTCGCGGGCCCTCGGTGTAGTGGGCTGTCACCATGTCTACCTCGTGTCAGTCCATCACAAGGTCGTCGCAAGGTCATGTTATGTTCATGGCTTTATTGCCTATGTTAGTATCACATCTTTGACGATTTAGGGATTTTAATCTTTTTTTTTTAATCGTTTAAATCTAACATCCTTTTTTAAAAGTATTGCTATTGACCCCCAACGACTCGTTTGGAACCCTCGAAATGCGGGCACAGCATCATAGAAAAAATATCCTATTCGGCTAGTATGATTAAAGGATGAAATGCGTTATTAACTTACTGTAAAAATTCCATATTCCATCATTTTGGGAAACCATTGCATGGAGTGCAATTTTTGAGAGACAAAGAGAAATGTAAAAACGAATCCACTTCAGAATTTGAGAGTGGGAATATCATTTTACTGTAAGATGAATGATTTTTAAAAAATGATACAGTGAAAAGGGTCATCTTTATGGTGATGTGGTTTACAAGATATTTCCTTTTGACGCAATGAATGAAATTTTACATGTTTTGTTCTAGATTTCAATGCACACGTGTGCATTTGTATGTATTTTAATGCAAATTTCGTCAGACCATTGACGCAGATGGAGCTATCTCCGATGCAGTTTATTTATCATTTATCAACAGAGTTTGGCCAACTTGGTTCCAGTTGGGTGACAACATGCATGGTGCATTTCTTTCGTTGTGTTCCAAAAACAAAACAAAACAACCAAAACAAAAGCAACCAGGACGGTAACTGGGTGGAAATCTCTTTTGGAACTTACGAGAGACGCATAAGAAAAAAAGAAAATCCCTTTCTTTGAGAAAAGAAAAAAGTTCCTTAGTTTTTTTTTCGTGTACCTTTTTAGTCTACAGTTCTGTGACAAGTGAAAAATGTTTGCATATATGTTGTATCCCCTATTTACTATAAAAAAAAATCCCTCTCTGCCAACCAAAAGATTCCAAATCGTGGGGGGGGGGGGACATTCGATATTGTGTCCCTCGTTCCCCCCCCCCCCCGCCCCCATTTTTGCCACTGAAAGCAACATTCGCCATGATTATGGTGCCCGACGAGAACCGAATCGGCTAAACTCTTCGAACGGATGGTCCATGTACATTGCAGTGAAACTACATCCAAAGTTATATCGACTGTCAATCATTATCGAATTTTCAGTGTACTGTTAACAATGACATTGGCAGTGGGATTGGTGTTGATTAGTATCATAAATTGCCAACTGCCAATTGATGATGAAAATTATTGCTTTAACGCGTGATCGGCTCTGATTCAGTTCTTTTAGTGGGATTCACACGGCCGAATCGCAAATGCATATATGTACTTAGAATGTAATGCAAATTAGTTTTTGTTTCAGCTTTCACTTCATCCATTAAAATAGTATAGTTTAAAAGATTAGTGCAGTGAGTGTCTTCATTGTATATATTTTTTTGTTGTTAATTTTTGTCCGATATCTTCTAAGAGTCAAACCAAGGCTTATTTTCAATTCTCTGTTTTTGTTTGAGGCATGTAATGTACAAGAAGTAAAGAGAGAGAGAGAGAGGGGGGGGGGGGGGGAGAGAGAGATGGAGGGGAGGGAAAGAGGGAAAGGGAGAATGAAAGAGAGAGAGAGAGAGCGTGAGAGAGAGAGGGGGTTTAGGAGGCGAGGGCACAGGAAGTGGAAGAGAAGAGAAGAAATAAATGCAGATCAGGAACTCTCTCTCTAAAATAAAGAGTAAACGCGTTCACTCTGTTAGGGGTGAATTTCAGAAGAGAGTGCATTTAGAGTGAATTAAGAGTAAAAATTGTGATATTCACTCTTTATTCACTCTTTTAGGGGTGACCTCAGGGATCACTCAAGGATTGTGAGTAATCCCTGAGGTCACCCCTAAAGAGTGAATAAAGAGTGAATATCACAATTTTTACTCTTAATTCACTCTGAATGCACTCTCTTCTTAAATTCACCCCTAACAGAGTGAACGCGTTCACTCTTTTTTTTTTTTTTTAGAGAGAGAGAGAGAAGGGAAGTAGATACAGAACGTGTAAGATAAGGGACCGAATTCACAAAAGAGGTTTAAACCATAATTTAGACCATGCATGGGCTATCTAGCCCTGGTTTAAATTCAAACCACGGTCTTAACATTGGTGGTATTCACGGAGGATGGACTAAAAAAAATCTTATGGTTTTAACAATACCAAGGTTTGGACCTTAGTCAAAACAGTGGTTTGAATTCAAACCTCTTTCGTGAACTCGAGGAGCTAAGATGGTGTGTATGAGAATGAGAGGGAAAAGAGAGAGAGAGAGAGAGAGAGAGAGAGAGAGAGAGAGAGGAGAGAGAGAGAGAGAGAAAGAAAGAAAGAAAGAGAGAGAGAGAGAGAGAGAGATTTTTATTGTTTTGAAATAAAGATTGCGTGGGAAGAAAGGGATGTAGATACAGAAGATGCAAGATAACAAGAGAGAGAGAGAGAGAGAGAGAGTGTGTGAGGGTGTGTGTGTGTGTGTGTGTGTGTGTGTGTGTGATGGTGTGCGTATTTTGTTTTGTTTTTGTTCCTAGGTGGGTGTGTGGGGTGAGGGAGGGGAAGAGGGAGAGATATCCAAGTTCTATTGTTTGTTATTTTTTGCCAGCCGATGGGGGAAGGGGGGGGGGGGGTGGGTGGGCACGTGTACCCCCGTGCCCTCCATAGTTACGCCAATGGATCCTTTCAGAATAATGTATTGCTGTGTATTTCTTTGTTGGCTTTTGTTTGTCATTCCCCCATTTAGACTTCTGTTTTTAAAATTTATTTCCCTTATGTAAATGTTCTGTCTGATTGTTATCATTTTACCGGGGAGGTCTTTCTCATGCCTCTCTGCTGTTATCACGAACTTTTCAAGCAAACCTATATATGCGGGTCTATATATGTATTGGAGGAAGAGACAAGTGTATTATACTTTTGTGCCTACGTTCTGTAAAATAAATGACAATTATCGCGTGGTACGCTTTTTATTTTGGGAGGGGGGTTAAAATCTTTTTATGATTTTCATTTTTACAAAATATCTTCACATTACTTAAAGTAAGATAAGATTTATTGTTCCTTCTTAACATTTTGCCTTTTCTTTTCTTTCATTCTTAATAATTTCTTTCTTCTTTCCCCTTCTCTCCTTCCTTTCTTACAATCTTTCTCTCTTCTCTCGTTCTCTCTGATCATACTATCTTTTCCTAAGGCTCATTCAGAATATCCATCAGCAACCCCCCCCCCTTCCCCCGGGAAACCTCGCAGGATTTTTTTTTTACAGCGGCACTTACAGTAATGAGATGACGATGTTGATGATGTTGATTGTCGGTATTATGACTAAGATTTAAAGAATTATGGTAATGACATTTTACACTTCAACAGGGCAATTCAAGACGAAGGGTTATAGATAATATAGGTGTCGATCCCACAGGGATGTCGAGTATGTCATCATCCCCCCCCCAAAAAAAAAAAAAAAAAAAAATGAGTCGGCCTGTTATCATCCCCAAATATTTCAAGGCCAACAAAAATCACTGTGTGCAGAGTGAGCATTATCACTGAAAAATAATCAGCAAAACTATTTAAGATGGATATTAAAATAGATTCACATTCTTCATTGATTAGAAGTTCGGAAGCTTGCAATGCCATATTTTCAGTGCGAAAATAGCAGTTTCGCTCGCGCTCGCTTGCACACATGTATTTTCAGTTTAGGGATAATATGGTCACCTGTAGTATAAAGCAAGCACACATCACAACATAAGATGATTTGGAAATTATGATGCGCAGCGTAATTGTATAGCGCCAATAATTATGATAATTATCAAGTCCTTAAGATATTCATATTTGTATAAAATTATAGCTCTCCCTCCCATGATTAAATTCAATGTTTTAGGAAAAGCGACACACAGCAGACTCTGTACTAAGGTATCAATTAACAATATGACTACGAATTGTCGTGATTCATTCAAAAGCAGTGCTTGTCATTCTATCGGGCTGTAACCGCAATCTCCGTGCCGATGTAATCATAGTAATCATGGTAATAGGAGGTAGGTCATTACTTAAGTGCAAATATTACTGGCTCTACATGCACGAACGATAAAATGATTATGATCAAGAGAGGAAATTAATTTTGATGATATTTTATTCATATACATTTAGACCATATTGTTGAAGTATCCTGCGCCAGACTAATTAAAATACAAGCAATTATTATCAGGCAAAGTTTAGGGTGTGATTGTGTTTAATGAAGGCCGCGGCCAAGAGGCCGATCATCGGGAGATATCGATAACAACATAGTTTACAACTTGCTAAATAACCATGAACATCATAACACAATACAATGGTGCTGTAGCTTTTCATCATCATGATAATGAAACCAATGTGTGCCAAATTGTGGAATGATTAAGCAACATGTAGCGGGAATAGACGCGCTGTAGCTCAGTGTAGAGCAGTGGTCTCGTAACCGGGAGTATCCGGGTCGAAACCAAGTGGATGACCTAATGCCCTTAGGTGAGGTATTAATCCTCGTTACCAAGTCCTCCGGAGAGGACTTAAAGTAGTCGGTCCCCTGATTGCTTACTAACAAGCATACACATGCTTTTTTAGCAGTCAGGTAAAATAACCACCCAACCAACCACCCACCCACCCACCCAACCACCCACCCAACCAACCAACCAACCAACCAAATCTTTATTAAAAACACAAAAGAAAACCGAGAAAAGAATGATTTCTCTCATTCTCCCATAAACAATCACTCTCTCTTGTATTTTTACATCTTCTGCATCCATTTCCCTTTCTTCCCACCCAACATGCCCGAATGAATACAATTATTACAGTACTGATAACAGCGATGTCTTTCATCGCTGAGTCTCAGTAAATAATTCTATAATTAAGTATTCAAGTGAAATTATGATAATGCACAGGTTTGACCGAAAAAATCATTCTTTCAAAACCATTGAAAACTGTAGACATGCTTCAAATCAAAACATTGTACATTAGTATAACAGTTTCATAAAACATCATTTCAAGCAACGGGATGTTGAGAAGTAGTCCAGATTCTGGACTATTTATATTTTATCATCTCTCCACTATTGCGCAATCTCCCCGACTCGCTGCAAGCCCAAGAGTGCGCTATCCCCGAAATGCTGCCCCTCGGTTCTTCAGCCGGACGTTTGGAGCTGATCGTTTGATAACCTTCGGCGGCTTACAACCAGATGTAGAAAGAAAAAAGAAGAACTAGCCAGAATCTGGACTAGTTGAGAAGAGGAGATAGCAATTTATTCCAGATGAGATGACATACAAAATACAGGGGGTGTAGAGTTGACTTTCCAATGTCATTTGTTCACTCGATGAGAAAACTTTTAGAAGTCTTTTTCAGTGAAGTGAGGGTGGAAGGTTTTTGTACTCTTCATGGATATGGGTCATGAAAACGAAAGGGAGTGTTAATTCAGTTCGAAGAAAAAATTAGCGAGTCATTAGTGGAGTGGTGGTAGGCAGCGTCATTAAAGTTGATCACTTGTCTTGTTGATAAGGGCAATTCCACAGGTTGGTCCAAAATACGTGAGTAACCAACTTCTAAAGTTTTGATGCTGCATTTACTACATGTATGTGCAGTGCTGTGAATAAAACTCATTTGCCTTTAAACACCTGTAGTCAGAAAACATGAGATTAAGAGGTAACTCACTATCTCTCTCTCCAAATGTAACGTGAGTAACCATGGAATTGCCTGTCAATGGATGCCATGGGCGTAAATCCCGGGGGGGGGGGGATGGGGGGGATATATCCCCCCCCCCACTTTTTTGAGAGGGGGGATGGCGTGTACAAATATCCCCCCCCCCCACTTTTTAAGGAAGAAATGATATTTGAATTCATCTTTAAATATAATTTTTATTAATCTGTCGTAAACAACCTTCATATTTTAGAATTTCTATTTGAAAATGCGATTGAAAACCAGAAAAGTGGTTATTTTTGTCTTGCTCCCTTCGCTCGCTCGTCATATTTTCAAATTTTCATTTGAAAATGCGATTGAAAACCAGAAAAGTGGTTATTTTTGGCTCGCTCACTTCGCTCGCTCATATTTTAGAATTTCTATTTGAAAATGCGATTGAAAACCAGAAAAGTGGTACATGTAATTTTTGGCTCGCTCACTTCACTAGCTCGCTAGATAAAAATTAAAATGTGTGTAAGGGGGTCTGTGCAGGTGGGTGAGGGCGTGTGTTTATACTTAAGTGTGAATTCGACAGAAAAAATATCAGCAAAAGAGTCGATCATCCCCCCCACTCCTCAAAGTGGATTTACGCCGGTGATGGATGCCATTACAGAGATCTGGTTACTTTGTGGAGGCTTAATTTAATAGCTGAATTTTGATGTCTGTGTAGTATAAAGATGTTCAGAATGATAAATAAACAGCCAGGAATAGGCCTATAAAGGTTTTGAAATATGAAAAGTTTACCCCGGGAGTTTACCGAGATATCTATCACTGAATTCCGCCATTTGCAAAATCATACCTGGGTATGCTTTCGTCTAGCACTGCAGTCTATGAGGTAAACAAGGTCTGGCATTTCATTTGTATAGTTTCACTTTTTGTGAAGCACGTGATGATGCTTTAGAAGTGCATTTTTCAGGGCTTCATATTTACACAATAGCATGTAGAGCCACGCAGCTCATATTTTTTGACAGTTACTCAATGGTTCGAACAGTGGATAAATTGCACTAGCGAATGGGTTTCATTATTATGATTAAAAGCCGAGGGAAGTCTTAATTAATCATTAGTCATAATTTGTTCATCACCTCCGAATGGGCATCAATAAAATATTGACTACTTATTTTTTGTCTTTATCGTAATCATCGTGAAGCATATCCTATTCATCCGTTACCAGCATGTTGGTGCTTCATGCAATTTACTAAATTGATTTTATAACCTTTTGTGAAAGAGCTAATATTATCCGTTAATATAGGCTACAAAAAATTTCAAAACTATATTGGAATTAGGGGTAGACCCTACGAACACCAGGACATGCATTGACAGTGTACATGGTGTACTAATGATCTGTCTTGTGTAAAGATATACCTTAACGGTAAAGATTTCTGAAGAGAAAGTGAAGCATATAAACAGATAAATGCATATTGAAAACAAAATAATTCAGAACCCTGCTTCCAAAATAGTTAAAATAGAATAATGATAAATGAACATATGATGAACATGGTGAATATGAAGGAACTTTATAAACTTATTTCCAGAAAAGAAAAAAAGAACGGTATCACTTTTTTAATGTGCCCCTTTCCCCCTTTTTTCTTAAAATGAAAAGCATTGGTAATTTGGGTAGTGCTTTTAAATTCAATATTCCCACTGCCCTCCCCCTCCCCATTACAAATCATGATGAAAGGCGGGCCCATCCCGGAGGATTTCCGCTCATTAGCGTAATTATTATATTCCAGGGTTTATTTGAAAATAGATTTTAAAAGTATTGAATAGTTACATTCAGCTTGTCTTCATCTAGATTAATGTTATTATATCATAAAATAAAGAGGATAAGTGAGAATAGAAAGGGAAAAGTAACCGCTCAATGTAACCCTCTTTCTCTCTTTTCGAGAGAGAAAAAAATGAATTATTACTTTCATTACATACAGAAAATTCTTTCGCTTCGTTCGATTAATGCGTGTGTACAGTTATATGTTCTGACACCCCCGCCCCCCCCCCCCCCCCGAGTGCGTTAAGGGGCCAGGATGGAGAGAAAAGGATGTCTATATGGGTGTTTGTACATGAGGTTATACAAAATTACATAGTCAAGTGATGACTTCTGACGTAACACGGCCTTCGAGTTTTAAGCCGATGTGATTGGTCAATATTCAGAGGTCACGTGGGTGACAATGGAGAAGACGCCCTGCTCTACAGACACTCGTCGTCGCAATCATAGCAAGAGAGAAAGTTTGCACAGTGACACACTCCAGTCTTTGTGACTAACTTTGTTGAATAAATTGTTTCATAAATATTTCGCTCTTGAACAAGTCTTCAGTTTCAAAGTTCAAGAGTTATAACGCAATATTGGTCACTTCTAGAAAGGGGTGAATTTTCATTCCAGGTAAAAATAACGCTTCAGCTTCATATCGCCAGACTGCCAGTGATGGAATATTGAAAACAACGCTTGTCAATCTAAACGCATATTTGCTCATTCTGTTTTAGGAAAGTAGAAAGGTGATAGGCCTAGTTACTTTCTTCCTCTGGTTTTCCCTTAAATACCATCTTTGCTTTGGAAGGAAGCGTGATATTTCCAAGTTGTCTTTGCTGTCGTATGCCGTACGATCGTTTACGTTTTATCTCATCTTGATCGATATCGCGTATGAGAACATGATCTATCGTCTGAGCAATTTTCTGTGAACTTGATACGATCCCATGACAGTTATGTCGAATCGCCGTGAATCAATCATCCTTTCTGTTCTCATAGGGTTTCTATTTGTAATTTTGGGGGTGAGTAAATCCAAACTGCTTTTGTTTTTAATCGATCTGTTTACTAAAGTATTCAAATTTATGCACGTTCCCCTCCAGAACCCCTCGTTACCATTTATTCAGTTCACCTGTTGTGCATAATGGCATCTGAAAAAGAGTTTGCATACATTAGTTGTTGCTGTATCGGGCAAGACTCGAGGAAAAATTAGTAAACAGGTCTATTCAAGTTTAATCAAAGCATAGTCAAAGGATTGCCATCAATTTGCTTTGATACTTGTAAAATGATTTTAATTCGTTTTAATATTTTTGATTAGCTTTATGTACAGGAAATCATAAATGATCAGTGGAGTGTATAAATTATTATTAAACCTTGGACATAGACATATACAGTGAATAACTGAATATCGAATGTAATCAGTATTCAAATTTGAACAAATAAATGATGGGTATACTAATTGCTTTTTGATATACTAACAAATTATTTTTAAGCATGCTTGATATAGGCATACTAACTTAATAAATGAATAATAACTGAAACTGATTTAAAATTCTAGCAGCTCAGTGAACATGATGAATTCTTTTATTAAGCATTGTGTTAAGCACTGAATAAAACTGGAAAATTTTACGAGAATAATGACAACTGAATTTCTAGTACTTCAGATAGTGTGATTTTAAGCTTTATACATGTAATAACTGAACAATGGAAATTAACCACATTTTCAGTACTAGCAGATCAACAAAAGTAATCAATATATTTTTTATTAAGCACTTTATGAAATTGAATATATTATTTCAGTGAATGAGATCTCCATTTATTGCTTCGATGAATGTATTTTTTCATCAGTAATAGGATTTAGGCGTTGTATATATTGACCAACTAACTAAATTATCGAAATTCATGTGAATTTCATTTCTTTTATCCTATAATGAATGGTTTTAAACTTGGTGCATTCTTTACTGAATAACTACACTCGAAAATCGGGCATATAGTTCCTATTCGAACTGGTTACTGATTGCTAACCCTCAACGAACTTTGGGTCATGAGCCCTGTTGTTTAATCATTGTTGTTGTTGTTGTTGTTGTTGTTTAATAGTAATTATTAATGTTTATATAAATTATAATCATATACTGTTATCAGAAGGATGAAATTAACACCGTACAGTAATATGGTGCGCCATAAGGGTCAAAATAAATGATTGTGAAAATAAACAAACCAGTATAAAATTAAACTAAAGAGTCAGAAATTAACATCAAATAACGCAGAAATAAAGACTTTCACAAAATTAAATAAAACTTCCGAAATAAAGACAACTACATAATTAAATATAACTGCAGAAAAATAAACAACTACAGAATTATAGATAAAACTGCAGAAATAAAGTCAACTTAAGAATTAACGTTAACTGCAGAAATAGCTAGACAGCTACAGAATTAAGGATAAAAGCAGAAATATAGACAACTACAGATTTAAAGATAAAACTGCAGAAATAAAGTCAACTTCAGAATTCAAAGTTAACTGCAGAAATATAAACAACTTCAGAATTAAAGATAAAACTGCAGAAACATAGACAACTACAGAATTAAAGTTAACTGAAGAAATAAAACAACCCTGGAAACGTATATAAACACAAAATTATACAACCACAGAAATGTAAATAACGACTCAAATCAAGTCTACCATAAAAAATAGATTGCTCTTAAAATTATCGTCAAACACAGAAACGAAGTCAAACTCAGAAACGACTTCAAATACAAAAACGAACTAACAACGGAAGGACAAGAGGGGGCGTACTCATAAATTGAACTACAGAATTAAACTTAACTGCAGAAATGTAGACAACTTCAGAATTTAAGATAAAACTGCAGAAATATAAACAAGTTCAGAATTAAAGATAAAACTTCAGAATTCAAGTTAACTGAAGAAATAAAGACAACCCTAAAAACATATATAAACACAAAATTATACAACCACATAAATGTTGATGGCGACTCAAATCAAGTCTACCATACTATCGCTCTTAAAATTATCGTCAAACACAGAAACGAAGTCAAACTCAGAAACGACTTCAAATACAAAAACGAACTGACAACGATAGGACAAGAGGGGGCGTACTCATGATAGGCGCTCACAGAGATACGATGCATACACAGTATGCCTTCCGAAGGAAGGCTAGAGAGGCAACTAAAATTTGACCTTTGACATACCATAGGCTTTTGCATTGGGCCAAAATGGCGGCCGCGGCAAAATAGAAGACGACTTCGGAGGGCAATTATTATTCATGAGATAAAACTCTCAAATACCGTTCGATGATTGGGTAATTGCTTTCATGTTTAATGCATAAGCTCATACATAAAACATTTTTGCCTTCCCACAATTCCCTACGATTTGAGGCAGCAATTCGGATAAATGGCGGCTGGCAGAGGAGTGCAACTTTTTGACCATTTCAGCACAAACCGCTCAAGAAATTTGTTTCAGGAAATCTGCGTGTTGTGAAAAGAATTCAGAGTAAACCCCAAGGAAGCAGAAATTCTTAAAAGGAGCATGCAGAATGGAATGAGATTATAAGATGACCTGAAAAGTAAGTAAAGCGACATTTTGTTAACCAGTCTTCATCGTAGTTGTTAATCTTCCGTCAAGCAGTGCGTAGGCTACCTGTACAAAGTGCATGGGACATCACCTCCAAAGCCCAAAATTAGGAAACTATTCTTGTATACAATTGAACTCTAAATCATGAGAGAAAAATAATGTAATGGCGATATTTTTCAAAGAGATTAAACTTTTTCCGTAGAGAACTGTTTGTAGAATTTTCTCTGGTGGATAAAGTACTGAAGCTAGCTAAATCAGCGATAATCAGCGGTAGATGTTGACCTGTTAGAAACTGGAGTCGAGGCTGAGTGCAATGCAAGACGGACGGCTACGATATTCCCAAGCGTAATGTTAATTCTGATTAAGCCGTTACTGGCCGGCTGGAGTGAGTGTCCCTGTGCCCCTGGGCCGGGCCTCGCTGGGAACATTGATCCGGACTAACTCTAGATCTAGACTCTAAGTAAAACTTTAGCCATGATTGTTCATGTTAAGCTATACCCTGGTTTGAATTCATGATACTCCTATATTGGACCTTCCTTTGACTTATAAGGATTGTAACGATACCGATAATATGATTGTTGGAAATCGGGATCGGCGCGGAAAAATGGAGGCTTCTCTGTGACATATCGGACCATCATTTCTGTCATGTTAGTGCTTGATTAAAAGGTGTTTTGTTCTGTATTCCTGTCTGATTTCTGGTCATTCCTGTTTGTATTTGGATCCCCTTTCACTGGCGTAGTCGGCAGGACTTCTTGTACTCAGGGGCGTCGCTAGACTTTTTTTAATGGGGGGGTGTAGAGGCCAGATTGCCGACAAATTATGCCTCCGATTGCCGACGACCAACGTTGACAAATTCAACTGTATAAAGCCCACGAGGCATGTTCAATTGTGTGCCTCTATTATATTTTATTTCTAAATTATAAATTTGTTCACCTCACTTGCTGAATGTGTTAGCTTTCCAAAAACATTCTCTATCTAAGTATAATACGAGCGAGCGCAGCGAGCGAGGAAAAATATACACTCTCTTTCGTAGAAGTGATAGTTCATCATCAAAACTACATGATGGGCTTAAAAATATCTAAATCATATATTTGGTCATCTCTCTCACATGATTCATTCGTTTTCAAAGACCATCCTAAATCGTAATATTATACGAGCGAGCACAGCGAGCAAGGAAAAAAAATCTATATACTCCTTATCATATAATCCTTTTCATGGTAGAAGTGAAAGTTCTTCATCAAAATACATTATGGGCCTTTAAGGTATCTATTTTGATATTTTGGTCACCTCTCTTACCTAATTTATTTGCTTTCAAAGACCATCCTGTATCTAAATATCATACGAGCGAGGAAAAAAATATATACTCTTTTTATGGTAGGTGATAACTCTTCATCAAAGTACATGATGGGCCTCGCTTGCCAAATTCGTTTGCTTTCCCAAATCCATCTTGTATCTGAATATTGTACAAGCGAGCGTAGCGAGCGAGGAAAAATACTCCTTTTCATGGTAGAAGTGAAAGTTCTTCATCAAAATACACAATGGGCCTTTAAGATACCTATTGTGATATATTTGGTCACCTCTCCTACCTAATCTATTTGCTTTCAAAGACCATCCTGTATCTAAATATTATACGAGCGAGCGCAGCGAGCGAGGAAAAATATATTTACTTTTTTTATGGTATAGAGGTGATAATTCTTCAACAAAATACATGATGGGCCCCAAAATATCTAAATTATATATTTGTTTATTTCACTTGGTAAATGTGTTTGCTTTACGAAAACATCCTGTATCTTAATATAATACGAGCGAGCGCAGCGAGCGAGGAAAAATAGGCTCTCTTTCGTGTTACCAGTGTTATTTCGTCGTCAAAATGCACAAGCAAATAAGCCGAATATGACTCTATTTGGGCATTACTCATCTTTCTTTTTTTCTTTTTCCCTCTTTCCTCTTCCCTCTCCTTTCTCTCTCTCTCTCTCTCTCTCTCTCTTTTGCCGACAGCGATCGCGAATTTGCCGACAGGAATTTTTAGTGGGGGGGTGCCACCCCCCCCCACCACCCCCCCCCCCCCTCTAGCGACGCCCGTGCTTGTACTATGGAATGGAAGAAATCTAAGGTTTCATTTTATTTGTGATATCTGTCGGGACTTCGTTTTGTCTTTGCGTCTATCGCGTAAGTTAGTCATGGTAGTACGGTATGTGTCATTGACGATCTTGAATGACGTGTGTGTGAGATGCATGAGAATCAGATGCAAACTAGTAGTAAGGTACTAACTTGTAATGTTAGTAGGATGATGCTTGGTATTTATTGATAATAGTAGGCGATAGTTAGTAGCCGATTGTCGAAAAGCTGTAACTAGCGTTAAGTTCAAGTTAGGTGTAACAGTCAGTTTAATGTCAGTGAAATTTTGGGGTGAATGAAATTTCAGGTCGCATGTTTTTGTACTCGAGCTCGGGTCAGGCATTGGTTGTTACGTGTATGTCGCTTAGTGTTGTCATGGTTGTGGGCTGCGTTGCCAATTGATTTCTAGCTGTTGTTTTATTAGCTTGCTGAGTTGGGAAATAGCAATTGGACTTGGACAGGATTTGTTGTGGATGGATTAATATCATTAACTTCGCTGTCAGATTGTTGCCGGCACCCCTGGCTGATGATAATAGTTGATTTTGGAAAATTGTCTTGGGAATTAATCTAAGTAAAATTAGATCTAGATCTAGTACACTACTATTACTTTAAAGAATAAATAAATTGAATGTAAAATAGAACTAAATTGAATAAATGAAGAAAAAAATAGATAAATAAGTAAATAAATAAATGAATATATAAACTAAATACAGATGCAGTAAATAATAAACAAAATAAGTTTACGAATAAGATTTCGATTAAAGTAAATACAATAAACAAGTAACCACCTTGTCACAACTACTAGCGCAGGTATAAAGATAACTGGAAACTAGACAAGCTCCTTGCCACCCCAAGTTGTAACCCAGATAAAATCTACATAGTTAAAAAAAAAAATAATAAAATAAATAAATAAATAAAAAAATAAAATAAAATAAAAATAATAATAAATAAATAATAAATACCATAAATAAATAAAGATAGAATAAATAAATAAACAGAAAATAATAGATAAAACATCATGACAGACATACATGTAGATAGATCAACATACCTCGGCAGATTTACTGCTGATCACATAGCACACCTATGCGAATTGAACCATATTGATACAAATGCAGTGAAAACAAAGCAAGAGCGCATCTCCTCTCTATGTGCATTGCCCAAGCTGATTGAGGATGAACCTGAGTCGAGAGGTACCAGTGTGGGTGTGGATGACCTTTTCCGGGTCATGAAACGCCTTGAAGAGTCCCATCAGCAAGAGACGGAGAAGTTGTGCAAATCCATACTGTCTGCTACGATTGGTAGCCAAAGTGCCCCCTCACTAAAGGGCTTGCATCAACTAAGCAGTGATGATGACATTGCATGCTACCTCAGCACCTTTGAACGGTTGGCTCTGGCAGCAGGCAAGCAAAAAGGGGAATGGCCGAGACTACTGGAGCCATACCTGACTGGACGCGCCCAACAGGCATTCCATGCCCTTAGCGCCCAGGATCAGGATGATTATGACAGTATTGTGCAGGCCATTAGAAGGCGGTACCACCTCACCCCCGAGGCATACCGCATCAAATTCAAGAGTGAAAACAAAAGGGCGAATGAGACATTCGAAGAATTCGCGAACCAGCTGCAGGACTATTTCTTGAAATGGATAGACATACCCCAGAAAATGGTAGAGATACCAGAGGTCTGCAAGGGTTTGAATTTGGTTATGATTGACCAATTCCTAGAGAGAGTTTCAGATGAGGTCTTGAGGCTGAAGCTAAGGGAATTCCAAGCAACTTCCCTCATTGTCCTAGCTCGCAAGGCAGATGAGTTGGTTATTCAGAGAGGAGCAAATACATGCATGTATAGCCCCCCTTCTGGAGGCGAGCCTTCCTCTCGTAGACGGGCAGGTGCTAGTGGTGCATCTACTGGACGTAGGTCTTACAATGCTGCTTGCTACCGCTGTGGTCAGCTTGGACACAGAATCGCAAACTGCCCGGTACCGCCAGGGTTAAGTCCCCAGCCGATGGCTTCCCCAGGTTTCCCTCAGGAGCCGTCATCGAAGTGCAATTTTATTGCAGATACTAAGGGTAGTGTTACAACTGCAGATGTTGTTATCCAAGGTCAGGAGGACCAAGTTGTTAGGACCAGAGCCCTGCTGGACTCTGGGTCAGAGGTATCCTTGGCCACCTCTGCATTGTGTGAGGAGTTAGGGGCGAAAGTTACTCGTCAACCCAAGGGGGTATTAGGAATGATAAATGAGACCGAGTTAGTGCCCGAAGGTTTGACGTCCCTTCAGGTGGGATTGGGGGGCAGCACTGCAAGTGTGCCGTTTCGTGTGGTTCATAGGCTCCCGGTACCTGTCCTCCTTGGTGTGGATTTTGCAGAGAAAGTGAAAGGGGATCCAAATACAAACAGGAATGACCAGAAATCAGACAGGAATACAGAACAAAACACCTTTTAATCAAGCACTAACATGACAGAAATGATGGTCCGATATGTCACAGAGAAGCCTCCATTTTTCCGCGCCGATCCCGATTTCCAACAATCATATTATCGGTATCGTTACAATCCTTATAACGAGGCCGTGGGAGAAGGTTGGGGTGGATCTCATGGGTCCACTTCCGAAGTCATATGCTGGACATGAGTACATCCTGGTTGCTGTCGACCATTTCTCCAAATTTGCGGAGATCCTGCCCTTGAAGACTGCCAACAGCCAGTCAGTGGCCACCACCCTGGTACGGGAGTTATTCTGTCGGTACGGGCCACCAAAAATCCTACTGTCGGACAATGGACCCCAGTTTAGGGGAAAGGTGCTGAAAGCTGTGTGCGCAGAGTGGGGAATCCAACAAGTGTTCATCACACCGTACCACCCCCAGATAGACAAACTGGGTGGAGCGAGTGAACAGGAATATTTAGGCTATGCTCCAAGCCTTCACGGGAGAGGACCATCGGCAGTGGGATATCCACTTGGCTGAACTTGCATTCGCCCTGAATAACAGTACTCATGATACCCTGGGCGTAGAGCCATCTGTGGTCATGTTTGGGAGACGTTTGGCCGCGCCACTAACGAACCGCCTAAGCACTGAGGGCAATCAGGACATCCCCACCAAAGAGGAGATCGAGAACAATCGCCAACAGGCTGTCAAGAACTCAAAGCGGAACTACGACAAAGGTCGCGATGAGTGCCGCGTCAAAGTGGGTGATGAGGTGATGGTGAAGACATACCCACTATCGAATGCCAGCAGAAATTTCTCTGCCAAATTAGCACCACGATGGACGGGCCCATTTGTGGTTCAGGAACAGCTGACTCCAGCAAACTTCCTTCTAACGAACGTGGTCAACGGGACGGTGACACGTGTCGCCCATGCCGACCAGCTGAAAAAGTGTTAAGAACTTCAGAGTTTGTGTGAAAACTGAGAAATTCGACTGCGGACAGCTTTGGGAACTTTGGACTACAGGAACTTCATTGTTGTGCGAAAAGAAAACAAAAATGCAAGAAACAAAAAAAAAAAAAAAAAACGAAGACAAAAAAAAAAAAACGATTTGTAGGAATTCTGGACTGCAAGTGCTGGTGTAGAAAACACTGATAACTCTGGACTGCAAATGTGGGTGTAGACAACGCCGAGAACTTTTGAGCTGTGAAAACTTAAAATTTGAGCGTTTTGTCGACTTATAAGACTCTGAGCGTTTTGAACTTGAGTGTTTATGAATAAAACTCATATCGGATTTTGAACTACAGAGACTTTGGCCTGTGAAGAAGACGTTTGGACTTTTTAACCTTTGAACTTTCACATTGTTATCAGTTATCACTTATTGTGTAGAATTTAAGGCTTCTTTGAAAGTGATTGTGATGCTTTGATGTCTTTTCCGGTGTAATTGTTATCAACATATTTTTTGTCGCATTTTGCATGCGATTGTGAAAGTTTGCTTCTTGTGACGTTTAATCTGAAAATTTAACTTTCTGGATCAGCATTTTCTGAAAACTACAGATTGGTTGGTGATTTTTTTTTTAATTTTTTGCCCATGTACACATTTAAATGTGTTCATGTTTGCAAAATTCTACTTGCTTAATCTATACTTGACACATAATTCTCTTTGTGGTACTCGCCCAAGCATTTATATTTTCCAGATCTCATTATCCTGTACACACTATATACACTGCTATATGCCCATGCCTCTGCATTTGTTTCCTGCTCAGTATTTCATCTTTGTACATATATATGAGGAAAAAAGCGAAGCACTCATCTGTGCTGGTGTTTTGTATTGTTGATGTTCATATTGTATTTTCATGTCTTGTGCATACACATGTATATGCGTTGTTGGTTGCGAGGGTAACTTTCAGTTTTTAGTTTTCCGTGCTATTGTTGCGACTTGCAGTGCGCTTCTTTATTGTATCAGAGAAACCTTGCTGACTGAAGCGGAGATATACATGTTTATGTACCTTGAATATTGCATTTTCTTGTTTGAATTTAAAAAAAAAAATAGTGGAAAAACCCTAGAGGGTATTTTGGTGGGGGGGGGGGGGGGGGGGAGTATAAGGATTGTAACGATACCGATAATATGATTGTTGGAAATCGGGATCGGCGCGGAAAAATGGAGGCTTCTCTGTGACATATCGGAGCATCATTTCTGTCATGTTAGTGCTTGATTAAAAGGTGTTTTGTTCTGTATTCCTGTCTGATTTGTGGTCATTCCTGTTTGTATTTGGATCCCCTTTCAGACTAGTTGAACTTGATGTTTTCTTTGTCATGAAAATCACCCATCATCGGACTAGTAGACGGTAGACCTAGGCCTGGCACATTTAGACAAAGCCTGGCTATGTATGGGCTAGACATCATTCATAGACCTGTTATCACCACACTGCTTTTAAATAATCATGATATAAACCTCTTTCTCTTTTTAATTTTTAAAGGGGACCTGAACCTGATGTAGTCTTCAGATGGTACAATACAGGCAGATTTGGTTATCAAGTCAACTCCACTTGATCTAGAAAAATCTACTACTAGTACTGGCAAGGTATGAAGTAAGCCCATTATGATTTGTAGCTTTGAAAAGTGTAGATTTTTAAAGTTTTTCATTTCTGTAGTACGTTATTTAAGCTAAATTCTAGACAGAAATATCCATGTGCCGTGGATGTTTAAAAAAAAAACCCCACGTATTTTACTACAGAGTAGCCATACAAAGTAAAGACTAACGAGTCTTAGCCTAATAACAACAACCAATATTTTTATTATCACAGACTGAAGCTTGCAGTCTTATGTGCAGACCTCCTAGTATAATGTACTGAACTACTTAGAATAAAGTTTCAGGCAGGTTCATCACGTCATTTATCATGTACTTAGAGAGGAGCCTTTCTTTCTTTCTCTCTCACTCTCTCTCTCTCTCGACTCTGCAGCATGCTTACAATTTTTTCTCTTTTCTTTTGTTTTCTACTTGCAGGTTGTCTAAGAATTTCAAGTACAAGGCTTGTAGAGTATCCAGCTGCTTGAAGACTAAGGAATTGCACCCTTCCCCAAGCCCTTATTTTGAAACTTCATTTGCATTTTGCCTAAAGATGTATACCTAGATTAAAATTTGAGCCTTATTTCATGACAGGCTAATAAAATGTATAAATCTGTGAATTCAATTGAAACATGGACCAAAACCATTTTAACAACTATTAAAAAGAAATAAAAAAATCAGGGAACACAAAAATTGTATACAGAAGTTGTGCCTTCAAAATCAACAGTTCTAGGACTATTATTCCTCGGGTAATTACCTCCAGTGTACTGTCCCCCCCCCCCCAAGAAATAATCCTGAGGTCAATTACAGTAAGTAACATTTCCAAGTTAGGGGATGGGATGGGCATTGTAATTGGCTTGGGTTGATTGTCCAGGGGTAGACACTGAGGGGGGGGGGGGGGGTGATTGTTTGGAGGGTAGTTCTGGAGCAAGTCTAGTCAATTATTAGGGATGGGTTGCTTCACACTGTTACCTGAATTTACAAAACTACCTATGCAGGTAGGTGGGGAACCATATGAACCAATATCTAAGTTTTTGGCTGAATTGTTTCAGAAATTTGTCAAACTTATCATTATTCTTTTTTACATTTTTATTATTATTATCATTATCATTGTTATTATTATGAAATTACATTGATAGGCTATATGGATTCACACTGCAAGAATGTTTAAATAGTAGGCCTATTATAAGTATTCCCACAAGAGCTTTCTGCCTCCAGAAATGTTTGCTGATCTCTTGCTGCATTGAAATTAGAGTTACACTTTTTTGCTAATAAAATAATTTTCTTCTCTCTATATACTTATTGTCTTTCAATTTCTCTTAACCTTGAGTGAAATCTGATGTTGATGTTGCTTTTGTCAGTGTTGTTGATGATGATGAGGATGATGATGCTGGCACAAGATCATATGAAGTTGGTTTGTAATTGAGGTTGATTGCAGCCATATGGAGGGGGGGGGGGCACTGTCTGAAAAATCACTGAATAGCGAAAGAAAGATAGTGTTGATGATGATGATGATGATGATGATGATGATGATGATGACGAGGTTGAGGATGATGATTCCGGCCAAAGATCATATGAAGTTGCTTTGTAATTGAGGTGTGATGGGGGGGGGGGGGGCTCTGTTCAAAAATTCACTGACTAGCAAAAGAAAGAAGAAAAGACGATGATGAGGTTGAAGATGATGCACGATGCAGGCATAAGATCATATGAAGTTGTTTTGTGACAGAGGTGTGATTGTAGCCATATGGTGGGGGGGGGGAAGGGGCTGTCCAAAAATTCAGGGACTAGCAAAAGAAAGAAAAAAAAAGCATTGTTGACGATAATGCAGGCACAAAATCATGAAGTTACTTTGTAATTGAGGTATGATTGCAGTGCATACAGGACGGGGGGGGGGGGGGTACTGTCCTAAAATTCACTGACTAGCGAGTAAAAAAAAATGCTCCTCAGCATTTTTTCTTTGGGGGCATACACCTTAATGGGTTTGCAGTAATGATAAAAAAAATCCTTGGATCAAATTCTTTAGGGGGATACATTTATTATATGTCTATGATGATCCCCTCCCCAAAATGTCAACGAGCGAAAATTAACGTTAAACTTTGCTGAGAAGAGAAAGAGCTCACAGCTTTAAGTATAGGGGGGTGGGGGAAATTTGGTTTCACTAGGTGTGCTTTGTTCCAGAATGTGGGGGACATACCCTATTGTGTCAACCCACTCTTAAAATATTAGGGACGCATACCGCGCCATGCCCCTCCCCCCCCCCCTCCCCACATTGATGCCCATGATTGCAGCAGCCATATGTGAGAGGAATTTATCTGTTTGGTGGAGGGGGCCAGGAGACATGCATGTTACTGTTTACAGGATACGTTTACATAATTTGAAATATGAAACAAAGTTAATCTACAAAAGAATAATACAGTAGCCTATAAGCTCTTATGTTATGGAAATGGAGGTGATCCACTATTAAAAAAAGCAATGCTTGTAGAGTGTGGATTCCTCAAATAATAATATTGTAAACACAGCTTTTGTTGAATTTAGTCTGCAAGTGATCAACACAAAATAAAGTCAAAATCAGAAATGCATGTCTTACTGACAGCATCGGCATCAGATAAATAGAAGTGGGTGTAAGCTATTGGGGTAAAATGATTGATATGAGAGAGGAAATTAGGGAAATTCTCACGAGTCTGTGCGACGGTACGGTAAATGAATGAATGAATAATTCATTGCTCATGCGTTATTATGTTAATAAGTCACAAAAATCTAATACATATTTATAAATATTCATGAAAATGTGATACGCGCTGCGCGCAAGCCAAAACAAGCCTTATTTTCGCTGATACTCGGAAAAATGGTTTGCGCCATAGGTTTATAAAATTTTGTACATAAAACGCGGGATCAATTTGACCCTCCGTACCCCCCCCCCCCCTCCATGGCTGGACGGATGCAGAAGCGGAGTTTCACCCCCTTGTAGGCGCTGATGCTTTGCAATTGCACTTAGTCTGGGAGCCTGCGACATCTTGACTTACCCCATCGAGACCAGAAGGTTTGACCCCTGAAATGTATTTAGCCCATGACTGTGAGTCAGGAAATGGGTGTCAGCTGTTAATAGGTCGGGGGCGACCCCCAGGCCCCCTCGAAAATGTCCCAAATTCGGGAAAATTCAACCCACTGAGCCCATGGATGAAACTTGGTCAAAGTGGAAGTGGCCAAAGGGCACATTACAAAAATATAAAAGCTGACAGCCCAGGTGGTCGGAAAGGGGCAGCTGACCCCCCTCGAAAACGCCCCCAATGCGGGAAAATTTACCCCGCTGAGCCCATGGACCAAAATTTGCCACAAGATAATCAACCTTACTTTAGGCGTAATATCACAAAGTTCATATTACATTTGGATATGGATGTAAACACTGTACTTAGCATCCTGGATCAAATGGTCCAATATAAAACTGAATTTAATGTACAGGCATTGTATGTGATGTAAATATGAATCATGACTGGTTGTATTCTATGTGTGTGTGTGCAATGTCATGTTCGATGTTTGTGTATGGTACATGTGCAGTGGAAACTCAGGAGATCTAATCCTGGGATCTAAGACAATAACATGCTGCTATAACAAGATAAGCTGATCCCATTTCTTCACAATTACATTCTTTTGTTTTATGATTATTTAAATTTGATGCATCCTCAAAAGATTATTTGATGGCTACAAAAACCTCAATACACAGTGTATCCTGAGTTTCCACTGAAGATGTGAATAATGTTTTATTCTGTATGAGTTTTTGTTTGAGCATGGAATGCCTGTCAGTTGATGTTGCTTGGCAGAGAAGGCATTTGCATAGGGTAGATGAGTTAATTATATTTATCCAACATACAATCAAACACACACACAGTTCAATGCGACATAGTAAATGACTGCAAATTTTTAGTTCTGCATTAACATACACACACACACACACACACACACACACCCTCGCACAACGTTACCTTGTGTAACATTATGTGCAGGCCATTGCGGGCTCGTGGGAGTTGTTGGGAGTTGTTGGGATAAACAATAGGCCTAAATGTGTGTGTGTGTGTGTGGGGGGGGGGGGGATTCCAATTAGTTCTTTTTTTTGAGAGGGGGGGGGGGGGGGAGAGAGGGGTTCCAACCAGTTTTGTATTGTGTAATTTACAGATGTATATGTATAGTGTTCTTGTTAAAAAATGATGGGTCCATGATTGGTTGAATGAAATAACGTATAGGCCTATTGTGGGGGGGGGGGGGCAGTTGTACCCCTAGGGTTTGAGGGGTGTCAGTCAGTAATTCCCAACCATCTATGGTGTCAGCTTCTGTACTTTTTTAATGTACACCCATACTGCTATGTTGTGGCAAATTTTGGTCCATGGACTCAGTGGGGTAAATTTTCTCGCAGGAGGGGGGGGGGGGGGGCATTTTTCATGTTTGAGGGGTGTCAGCTGGTATTTTCCAACCATCTATGGTGTCAGCTTTTATATTTTTGTAATGTACACCTATACTGCTATCTTGTGGCAAATTTTGGTCCATGGGCTCCGTGGGGTAAATTTTCCCGCAGGAGGGGGGAGGGGGGGGGGCGGGGCCTTTTCCCATCTTTGAGGGGTGTCAGCTGGTATTTTCCAACCAGCTATGGTGTCAGCTTTTATATTTTTGTAATGTTCACCAATACTGCTATCTTGTGGCAAATTTTGGTCCATGGGCTCAGCGAGGTAAATTTTCCCGCATTGGGGGCGTTTTCGAGGGGGGTCAGCTACCCCTTTCCGACCACCTGGGCTGTCAGCTTTTATATTTTTGTAATGTGCCCCTTGGCCACTTCCACTTTGACCAAGTTTAATCCATGGGCTCAGTGGGTTGAATTTTTCCCGCATTTGGGACATTTTCGAGGGGGCCTGGGGGTCGCCCCGACCTATTAACCAGCTGACACCCATTTCCTGACTCACAGTCATGGGCTAAATACATTTCAGGGGTCAAACCTTCTGGGCTCGATGGGGTAAGTCAAGATGTCGCAGGCTCCCAGACTAAGTGCAATTGCAAAGCATCAGCGCCTATCATGAGTACGCCCCCTCTTGTCCTATCGTTGTCAGTTCGTTTTTGTATTTGAAGTCGTTTCTGAGTTTGACTTCGTTTCTGTGTTTGACGATAATTTTAAGAGCGATCTCTTTTTTATGGTAGAATTGATTTGAGTCGCCATCTACATTAATGTGGTTGTATAATTTTGTGTTTATATATGTTTTTAGGGTTGTCTTTATTTCTTCAGTTAACTTGAATTCTGAAGTTTTATCTTTAATTCTGAACTTGTTTATATTTCTGCAGTTTTATCTTAAATTCTGAAGTTGTCTACATTTCTGCAGTTAAGTTTAATTCTGTAGTTCAATTTATGAGTACGCCCCCTTTTGTCCTTTCGTTGTTAGTTCATTTTTGTATTTGAAGTCGTTTCTGAGTTTGACTTCGTTTCTGTGTTTGACGATAATTTTAAGAGCAATCTATTTTTTATGGTAGACTTGATTTGAGTCGTTATTTACATTTCTGTGGTTGTATAATTTTGTGTTTATATACGTTTCCAGGGTTGTTTTATTTCTTCAGTTAACTTTAATTCTGTAGTTGTCTATGTTTCTGCAGTTTTATCTTTAATTCTGAAGTTGTTTATATTTCTGCAGTTAACTTTGAATTCTGAAGTTGACTTTATTTCTGCAGTTTTATCTTTAAATCTGTAGTTGTCTATATTTCTGCTTTTATCCTTAATTCTGTAGCTGTCTAGCTATTTCTGCAGTTAACGTTAATTCTTAAGTTGACTTTATTTCTGCAGTTTTATCTATAATTCTGTAGTTGTTTATTTTTCTGCAGTTATATTTAATTATGTAGTTGTCTTTATTTCGGAAGTTTTATTTAATTTTGTGAAAGTCTTTATTTCTGCGTTATTTGATGTTAATTTCTGACTCTTTAGTTTAATTTTATACTGGTTTGTTTATTTTCACAATCATTTATTTTGACCCTTATGGCGCACCATACAGTAATGCTGGTAACTCCTATAAGTAATATCGCTAGCGGCTTGCAAACTAGTTTTTATTCAATTACTGTTCAAGATGGCGACTGTAATGATAATGACTTTTACCACCATTTTATATATTATTTCCAGTTGTTTGATTATCTCACAACTGTGTGTACCTAATTTCTACAAATATTGTATTAAATTGTAAGGATATCTTAACCAAAACATAATGATTTATCTTATACTTTTCATTTGTAAATATAAATGCATTGATCATGTTCGCCGTAATTTGTCATTGATGTCCATTACATGAAATAATAATAATAAATAATAACGTTTTATTTACCAAGCGTAGCCACTTCAGTTTTATCAGCTGCTATTCCCATGATTCCAGCGGGCCCTGCACAACATATGTTATTATTACCCTTCTCCATTCTTATATGCCGAGCGCCTGGTTAGAAGGCAGAAGGTCCCATTTTTAAAGTCTTTGGTATGACTCGGCCGGGGATCGAAACCGACGACCTCTCGTTCATGAAGCGGACGCTCTATCCATTGAGCCAACATGCACATATAGTTGTGAATCCTACTATAATTCATATCTAGGGCCGCAGAAGTGTTTTCAGTATACCATTTCAATTCAGTTCAGTAACAATGATCATTATAATGGAGATGATATTATAAAGTAGTTGAACACTGGAGATTACAGAACATTCCATTTCTAACAGATATATAAATGTTATAATGATTTTCTTTGAGTTTTTAACATATAATTAAGTGATAAATTCGAACCAATCACACTGGTAATTTCTTACGTAGATGACCATAATGACTATTTCAGTTTTTGTTTTAAAGATACGTCTCTTTTGGTTAATCGAACCAAGTATTCAGAATACCCAAATGAAATTTTTATATTTCAAATTCAATGTATCAGTTTATACCAAGCAAATTGAGATAAATGCATGATTATGTTATTTTCATAAACGCCTGTACTATTTTGGATGCGCTTTAAATAGTCACTTGAAATAATAGCAATTCTGCTTTTCTTCTACTATTTTAATCAGTAAACCATTTAGTTTTCTGTCTATCTGCACAATCTTGTACATATTTAAATCTTAATAGTCAACCGTTTTTTTTACAGTAACTTTTTTTTTTCTAAATGGATACGATACGACAATTTCATTGTGTATAATTATGGTAATCACGCGTGTCGTGGATTTATCTTAGCTTGTGTGTGTGTGGGGGGGGGGGGGGGCGGAGGGTTCTACATCTTATTATTATTATTTTTTTTTTTTGCTTCAGGAATTTGATACACTTGTTTCCCCCCCCCCCCCACAATAATCAATAGTAGTTAAAGCATCAGTGACATGAAATTTGTGTCTTTCTTTTCCTTAATACAGTTGATAACACGCTCAAATGGAACACCTACATGCGGCGTTCTGTCAATAGGTAATATCAATTTAATGTTAACATATTTTCTACGTCTTTAATTACGTATATCGTCTCTCTTGTAAACTTAGCAATGACGTAACAAGCACAATGGCCACAACAAGTCAGAAACCTTAACTGCTAAAGGCTCGTTCAAAATATTTGTACCGGTAAGCGTTAAGTACTGCGAGGCACATGTCTGTTAGATGCTTAGATATTATAATCAACAGCAAAGGTAAATGAGTATAATACTCGTAGGTCCTTTCCACCTGCATTTACTTTGCACAAGAAAAGAACATCCTCATTTATCTTTCTTTTATACGCTGTTTACAGCTGCATATATCTGACCGGGCCTTTTGATAGATAAACGTGAATATTGACCGTAAATTTACATGTTTCCATTATGATTATAAATACATTTTGTGCGGAGAATTTTTCTTTAATTTTTCTGAACACGGTGTGAGAATGAAAAAGAGACTGAAAAACAAGAATTAGGGTAATTATGCACATCGATGATCTAAAAATTCGATAGCAATCATCATTAATATTTGTGGGCAGTGTATGTGTGAGAGCTTCAGGCTGAGAAATAAATTGTATTTACAATGGATGGGGAGGGGGGGCTAAAGTCTTTCAGACCTTTCATTTATCTACATTTTCGTAAATAATTGAATCTAGATATAAACTTTTTATAGAAATATCACACACTAGAGGCTGTTTGGCCACGCATGTCTATTGCATATAGGTGTTTTATACACTGTTGCCCGTAAAGTTGGAATAAAATTGCTAACCTCCAGTCCATTTATGAAATGATCGTGAAAATGATTTATCATTTATTTGTTAAGGATTTCTAGGTCTACATTCTCAGACTGATTTTTTTTGTTGAAAAAAGTGTGATTATGAACTTCTTGATAAATCATGTGAGTAAGCAAACATGGCCTGGGACCTAGTAGGCCTACTGCTTTAAGTCCTCTTCGACGGCAATGTGGATTAATCATTAATGCCTTACAAAAGGGCACTAGACTCTAGACCGGTTTATATTGCATCAATATAATTTTGAACGAGGGGCCTCCCGGTTACGAAGCTAATGTTTTACCACTCAATCATGGCCATACGCAGCTGGAGCAGGGGGGCAAAACAAGAAAACGTAATGAAGTATCAATACTGCATTACACCCAGCCCCCAGCCTCCTACAGAAGTGTATGATCCTCCTGGATATATGATTATAACTTTATTCGTCATGAATAGGGCCTAATAAGTCATATAACAATGGACAACATTTTTTTCATTCATTAAAGTACATAATGATTCAAAATATGTAATGGCTAAAGAAATACTTACAATCGATTGCTGGAATTCACACTTGAGAAAATAACTTTCAAGATTAATGGCTTACTATTTGATTACCAGCAATCGATTGCTGCCAAGTTCACCATTCCATATACTTTTTGCATTCTAGATGGCTTGATGCCTGCTTTATTTTCGCCTTTGGTGATATTGCAATTTTCGAAGTCAATTCCTAGCAAAGTTTAGTATTACAATGCAGGTGAAGTCAATTGAACTTGTACAATCGATTACAGGTAGTTACTTTGGTTTATCAAGCTATGTAAAGGCTAAACAAATTCGAATACTTACAATCGATTGCTGTAACTTCCACTTGAAAAAAAAAAAAAAAAAAAAAAAAAAGCTTCCAGATTAATGACTTGCTATTCGATTACCGGCAATCGATTGCTGCCAAGTTCACAGTTCCATACACTTTTTGCATTCTAGATGGCTTGATGCCTTCTTTATTTTCGCCTTTGGCGATAGTAAAGAAGATTGCGAATCAACTCTATTATAAATTTATATCAATATAGAATATGTGTAAAGTGAAAAGCACCAACTTACCTGTTGTGATGTTGCCATGTGTGATTTTCTCAATCCTTTTTACGAAATGGTCTACATGTTTTCATACACCAAAAGAAAAAATAAAATGATCCAGGATGTGTGCCTGTACATGTTTTGGACTGTTTTGGTTTTAGCCTGTATGCTGAAGTGAGTTGAATACTTCCAATCGATTACTAGCACTTTTAAATTTACATCAATATAGTGATAAAAAAAGTACCAACTTACTCTTTGTAATGTTGCCATGTGTGAGTTTCGACTTATGGTGAATTTCACAACCCTTTTGTATTGAATGGACAACATTTTTTCATTCATTAAAGTACATAATGATTCAAAATATGTAATGGCTAAAGAAATACTTACAATCGATTGCTGGAATTCACACTTGAGAAAAAAACTTTCAAGATTAATGGCTTACTATTTGAATACCAGCAATCGATTGCTGCCAAGTTCACCATTCCATATACTTTTTGCATTCTAGATGGCTTGATGCCTGCTTTATTTTCGCCTTTGGTGATATTGCAATTTTCGAAGTCAATTCCTAGCAAAGTTTAGTATTACAATGCAGGTAAAGTCAATTGAACTTGTACAATCGATTACAGGTAGTTACTTTGGTTTGTCAAGATATGTAAAGGCTAAACAAATTCGAATACTTACTATCGATTGCTGTAACTTCCACTTGAAAAAAAAAAAAAAAAAAAAAAAAAAAACCTTCAAGATTAATGACTTGCTATTCGATTACCGGCAATCGATTGCTGCCAAGTTCACCATTCCATATACTTTTTGCATTCTAGATGGCTTGATGCCTGCTTTATTTTCGCCTTTGGTGATATTGCAATTTTCGAAGTCAATTCCTAGCAAAGTTTAGTATTACAATGCAGGTAAAGTCAATTTGAACTTGTACAATCGATTACAGGTAGTTACTTTGGTTTGTCAAGATATGTAAAGGCTAAACAAATTCGAATACTTACAATCGATTGCTGTAACTTCCACTTGAAAAAAAAAAAAAAAAAAAAAAAAAGCTTCAAGATTAATGACTTGCTATTCAATTACCGGCAATCGATTGCTGCCAAGTTCACAGTTCCATACACTTTTTGCATTCTAGATGGTTTGATGCCTTCTTTATTTTCGCCTTTGGCGATAGTAAAGAAGATTGTGAATCAACTCTATTATAAATTTATATCAATATAGAATATGTGTAAAGTGAAAAGCACCAACTTACCTGTTGTGATGTTGCCATGTGTGATTTTCTCAATCCTTTTTACGAAATGGTCTACATGTTTTCATACACCAAAAGAAAAAATAAAATGATCCAGGATGTGTGCCTGTACATGTTTTGGACTGTTTTGGTTTTAGCCTGTATGCTGAAGTGAGTTGAATACTTCCAATCGATTACTAGCACTTTTAAATTTACATCAATATAGTGATAAAAAAGTACCAACTTACTTTTTGTAATGTTGCCATGTGTGAGTTTCGACTTATGGTGAATTTCACAACCCTTTTGTATTGAATGGACAACATTTTTTCATTCATTAAAGTACATAATGATTCAAAATATGTAATGGCTAAAGAAATACTTACAATCGATTGCTGGAATTCACACTTGAGAAAATAACTTTCAAGATTAATGGCTTACTATTTGATTACCAGCAATCGATTGCTGCCAAGTTCACCATTACGTACACTCTTTGCATTCTGGACGGCTTGATGCCTGCTTTATTTTTTTACCTTTGGTGATATTGCAATCTATCAAATTAATACATAACAAAATTTAACATTACAACACAGGTAAAGTCAATCGAACCGATTACAGGTATTGTAATGTAGGAAAAAACAGTTTGTCTAATTTATTTTCAATATACGAAGGAGCCTTTAAATACTTTTTGCTGTCAATATCTTGCAAGTACATGCTCAGTGGTATTCATTTTAAATCATTTTAGTATATAACTGTCTCTGTATCCATTTTTCTCAAAGGCATTGTACTAGCCTTGATTCTCACCACATGTTTGCTTAATTTCGTTAATTGTAATCCAACAAGAAATGCTCTTTAATACCTGTACTGAATTTAATCGATCTGTTACCCGCAATTTTACACTGCATGTATTCCGATTTTTACTATTCTTTTTAATTTATGTTTGGTTCTTTGACCAAGGTTTATCGAGAAAGTTTTATAGAATTATTTAGACAGGTTTCATTTCTTTATTCACTTTTGTGATTACAACAATTCTGGTTCTACTTTCTGTTAACGTAAAGGTGGCCAGATGCTCGCAGGTTATGACTTCATTGACCTCCCGTATGATTTGCTATCATTGTCATCATCATCACCACCACCATCATCATCATCATCACCACCTTCATCATCATCATCACCACCACCACCACCACCATCATCATCACCATTATCACCGTCATCATACTGTTACGGCACAGAAAATTTACATACAAACCAGTTATCATATCTTCGATCTTAAAATCTTGGTAATATCATTTTTTCTTCACGAGTAATGACATAGACATGTTTTCTATTTTCAATACAAACAATGCATCATGTAATAAATATTACTCAACTGAAGATTTTACTTCTAAATTTAGAGACACAGAACACAAATTCAGTTTGCTTCACGTTAATGCCCGAAGTTTGAACAAAAACTTTGAATCATTGGAATCATTACTCTTTACTCTAAATAATTTCAAATTCTCCATTATTGGTGTCACGGAAACATGGCTTCATAATAATTCACCTAACATATTCAACTTGCAAAACTATAATCTTATTAGGCGAGATCGCGAAGATCAAAGAGGAGGTGGTGTAGCATTTTACATCAATGAACATTTGCAGTTTAAAATAAGAAAAGAAATATCATTAAAACAAAGTGAAACTTTATTCTTAGAAATCATGAAGCCGAAAGGCAAAAATATAATTATTGGGTTAGTTTACAGACCCCCTCATGGCAATGCAAATTTATTTTGCGAAGAGCTTGAAACATGCCTTCATACCATAACAAAAGAAGATAAACAAATATATTTAATGGGTGATTTTAACATTGACCTGTTATCCCAAAATAATGAAAACGATTTATTCCTACACACTATGCATTCATTTGGTTATTATCCCCACATAGATCAACCGACCAGAATTGATAGCCATTCATCAACACTTATCGACAACATATTTTCAAACATACTAAACAGAGATACTTCCAGCGGATTAATAATATCTGATATAGCTGATCATTTACCGGTTTTTTTATTATGTGATAATGATATTTCAAAAGAAAATTCACCTAAATCTACAATGTATAGGAAAGAAACACCAATCAATATTGAATCGTTTAAAAGTGATCTTGCGATTGAGGAATGGTTAGATGTATTTAATGAGTCAAATTCAGATATTGCTTACACAAATTTTAACCAAAATTGCAGAAATATTACGATAAAAATTTTCCTCTATCACCTATCAAAAAAAGAAAAGCAAAAATGCCATGGATCACTCAAGCTATTCTACGATCCATACACACCCGAAATAAACTATACAAGACATTTTTAAAGAACCCTTCTATTCAAAACAAAAATAAATATAAAACTTATAGAAATAGACTAACCAATATAATTCGGGCTTCTCGCAAATTGTTTTATTCCCAGAAACTTAACAAAGTTAAATCAAACATGAAAGCCACATGGGAGATAATCAATGATTTGATTGGCAAGAAACCCAAAGTATTACCTAAAGACAATTTCACAGTTCATGCTGCTGCAATAAATTCAGATGATGTAGCTGATACCTTTAATTCCTTTTTCGTTAACATAGGACCCTCTTTGGCTAACAACCTTGCCAGACCAAACCAAAGTTTTGCAAAATTTCTTCCCACACCCATCAATTCTTCCCTATTCTTTAACCCCACAAATGTTCAGGAAATAATTGAAATAACAAAAAACTCAAATCCAGCAAATCACAGGGATATGATAGAATTAGTACTTTCCTTCTTAAGCAGATCATACATTATATTGTCTCTCCATTGTGTCATATTTTTAATCTGTCGATCAGCACCGGTAAATGTCCAGATTCCCTAAAAATTGCAAAGGTAAATCCTGTTTTAAAAAAGACAATCCACACGAAATAACAAATTATAGGCCTATTTCTATTCTCCCCAGCATATCCAAAATACTAGAGAAGATTATTTACAAAAGACTTTATAAGTTCCTAGATACTTTTCAGTTTCTAAATCCAAACCAATATGGATTCAGGAAAGGGCATTCAACTGATCAGGCTTTAATACAAATATACGATAAAATTACAAATGCAATGACAAATAAAGAACACATAATAGGAGTATTCATGGACCTAAGCAAAGCATTCGACACTCTTGACCACCAGATTTTACTTAAAAAACTTGAAAATTATGGAATTCGGGGAATCGCACTATCATGGTTTGAGAGTTATTTGTCTGAAAGAAAACAATATGTCACTCACAACAATATTTCTTCTAACTTTCAGTCAATAAAATGCGGAGTTCCACAAGGATCGATCCTTGGCCCCTTACTTTTCCTTATATATATTAATGATTTGACTACTGTAACGCCTTTATTATCATTTGTATTATTTGCCGATGACACAAACATTTTTTGTTCAAACACTAGCTTAGAAACTTTAGTAGATACATTTAATCGTGAATTACCTAAACTATCTTTATGGTTTAAATGTAATAGGCTCTCACTTAATATAGACAAAACAAACTTTATGTATTTTACGCATACAAGTTCACATATTACTGAGTTTCCATACGACATAAGCATAGATAATATTCCACTCAAAAGGAAAAAAGAAACAAAGTTTTTAGGTGTCACAATAGATGAACATTTAAATTGGAATGAACATATACGTTGTATAACTACTAACATCTCCAGAAACGTAGGTGTACTTTACAAAATGAAAAACATAATTCCTCATACTACACTCGTTCTACTATACAATTCATTAATATTGCCGTATATATCGTACTGCAATATAGTTTGGGCAACGTGTGCAAAAACTAAAATTAATATAATATACTTATTACAGAAAAAAGCAATTCGAATTTGTACTAATTCGCAATATTTATCACACACAAATCCATTATTCCATAAACTAAAGACTCTAACTATTTTTGACATAAACTCATTTCAAAGCTTACTGCTCATGTTCAAATACGTAAATAACATGCTCCCACCTTCATTTCACAATTTTTATACTATGAACACATCTATCCATTCATACCCTACGCGGAACTCTTCTAATTTCCATTTAATCAACCCCAAATTGCTTATTGCGCAGAGATCCATAAGACACCATGGTCCTGATTTGTGGAACTCTCTACCTGAATCTATAAAAAGATCCACGTCTCTTTACTCATTTAAGGCAAACGTTAAATCTATGTTGATATCAGAATATTTGAAGTAAAATTTCTGTGTCGATGTGTCATCATTAAAGCATCATCACCATCATCCTCTCCATCGCCTTCATCTTCACCATTTCACCATCATCTTCATCCTTATCATCTCCATCTTCATTGCTCAAATTACATTACTGCTGTTTTTCATGAAATGTACTGTTTATCGATTCTGCTGTATTAATGTATTATATTAATCAATGAGTTCTAACCTGGGGTTGTCATTTTTTTCAAGCAATCTGCTTATGATGACAATCCTTCTCCTGCAAATTGTAAATGTTAACTAATTTGGTATGAGATCAGTTTTGTTTGTAATGATAATTTTAGTACATTTAGTTATGATTCATGCCAAAAAAAAAAAAAAGTTCTCAATATACTATGTTTGTTATGTTATGGAAAATGTATTACATACGAATGATGTAATTGCAGAAGTAAACAATAAAATCAAATCAAATCAAATCAAACAATTACTTGATGGACGGATTATTTTGAGGTAAGAGAGAAAAAAAGTATTCTAACGTTGTGAGCAACAGTGTACATAGATATGAAAAGAAAATCATAATTTTTATTATTGTTACTATCATTATCATTATCATTATTCTTATTAATAATAATAATAGTATTAGTAGTAGTAGCAGTAGCAGTAGTAGTAGTAGTAGTAGTAGTAGCAGTAGTAGTAGTAGCAGTAGTAGTAGTAGTAGTAGTAGTAGCAGTAGCAGCAGTAGTAGTAGTAGTAGCAGTAGTAGTAGTAGCAGTAGTAGTAGTAGTAGTAGCAGTAGCAGTAGTAGTAGTAGCAGTAGCAGTAGCAGTAGTAGTAGTAGCAGTAGTAGCAGTAGTAGCAGTAGTAGTAGTAGCAGTAGTAGTAGTAGTAGCAGTAGTAGCAGTAGTAGTAGTAGTAGCAGTAGCAGTAGTAGTAATAGCAGTAGTAGCAATAGTAGTAGTAGTAGTAGTAGTAGTAGTAGTAGTAGTAGTAGTAGCAGTAGTAGTAGTAGTAGTAGTAGTAGTAGTAGCGGTACTAGTGGTAGTAGTAGTAGTAGTAGTAGTAGTAGTAGTAGTAGTAGCAGTAGTAGTGGTAGTAGTGGTAGTAGTAGTAGTAGTAGTAGTAGTAGTAGTAGTAGTAGTAGTAGTAGTAGTAGTAGTAGTGGTAGTAGTAGTAGTAGTAGTAGTAGCGGTAGTAGTGGTAGTAGTGGTAGTAGTAGTAGTAGTAGTAGTAGTAGTAGTAGTAGTAGTAGTAGTATCATTGAAATTAATGTTGTTGTTATTGCTGTTATTTCATCATCATCATTATTGTCACTTATGATATTAAAATAATTGATGCTAATATTTTACTTGATGATAGTGTTGTTGTTGTTGTTGTTATAATCATTATTTTCTCATCATTATTACTATATTTAATGACAGGCCTTATACTGTGATAAAAATTAAACATGGTAGTATCATTTAAGGTCTACTGTTTGAGCTCTGCAGGTGTTTTTTTTTTTAAAATATCATTTCAGAGGCAACTGTTGCTGCATGCTCTGGCAGTCTGGGAGCTTTCGGTGAAAACGGTGAATGTGATACTGGAACAAGGAGTAATATCCACGTGACTAGTGCTACTGTTAAAGTAGGTTCTGATGCCGCTGTGGATGCTACCAACGCTGCAAACAGCATCATACAATGCAGAGAAAAAACCTGCATCGATCTTGCATTTTTTCTCCTCATCCAGTACTCACAACAATTCTGCTTTACCCTGGAATATCCATATGGTCCAACCATTCCTACATTCAGTGCGAGGATTACATTGTCGTATACAGGTGCCAAGGCTTGCTTGTTGAAATACGAAAGCCAAAAAATATTTGAAAAATGAAAACAGAACAAAAAAACAACAACAAACAAACAAACAAACAAAACAAAACCACCGCCGTGCTTTCTTTATGATCATATTGATTAACCAGGGAAGCTTCATAATCGATAATAGCTTTTCTTCCTGGGGGGCCCCTCAATTAGCAATTGCCAGGTAGGCCTACCCATTTACACCTGGGGGAGTGTGGCAAATGTAGATTAATGTCTTGCCTAAAGAATGAACCATTGCATCTCATTTTAAATTAGATTAGATTAGATTAGATTGGATTAGATTAGTTGCATAATGATTATTGTATAATTTCGCGCTTCACATTTTTGTCTCACACATGTCATACCTATGCGTAATTATAATGACACACGATGAGGGAAGGAATATGCTTAGGCCCTGTGTTGCATTACTCACATTTTGCCATTCATTTAGTAAGCACATACCCCCCCCCCCCCCCACACACACACACACACACAATCTCCCACGCGTACCCTCGCCAAGAGACCCTCACATATCTTCACGTCACTGTACACCCCAGCAGGACCAGTGCCATTTTTTTTTGTTTTTGTGATGGGGGGGGGGGGGGGCAAGATGACCCATAGGTAAATTTATTTACGTTTAAATGAAAAAATAGGGGTATTATACTACAGTTGCATGACTCAGTCCTCTCTTTTCCCCTACTATTATTTCTTCCTCCTCCTCTGTTTCTTCTTTTTTCCTCTTTTCTCTTTCTTTTTTTAAAAATTGATTACTTGAAATATCATGGGGGCAGTCGCCCCATACCCCCTGTATCGCCGCCCCTCCACCCGAGACAGCTATTGTTCCTCTTGTTCTCCTGTCCTCATTGAATAAGGCTCAAATCTCTTGTCTGACATCCGAGGACTACTGTTTGACATACGAGGACCATTAATTCTCAGGAATTTTTCTGTGTTCACTATCCTCGCTTGTAAACCTATAAGAGGCCCCCCCCACACACACACACTCGTGCTGAGATTTTTTGATGCGGTTTACTACCACGTATCTGAACAAACTTTTATGATGATTATTTTAATACTAACAACCTGACAACGATACAGAAATAGTCGGGTACATTTGAACAATGTTTGCCAGGATTGGTTTTCTTTTGGTGAATAATTTCACAGCAATAACCCCGTTTGATAGGTTAGAAATTGTGTAAAGCATCTTGTGAATTATTTATAACATTCCCATTTCACAATTAAACAAAATTCAAAGAAAGTTGATTAATTCAAGATGGAAATACAAAATGGAAATGCAAAATATCCCCCAAATAAATGAAAATTTAAAAAAGCGAATTTATTGTAGATTTTTTTTGTTTGTTATTCTAGGTATCTTGGTCCATATTCATTAAAAAGTAATTTGTGAAAAATGTATTCCATGTCTTGATTTCATGTCTTAAATTTCAGGTCTTGTACTTTAGCATATGTTTTATAGAAATGGAAGTAAACGAATAAGTGAAATGGTCCAGATCACTTATTTAAGTGGGAAATGTCGAGTATTTCGTTGGCAACTCGCAAATGCTTGTTCGATGGCAAGCTTAAGAATAGTACAAAACTTATCAGTTTCCCCTACCATAAAACATTTCCGTATATGCTCAACATATTTTAAAGTTAAATTATAAGGATTATAAGAGGAAATTTTGAGTCAAATTTCAACAAAAAATAGATAAGATGTTCTCGGTAATTTTCCATTGTGAGTGAATATTCACAATTGAAAGCTTTCGGTCACACCCTGGTATATAGCCTTAGTGAAAGGATTGTTCACTCTTAGACAGAATGGTGCTGATTGACTTTTCTTGTCCCACATTTGGAACCTTGAAAGGTTCTTCAAAGACATGAAAGAACAGGGGCGGCGCTATCGGGATGGGGGGGGGGGCGATCGGCCCCTATGATTTTTTAAGTGAAAAGAAGAAAGAGGAGAAAAGGAAGAAAAAGAGGAGAAGGAAGAAAGAAGAGTGAGGGAAAAGAGAAGGCTGGGTCATGCAACTATGATAATACCCCTATTTTTTTCAATTAAAACGTTAATAAACTCGCCTGTGGGTCATCTTGCCCCCTATCAAAATACCCTGGCGTCGCCACTGTCAGAGAACTATTAAAGGTTCTCTGAAGGCTTCTGAAGGGTCTTTAGAACCATTATTGGTTGCCTTTGGCATTGGAACCTGTTTGGGTTATTGAAAATATAAAGAACCCTTTATCTTTTCTGTAGGGTTTTAGCCAAATGGCACATTTTTCTCAGAGTGTTGTGTGTCTCAAACATGTCATACTAGGCAGTTGTTCTTTAGTGATAACATGAAAGATTAAAGTTCTTTCACGTTTACATAATCAGGCTACATTTCTAGGAAAACAAACAAAATAAAAATGATTAAAATAATGAGATGTCACATAGGGTTACAGGGAAAGTCATCCTGCAAAACACTTCTCTCAATATATCTTATGATTGTTTTCCATAACCAAATAAGTATTTAAATGATTTGATAGTTGCTCGAATGATTCAACTTTAAAAAATTATGGGGTTGCAGCTCCGATCACCTATGCTGACACGCAAAAAAAAAAAGAGAGAGAAAAAAAAAAAGAAATGAACGAGAGAGAAAAAAAAAGAATCAAGAAAAAATAATTAATGGAAAACATAAAAAACAACACCGCTTAATAATGGCCTACTATATACCTCACCTTCAGAACGGATATCTGCCCCAAGTCAACCTATTTCAAACATTACCATATGTATTCTCCATCATTGTTTTAAATCTCTGCTGTTGTTTTTTTTTTTCAGGCGGGAGCCAGACTGGCTTTACTGTCTCATTTGATGGAGTTAATAGCCATTTCTATGAAGTATCCTTTAGGAATTGCCTTCCGTTCACACTCTCCTCCACCACGGGCCCGACCTCGTTACCAACGACGGGTTCCAGTCTTAATATCTACGAGCATGAGTTGTGCGAATTAGAACAACCTGCTACGACACAATCTGCTACTACAAAACTTGCTACAACTCAACCAGCTACAACACAACCTGATACGACACAACATCCTACGACACAGCTTGATACAACACAACCTGATACGACACAACATCCTACGACACAGCTTGATACAACACAACCTGATACGACACAATATCCTACGACAGAACTCGCTACAACACAACCTGATACGACTCAACATCCTACCACACAACCTGATACGAAACAACCTGGTACAACGAAACCCGATGGAGCACAACACGCTGTGACACAAGACGATGCAACACCTCCTGGTATGACGAAACCCGATTCAGTCTAATAAGATTCCTAGCAAACCCTCTCCCAAATGATAAGAGTAGGTATGCTCCAAGATGAGATGTTTTTCTGCCTATTGATGTACAATATTCCTTACGCATAATGTATACGAGATGCAGGAGCGGTTCTAGTGCAAAAACTTGAGGGGGGGGGGGGGGGCTACATGGGGAGTTGGAGGATTGTAATGTAATCTATGTGATATATAGCCTACCTATAATTACCTATATGGTCACTGGTCATATGTTACAGTGGTCAAATCTAATGAAATTATAGGTTCATATCCTGGTTTCCAATTGCTGCAGTCATGGTCATAATCTTGTCTAATTTCTCCAAATGCAGCTGAACCTCTTACGGATTCCACTCGACAACCCAAAGCCCGTCTCAAATCAAGCGTGTTCACCCCGGCCAAAGACAGCAAGGGACGCACTCTGATTGGCTACTGTCTCACTGATCACGTGATGAAGACAGAATCGGTGGTGAGTCAGATACAATGCGCCATGATGTGCAATGACGTAGCTGAATGCAAGTCGTTCAATTACAAAGATGGAGTTTGTGAACTGAATGAAGAAAGGAAAGAGAGTGTTGGTTCTAGCTACTTCTCACGGTCTAGTGGGTGTACCTATTATGAACCAAAGTAATGGAAGAACTTATCAGTTGGTTACAACATACATTGTAAGGGAGTAAATCGGAGTTTTAATATTTATCTTAGTATTTCTACTTAAATAGTAAATAATTTTTATTTTTAATTTTAATCTCATTATTTGTTTGGCGTCACACTCTCCGAAAAAAAAATTGGTTAGGTAAAATATGAACCTATAAACTGGTGGTTAAAAGAAAGAATATCCCATATGTTTTACATACAAATTTGTTTTAACCGACAGTAAGTAGGTTCATATTTTAACCAACCTGAAGATTTTAACCAACTTTTCTGAGAGTGCACCTATGCCTGGAAGGCGAAAAGCAAAGTGAATCACTGTGACCCCTGGGTCTCTCCTCCCGATATAACTGATTCGGGGGGTGTGCAGGTGGACCATACAATGGGGTTTCCCCCTATTCTTATACGAATACCGGTAGTGCAGTGGGTTCTTAACGTGCAAAGGTAGTGACTCTCCTCTACACAGGGCCTCCATTTAACGTCCTTTCTTAAATACACCATGTGTACGATTTTTTCCCCTCTCTTTCAATTTTGTGTTTCGTAATATCTATGTAGATATTTTGTAAATATACGCAGTTGTATATGCAGTTTCGAAGCGTTGGAAGAGTAACTTGTCATATTTCAGTGGAATCATGGATGTTTATTAATAATATTTAGCTTTTTTCCACATAATGTGACTTTTGAAAAAGAAAGAAGAAGAAGAAAAAAAGAAGAACGTTTATTACAATTACCCACAAATAAAGGTGGGAAAATAGGTTTTTTTTAAAGTCTGAATGTTCGTAACAAACAGCACCCGTTCTTGTACATATTGTATTGTAAAAATTTGCGTATAAATTACGTTATGCCCTACTTAAGTGCTTTCAGTGATTTTCATTGCATTTATTCTTGTTTCCGAAATGAACCTTCTAAGAAGCCATGCAAACTTGCTCATGAGGGACTCAAAAAGTAAGCTGTAGTTTTTATATTTATCTTGGTATTTCTACTGCTTAAGTGCAGCATGTATCATGTGTACGATTTTTTTCTCTCCTAAGTTTGTGTTACGTAATATTCTGTAAAAGCTAATATAGATATTGTGTAAATATCGTGTAATTCAGTTTCAAAGCTTTGGAAGAATAACAGTCATAATCGTGATAATACTCAGTAGAATCATGAATGTCTGTCTATATATTCACCTTTTTCACATGCGATTATGTTAGTATCACATTTTTGACGATTTAAAGGGATATCTAATCATTTTATAAATCTAATCATTGGTTACAAGTATTGGTATTGACCACCAACAAAGTTTGGAACCCTCTAAATGCGGACACAGCATCATAGAAGAAATATCCTATTCGGCTTCATTACTGGCATCTGTTTGATAAAGGATAAAATGCGTTAACTAATTGTAAAAAAATCCATATTCCACCGTTTTGGAAACCATTGCATGAAGTGCAATTTTGAGAGACAAAGAGAAATATAAAAACGAATCCAATTCAAAATTTGAGAGTGGGAATATCATTTTACTGTAAGATAAATGAATTTTAAAAATTGAAAAGGTTAATCTTGTTGGTGATGTGGTTTACGAGATAGTTCCTTTTGACACAATGATTAATTAAATTGTACATGTTTTTTTCTAGCTTTTACTGCATACATCATGTATATGTGCATCTGTATGTATTTTCATGCAAATTTCGCCAGACCATTGTCGCAGATGGAGCTGTCACCGATGCAGTACCAGAGTCATTTATCAACAGAGTTTGGCCAACTTGGTTCCAGTTGGGTGACAACATGCATGGTGCATTTCTTTCGTTGTGTTCCAAAAACAAAAAAAAAACAAACAAAACAACCAAAACAAAAGCAACCAGGACGGCAACTGGGTGGAAATCTCTGTTGGAACTTACGGGAGACGCATAAAAAAAAAATCCCTTTTTTGAGAATAGAAAAAAGTTCCTTAGCTTTTTTCGTGTACCTTTTTAGTCTACAGTTCTGTGACAAGTGAAAAAAAAAGGTCCGCAGATTTTTTGTATCCCCTATTTACTATTAACCCCCCCCCCCTCTGCCAACCAAAAGATTCCAAATCGAAGGGGAGGGGGGCATTCGATATTGTGTCCCTCGTTCTCTTACCCCCCCCCCCCCCATTTTTGGCATTGAAAGCAATATTCGCCATAATTATGGTGCCCAATCAACATGATCAACTTAACCGCATCGGCTAAACTCTTCGAACGGATGGTACATTGCAGTGAAACTACATCCAAAGTTATATCGACTGTCAATCATTATCGAATTTTCAATGTACTGTTAACAATGGCAATGGCAGTGGGATTGGTGTTGATCGGTACATGTATCATATATTGCTAACTGCCAATTAATGATGAAAATTAATGCTTGAACGCGTGATCGGCTCTGATTCAGCTATTTTAGCGGGATTCACACGGCCGAATCGCAAATGCATATATGTACTTAGAATGTAATGCAAATTAGTTTTTGTTTCAGCTTTCACTTTATCCATTAAAATAGTATAGTTTAAAAGATTAGTGCAGTGATTGCCTTCATTGAATATATATTTTTTGTTGTATTTTTGTCCAATATCTTCAGAGAGTCAAACCAAGGCTTATTTCCACTTTTCTGTTTTTGTTTGAGACATGTAGGGTACAAGAAGTAAAGAGAGAGAGAGAAGGGGGGGGGGAGAGATGGAGGGGAGAGAAAGAGGGAAAGGGAGAATGAAAGAGAGAGAGAGCGTGAGAGAGAGAGGGTTTAGGAGGCGAGGGCACAGGAAGTTGAAGAGAAGAGAAGAAATAAATGCAGATCAGGAACTCTCTCTAAGAAAAGAGTGAACGCGTTCACTCTGTTAGGGGTGAATTTCAGAAGAGAGTGCATTTAGAGTGAATTAAGAGTGAATTAAGAGTAAAACTTGTGATATTCACTCTTTATTCACTCTTTTAGGGGTAACCTCAGGGATCACTTAAGGATTGTGAGTAATCCCTGAGTTCACCCCTAAAAGAGTGAATGAAGAGTGAATATCACAAATTTTACTCTTAATTCACTCTTCATGCACTCTCTTCTGAAATTCATCCCTAACAGAGTGAACGCGTTCACTCTTTTTTTTTTTTAGAGAGAGAGAGAGAGAGAGAGAGAGAGAGAGAAGGGAAGTAGATACAGAACGTGTAAGATAAGGGACCGAATACACAAAAGAGGTTTAAACCATAATTTAGACCATGCATGGGCCATCTAGCCCTGGTTTAAATTCAAACCACGGTCTGAACATTGGTGGTATTCACGGAGGATGGGCTAAAAAAAAACTTATGGTTTTAACAATATCAAGGTTTGGACCTTAGTCAAAACAGTGGTTTGAATTCAAACGTCTTTCGTGAATTCGAGGAGCTAAGATGGTGTGTATGATAATGAGAGGGAAGAGAGAGAGAGAGAGAAAGAGAGAGAGAGAATTTTTAATGTTTTGAAATAAAGATTGCGTGGGAAGAAAGGGATGTAGATACAGAAGATGCAAGATAGCAAGAGAGAGAGAGAGTGTGTGTGTGTGTGTGTGAGGGTGTGGGTGTGTGTGTGTGTGTATGTGATGGCGTGCGTATTTTGTTTTGTTTTTGTTTCTAGGTGGGTGTGTGTGGGGTGAGGGAGGGGAAGAGGGAGATATATCCAAGTTCTATTGTTTATTATTTTTTGCCAGCCGATGGGGGAAGGGGGGATGGGTGGGCATACCCCCGTGCCCCCCATAGTTACGCCAGTGGATCCTTTCAGAATAATGTATTGCTGTGTATTTCTTTGTTGGCTTTTGTTTGTCATTCCCCCATTTAGACTTCTGTTTTTAAAATTTATTTCCCTTATGTAAATGTTCTGTCTGATTGTTATCATTTTACCAGGGAGGTCTTTCTCATGCCTCTCTGCTGTTATCACGAACTTTTCAAGCAAACCTATATATGCGGGTCTATATATGTATTGGAGGAAGAGACAAGTGTATTATACTTTTTTGCCTACGTTCTGAAAAATAAATGACAATTATCGCGTGGTACGCCTTTTATTTTGGGAGGGGGGTTAAAATCTTTTTATGATTTTCATTTTTACAAAATATCTTCACATTACTTAAAGTAAGATAAGATTTATTGTTCCTTCTTAACATTTTGACTTTTCTTTTCTTTCATTCTTAATAATTTATTTCTTCTTTCCCCGTTCTCTCCTTCCTTTCTTACAATCTCTCTCTTCTCTCGTTCTCTCTGATCATACTATCTTTCCCTAAGGCTTCCAACCCCCCCCCCCCCCCCGAAAACCTCGCAGGATTTTTTTTTTACAGCGCCACTTACGGTAATGAGATGACGATGATGATGTTGACTGTCGGTATTATGACGGAGATTCAAAGAATTATTTTAGTGTTATTTCACACTTCAACAGGGTAATTCAAGACGATAATATTATGGAAAATTATAGAAAATATATGGAATTATGTCTGGAATCAGGAAAATCATTCGTCTTACAGTTAATTTTTCAGTAAGCATCGCCGTAGATGGCGTTATTCCAGTTAAACCAGAGTGGATTTATAGCAGTCGTAAAAAACATGATTTACAGCAGTCGTAAAAAAGGAAGGGTTCCAACCGGTAAAGAAATAGTAAGGCTATAGAGATTTCCAAAAAAGTTGAATATGAAAAAGCAGAAATAAAGGATAAATTAGCAATACATTATAAAAAAAGGGAAAATTTTACCCCTTAAGGCAGGAGGGCCGATAATTTTAAAATTCCTGCCCCCTCACTTTCTTATTGATCCTTACACTTATTTCTTATTATTGTTACTAGTTATTTCTTTTAAAAGAAGTTTTTCGACATGGTATGGTTACAAACCTCTATTTGTTCAAGATCCGCTTGTATAATAATGATATCTAGAAATTAAAACCAATGCAACATGTTTATTATATATATATAAAAAAAAATATTTGTCATTTCATTTCTCAGGGATCAGGAATCACCATCAACTTTCACCTTTTTTAGATAAGAAAACGTATGTATTCTAAGTGTGACAAAGCAGCACCTTCACCTATTCTTTTAACCATACTGAAATCTTTGTTCAGATTGCAGATTTTGCATTGTATTGTATTTTACATATGTATTTTGGTTTACAATGAATGAAAATAAGATTTCTCTCTTGATTTACTATTTATGTTTATTATGTAGAAAAATATTGAATTGTCGGAATTGTATTGTCGGAAAATCTCAATAAAGGCTAAAAAGCATTTAAAAAAAAAATTATAGATCCACTCTGAGTTAAACGGACGATGCTAGTCATATGCTAATGTATATGCTAATGCAGTAGTAATCGTTTCAAGTAAATGATTAAGTTTGCATGCTTTAGACAGTTTTGGATCAATAACAATTTCCTAAAGCATTTTTCTAAAGTTTTTGTAGTAGATTATCATTGATCATAGTAAGCGCTTTAATTCGCATATCACTCATCTCGATCAAGCATTGGTAACTGTAGTTATTACGTAATGTTTTGTTCATACTATATATAAAATTGTCACCAGGAAGATTGTGTACAAAATAAATGAAAATATCATACGATATTTTCCACCTTCCGTCGGACTTCGGTTGGAAACTAAAAAATACTTAAGCGCTAGGTTTACTAGGGCACATCGCACTGTCTTCTTCAGGCTATGTCAGGTTTGCAACCAATAAATGAGTGCCAATTATATGAATTATGTAATTGTGTGCACATCTGCCCATTGTGTTACACTTGGTAAGGACTTCTAATCTCAGGCTAGGACAGTGGGTAGACTTGAATGTGTTTGCACTCCAGCAAAAGACGATACCAGGGTTTGCCCATTGGTTTGGTCGTCTGGCAGCAGGACTGGGCGTGGTCTGGTCGTCTACTGCAGACCTGCTAGTGGTCTGGTTGTCTACTGTAGACCTGGTAGTGGTCTGGTCGTCTACTGTAGACCTGGTAGTGGTCTGGTCGTCTACTGTAGACCTGGTAGTGGTCTGGTCGTCTACTGTAGACCTTGTAGTGGTCTGGTCGTCTACTGTAGACCTGCTAGTGGTCTGGTCGTCTACTGTAGACCTGGTAGTGGTCCCGGGGGGGGGGGGGGGGGTCACTCTCCACATGGCCTGCTACCCACCCGTGTCCGACAACCTCAGAAATGCACCCTAAATGGCGTAACTACATTAACCAAATTTGCAACCCTAAATGGCGTAACCCATGAAAAAAGCCACCCTAAGTGGCGTGAACAGGGAAATCCCCTAATTTGATACCCTAAGTGGCGTAAACATTGAAATCGATTAATTTGATACCTAAAGGCCCTATCTCACCAACGGAGACGTCTCTGCAACAAATTTCAAAATAATTATAATGGAGCATTTACAGGATCATGCACCAGGAGGAATGTGAGTACACGTACAATCACGCGGTTTCTAAAGTGGGTCAAACATCATCAGGTAGAGTCGTGGAGACGTCTCTGCATTCTGCAACGTCTCATCAGTCTTTCTGGTCTCCTCCTGGTCTCCGCGACGTCTCGGAGATGGCTCAGAGACGTCTCGGAGATATTGCAGAGACGTCTCAGCAGTCGCGGATATAATTAGTCTCCGCAACTAATGGATACGTCTCGGAGACGTCGCGGAGACTTTGCAGAGACTATAAAAAGTTCCCCCCCCCCAAAAAAAAAGAAATAAAAAAAAAATCGAGCATGTTCGAATTTCTTGCAATGCCTCGGACACTCCATATTTTGCTCATTTCTTTTTTAAAATGCTGTTCAAATTTATCTCCTTTATTTGAGACAGTGAAATTTCTAGGGTGGACTTACCCTTTAAGTCTGAGAAAAATTTTTTACTCGTGTGATTTTTGCACCTATCATTTGTGGTTAAATAATTCATTAGACTGAAATATACTAGTCGATCTATTCATTCAGAAATGCAGTTTTGTTTTTGCATTGAATTGTACACAAAGACAAGTCAAGCTATCACTCCCGTGAGTGGGTCAGTCAAGGACAGGATAGATCTACATGTAAGTAACGCTAGGCCACTACTGACTTGAACTGAAAAACACAACACAATTAACAGTATATGGGGCTAGCCTCTAGGAATAACAACACGAAAAAGAAAACCAGTGAAACGGAGTACACACGAGTAAAACTTTTTCTCAGACTTGATATATTTACTCACCAATAAACAGCTCTTCTATGGTAATAAAATTTCCGTGAAATGAAACTCACGATGCCATAATAATGTGTTTTGAGACGTTTGGAAAATGCTAGATATAAAAAAGACATTGTGGCACTTGAGAGTACTTTCAAGTGTTTCCGGTGTCTGTGGTGGGCTTCCAACAAGGGCAATGTTGCTTTATCCATTTTTTAAAATATCGATGGTGCAAATGCATGCCGTGGATGCAGCCGAGCATAGTCGCTTCAAACAGCCACGGAACGGTTGCATTAGCATCGATGATTAGCATAGCCATAGCATAACATCCTCTGCGACCTATGGGTGTGTGTATGGTAACGCGTGCTGCCTAGTATAGAGACTAGCTTGGGGGACTGTAATATACGGGAGTCAATCCCATAAGTGCTGGCCGCGCCGGCGTGTGCGAGGATTATTTTGAATCCCTATGGTGTTAATGGCGTAGGTATGTTCAAATTTGCCTAAATTTGCACCCCTAAATGGCGTAATCTGCATAACCAAATTAGCAACCCTAAATGGCGTGAAGAGTGAGAAAAGGCTACCCTAAGAGGCGATTTACTAGCGAATGGTGCTGAAAAGCAACCCTTTTTGCCAAAGACGTCGGCGACGCCTGAGTGCCTGAAACGGGACCCTTTTCGACGCTTTTTCTGGACGCGGGTGCGTAGCAGGCCATGTGGAGAGTGACCCCCCCCCACCCCCCCCCCGGGGTAGTGGTCTGGTTGTCTACTGCAGATCTGGTAGTGGTCTGGTCGTCTATCTACTGCAGACCTGCTAGTGGTCTGGTCGTCTACTGTAGACCTTGTAGTGGTCTGGTCGTCTACTGCAGACCTGCTAGTGGTCTGGTCGTCTACTGTAGACCTTGTAGTGGTCTGGTCGTCTACTGCAGACCTGCTAGTGGTCTGGTCGTCTACTGCAGACCTGCTAGTGGTCTGGTCGTCTACTGCAGGCCTGGTAGTGGTCTTATCTTCTGCTGCAGACCTGGTAGTGGTCTGGTCGTCTACTGCAGACTGGTGGTCTGGTGACTCTGGTCCTATGCAAGCAGACTGGTAGCTGCCTGGTGGTAGTTCACAAGCAGAACAGTGGTCGTCTGGCGGTGTAGCTTCATGCAGGCTGGTGGTCGTCTGGCGGTGTTCTACAGACCTGAAAATCTCTGGTAGTGCCGAGTAGAACCAGAAGCGTCAATTGGGGGCAGTATACCTCTGCCAAACGGATCCACAGCTAAAAATTTGAAGCCCGACTTGGTAGCCTACCAGCAGCAGGCATCCTGACAGATTTGGCTGCTGGGCAGCAAGATACTAGTCACCCGGTTTCGTCACTGTATCAATTAACAATACGACTACGAATTGTCGTGATTTATTTTGATCAGGGCGATTGTTTCTTCAGTAATATTTGTAACAGTGGTCACTATTATATCAAGTCCTTACACACTGAAATGGTTATGGTTTGAGGCATTCGCTCGCTCGCTGATTCGGAAAGGATGATACATAACGGACGTTAACACGAAAGTATTAATGATTTCATGTCATTTATAATCGTGATGGAATATCGATGATGATTATGGTGTCTACAATTATGTTAATATTACAAAATAAATACACATGTAATACAAATAATAACTATCACAATGAAGATGGCACACTGCAATTACAAAATCATCATCATTCATCACTGGTACTTGTGCCCGATGTAACCCTTGGCCCGCACCCAGCATCACCCCCCTCCCCCCAAAACAACAAAACAAAACAAAACAACAAACCAAAAAACAACAACAACAAACAAAAAACTACGCCACTGTCATCCTGTCTGAAATGGTCAGTTTTTAATTAAACTTCTTCAAGCCTTGAACGACAAACTCCCTCCCTGAGTCTTATTACCTGAGTTTGATATCACAAACAGGCCTACTTATTACTTAAAATACTTGTGTAACTATTCAATATCATAGTATTGTATATTCCCCTCCCCCTCCACCTTAATTGCGCAACCATAAGAAAATGCTCCATAATTATTCAAAGGCGCATATCTACACTTCAAACTCCATAACCCTCGGCCTGTAGGACCCTTGGTCAATTCGATTCAATTCACTTCAGTTCAATTTGTATTTATTTCATTTTCTACAGAAAGAAAAACAATTACAGGTACTATTCCAGAAATTATGAAGAAAATGTTCATATTCATTTTTGATAAGTATACGAATGCATCATAAAAAAGAAATTGTTAAAAGAAATTCTGAGGAAACGTAGGGTGGGGGTGATCCATTCAAAAGCAGTGCTTGTTATTCTATCGGGCTGTAACCGCTATCTCCGTGCCGATGTAATCATAATAATCATGGTAATAGGAGGTAGCTCATTACTAAAGTGCAAATATTACGGCTCTACATGCATGAACGATAAAATTATTATGATCAAGTGAGGAAATTAATTTTGATGATATTTTATTCATATACATTTAGCCCATATTGTTGAAGTATCCTGTAGCTTTTCATCATCATGATAATGAAACCAATGTGTGCCAAATTGTGGAATGATTAAGCAACATGTAGTGGGAATAGACGCGCTGTAGCTCAGTGTAGAGCAGTGGTCTCGTAGCCGGGAGTATCCGGGTTCGAAACCAAGTGGATGACCTAATGCCCTTAGGTAAGGTATTAATCCTCATTACCAAGTTCTCCGGAGAAGACTTAAAGCAGTCGGTCTCCTGGTTGCTTACTAACTAATTTACATATGCTTTCTTAGCAGTCAGGTAAAATAACCACCCAACCAACCACCCACCCACCCAACCAACCAACCAACCAACCAACCAACCAAATCTTTATTAAAAACACAAAAGAAAACCGAGAAAAGAATGATTTCTCTCATTCTCCCATAAACAATCACTCTCTCTTGTATGTTTACATCTTCTGCATCCATTTCCCTTTCTTCCCACCCAACATGCCCGAATGGAAACAATTATTACAGTACTGATAACGGCGATGTCTTTCATCACTGAGTCTGAGTAAGTAATTCTATAATTAAGTATTCAAGTGAAATTATGATAATGCACAGGTTTGACCGAAAGAATTATTCTTTCAAAACTGTAGACATGCTTCAAAGCAAAACATTGTACATAAGTATAATAGTTTCATAAAACATCATTTCAAGCAACGGGATGTTGAGAAGTAGTCCAAATTCTGGACTATTTATATTTTATCATCTTTCCACTATTGCGCGATCTTCCCGACTCGCTGCAAGCCCAAGAGTGCGCTATCCCCGAAATGCTGCCCCTCGGTTCTTCAGCCGGACGTTTGGAGCTGATCGTTTGATAACCTTCGGCGCTTACAACCGGATGTAGAAAGAAAAAAGAAGAACTAGCCAGAATCTGGACTGGTTGAGAAGAGGACAATAGCACTTTGTTCCAGATGAGATGACATACAAAATACAGGGTTGTAGAGTTGACTTTCCAAATTAATGTGTTCACTGGATGAGAAACCTTTTAGAAATCTTTTCAGTGAAGTGAGGGTGGAAGGTTGTTATTCTCTTCATGGATGATGGGTCATGAAAACGAAAGGGAGTGTTGATTCAGTTCGAAGAAGAATTTAGCGAGTCATTGGTGGAGTGCTGGTAGGCGGCGTCATTAAAGTTGATCACTTGTCTTGTTGATAAGGGCAATTCCACAGGTTGGTACAAAATACGTGAGTAACCAACTTCTAAAGTTTTGATGCTGCATTTACTACATGTATGTGCAGTGCTGTGAATAAAACTCATTTGCCTTTAAACACCTGTAGTCAGAGAACATGAGATTAAGAGGTAACTCACTATCTCTCTCTCTCCAAATGTAACGTGAGTAACCATGGAATTGCCTGTCAATGGATGCCATTACAGAGATCTGGTTACTTTGTGGAGGCTTAATTTAATAGTTGAATTTTGATGTCTGTGTAGTATAAAGATGTTCAGAATGATAAATAAACAGCCAGGAATAGGCCTATAAAGGTTTTGAAATATGAAAATTTACCCCGGGAGTTTACCGAGATATCTGTCACTGAATTTCGCCATTTGCAAAATCATACCTGGGTATGCTTTCGTCTAACACTGCAGTCTATGAGGTAAACAAGGTCTGGCATTTCATTTGTATAGTTTCACTTTTTGTGAAACACGTGATGATGCTTTAGAAGTACATTTTTCAGGGCTTCATGTATACACAATAGCATGTAGAGCCACGCAGCTCATATTTTTTGACAGTTACTCAATGGTTCTAACAGTTGATAAATTGCACTAGCGAATGGGTTTCATTATTATGATTAAAAGCCGAGGGAAGGCCTTTCAGCCATAATTTGTTCATCACCTCCGAATGGGCATCAATAAAATAGTGACTAATTATTTTTTGTCTTTATCGTAATCATCGTGAAGCATATCCTATTCATCCGTTACCAGCATGTTGGTGCTTCATGCAATTTACTGAATTGATTTTATAACCTTCTGTGAAAGAGCTAATATTATTCGTTAATATAGGCTACAAAAATTTTCAAAACTATATTGGAATTAGGGGTAGACCCTACGAACACCAGGACATGCATTGACAGTGTATATGGTGTACTAATGATCTGTCTTGTGTAAAGATATACCTTAACGGTAAAGATTTCTTAAGAGAAAGTGAAGCATATAAACAGATAAATGCATATTGAAAACAAAATAATTTAGAACCCTGCTTCCAAAATAGTTAAAATAGAATGATGATATAAATGAACATAATATGATGAACATGGTGAATATGAAGGAACTTTATGAACTTATTTCCAGACAAGAATAAAAGAACGGAATCACTTTTTAATGTGCCCCTTTCCCCCTTTTTTCTTAAAATGAAAAGCATTGGTAATTTAGGTTGTGCTTTTAAATTCTAAATTCCCAATCCCCTTCCCCTCCCCATAACAAATCATGATGAAAGGCGGGCCCATTCTGAAGGATTTCCGCTCATTAGCGTAATTATTATATTCCAGGGTTTATTTGAAACGCAATCCGATCTTAAAAAAAAGAAGATTTTAAAAGTATTGAATAGTTACATTCAGCTTGGAGTTCATTGATGTTATTAAATCATAAAATAAAGAGGATAAGTGAGAAAAGAAAGGGAAAAGTAACCGCACAATGTAACCCTCTTTCTCTCTTCTCGAGAGAGAAAAGCAATGAATTATTACTTTCATTACATACAGAAAATTCTTTCGCTTTGTTCGATTAATGCGTGTGTACAGTTATATGTTCTGACCCCCCCTCCCCCCCCCCCGCCCGAGGCGAATTTTTTTTCCTACGACATTTTCGCTCCTTGCGCGTGCGCACACGGTCATTCTCCGCGACTTCATAAATATTCATATTACGTCATTGTGCCATTGATCAAGGCATGCGCACATTGTCTGAGACGACCTCACAAAATATTCGTAGGTAGGCTACGTCATAATGCCATTAATGCGCGCTTTGCTCCTCTCTAATTCTGTCTGTGATGGGATTTGTGCGCGTGCAAACATTAACTCAAAGTTGATTTTTTTTTGTTTTAAAGTATCACTTTGATACTTTTATTCTTCTATTTAGGAGCTATTTTAGTTTTTAGAATAATTAGAAATACATGTACAATATGAGAAAGTACATGACTGGTTAAAAAGTAGAATTACGAACACCAACCTCAAATAGGATTAATCTTGTTTTCAAATTTCTGTCACATTCCTTTCCACTCATCATGTCTTCCCACTCCCCTGGCTCCCCCCCCCCTCTCTCTCTCTATTTCTCTCGCCCTCTTTGTATTTTTTTAATCAAACCACTGAACTACTGATGAAATGATTGAAACATTTATTTTCATTGTTATTTGTAATCTGCAATTTTTAAAACCACCTTTTATGAATCAGTAAAAGGAATACAATAAAACCCAGGTTACATGTTCTTATCGTGGTCAACATAAAATATGGTTGATCTTGTGACAACAAAATGATTAAAATAATCATATCCAGTCAACGTATACCAAAGCCTAATTTACATAATCATAACGTTACTCAGTCTGCTTTATCAATAATCCTTGGACAGCCTAACTAAATAAATGTTAGCTTTATGAGAGCTTGGTGCATAATCATATAGGAATGTTGTATGTTTACGCATAAATTATGCCATTGTGCCCCTATCACATTTACTGCTTTATTGCAATACAATATCTATCCTAAGCACATTATGTACACTATATACACCTCTTGTTGATCCTTATACACTGGTATAGGTCCTAAATAATACACCTTTCTGAAAGGAACTATAAATGGCAACAGCTAACTATCTACAACAACCAATAACTCAATCATTGTATCAGTTTATGGATGGTTTCCTTGTTCCTAGTCCATTAGGGCCTATTACTTCAACAAACACACCCTTGTGCGAGTAGGCCTAAATGCACTGTATGACACAATTCAGCCTGTACATTCGAGCTGATCATTCAAAAAAGGGCTCATTTACACAAACTCCAATATTATTCATAACAACATTTCCTACATTATTTAAGCTATACAATAATTACGGGGGGCTTGCAACACATCATTTAATTTGTGCACAAACCCGCGCCAGTGCGCGATCCTGATTTATGAAATCGCGCGCGGAGAATGACCTGATTGAGGGTCTCAGGAGCAAAGCGCGCATTAATGGCATTATGACGTAGCCTACCTACGAATATTTTGTGAGGTCGTCTCAGACAATGTGCGCATGCCTTGATCAATGGCACAATGACGTAATATGAATATTTATGAGCTCTCGGAAAATAACCATGTGCGCACGCGCAAGGAGCGAAAATGTCGTAGGAAAAAAATTTCGCCCCCGAACAAGCAAGTTTCTCCGTGAGTCCCTCTTTTATACATACTTCTTTATATTTCACAAATTCAAGGTTTAGACATTTTCATTAAGAAAATTTTTAAAAGAATTTTGTTTTTTATTGCATCATGGTTGTCATGCATAAATTGTTTCCCATTCCGTCTCTCATGATTAGTACTGCCAACAGGATTATTAATTTGTTCACCGCTGGTAGGTATATGGTAGGTGGGAGTCAAGTAATATTAATGCTGTGCTCATTAGATTGTCTACAATATAAACGGACATTTAACCAACACCACTGAACACAGGGATATTTAGTTTAAGTTAGAATTTTAGGAATAAACTGTTTAAACTAATTGATGAAATAGTAAGAGGAAAAAAAGGGTTTAACTTCACAAGATTTCAAGTGGTTATATGGAAGCGCTATAGAATCTCATCTTTGTCATCGTTGCATTAAAAAATCCATACATTTTTGACAAAAGTCAGGAACCAGCAATATTTAGCCGCAGTAGGCCCTACAAAATCGTCTTTGAAATTGTTGAGACCATCGAATCTTATTGGCAAGCGAGGCATCCTTTATTAAACCAGATTTATGTGTCATTTTATTTCCTTTTTGCCATAAAAGTAACACCATTTTTTAAAACCTACTTTGTATTTTATTTTGAACACAATAAAGGCAAATTTCTGATTCCTCTTCTTTTATTTGATGGAAAACTCTTGAAAATTGGACAATGATAAGTAGTCTACTAGTAATTTGCAAATGATATGTTCCTTGCAGCTCCAGCTCATTGTGTATTCATATAGTCAGGTAGTGAGGCAGAAGTGGAAATAAAATAGTGCACTTTTAGGGGACCTGCGGATTGACTGTACTTTCGCATATATCGATACGGCATGATGTTTATATGATACCGCTCTTCCTGCGAACCCTACAATAATTGTATTACCGCAGCTGCGAGACATGTACACCTAGGTCGAGAGGATGACCAAAACACCTTGTCCAAGAATGTAAGCATCGGGAGGATCGAACCCATGAACTCTGGTACGAAAACCTTGACCAATAATACCATAGTGATCCCTATAATCTCAAAATAAAAATCGATATTTACTGTGCCTTAGGCCTACATGTACACATACACACACACACACACACAAGCACACACAAAAAGAAATTGAAAATAAGCAAGGAGGCAGAAAAGAAATGAGAGTAGTGGTATTTTAAAGAGAAGAAAAATTCAACTGCCTTGATGGATGTGGTTGTTATGACAATTGCTGTAAACATGATCATGAGCATAATTATGATGACTATATTCGGAGCCTAATGGTGATAATTAAATTGGTAACGATAGATTATGATAGTGATGATTTTCCTTAATGCTTCACAGTGTTACAGGATATTGGTAGATGAGGGTGAAAATAAATTAATTGATGAAGTGGATCATGTCGATGTAGATATCAGTTTGGGTAATTATCTTGGTAGCTGAGGCGTATAACCATTATCGAAAAGAGACTCAGAGAGCAGCAATGTTTTGCCCGAATGATTATTGAAAATGTACTTTTAGGGTAACTTACCTCTTTATAAATTGTTTAGATATGGGGACGATGGGGACGTTTAGAATGATTGATTACAATATTTTCACTTGCCTTTTTAAAACCTATGTCTCCACCCCCTCCCCCGCCTAGCTTTCAGCTTATAAACCTGCTTTGACAGCTTTGTGTCATAGGCTACTCATAAAGACAGTGAAGGACGTAGTGAATCCCACTTTATATTTTCCCCAAGTTTTCAGCTTGAAAGGCCTTTTTTTAAGGGTTCTCCAACAAAACTACATTATACAGCCGATTCAATAACACACGATCAGAAATTCGACGCCAACACAAAACACTACCCTACACAATCAACTTCAACCTCTCCTCCTCACACACAGTTTATAATGCAAAAAACAAAAAACAAAACAAAACAAAACAAAACAAAACAAAAACAACAAAAAAACCTGGCCTATAACTCATCTCAACTCACCAAACCATCCTGCACACTAGGGAATCCTACTGGATCAACAAACTCAAAACATTGATCAGTGTCGACCCGTCAGTTTCTGCCCCTCGCCGACCTTCCGCTGACCGAACTTGACTTCCAACCTACCCCCTCCCCCCCCCCCCCCCCCCCCCACCCCCCCCCCCCCCCCCCCCCCCCCCCCCCCCCCCCGCCGGAGTGCGTTAAGGGGCCAGGATGGAGAGAAAATGATGTCTGTATGGGTGTTTGTACATGAGGTTATACAAAATTACATAGTCAAGTGATGATTTCTGACGTAACACGGCCTTCGAGTTTTAAGCCAATGTGACTGGTCAATATCCAGAGGTCACGTGGGTGACAATGGAGAAGACGCCCTGCTCTACAGACACTCGTCGTCGCAATCATAGCAAGAGAGAAAATTTGCACAGTGACACACTCCAGTCTTTGTGACTAACTTTGCTGAATAAATTGTTTAATAAATATTTCGCTCTTGAACAAGTCTTCACTTTCAAAGTTCTAGAGTTATAACACAATATTGGTCACTTCTCGAGAGGAGTGAATTTTCATTCCAGGTGAAAATAACGCTTCAGCTTCATATCGCCAGACTGCCAGTGATGGAATACTGAAAACGACGCTTGTCAATCTAAACGCATATTTGCTCATTCTGTTTTAGGAAAGTAGAAAGGTGATAGTTACTTTCTTCCTCTGGATTCCCTTAAACACCATCTTTGCTTTGGAAGGAAGCGTGATATTTTCAAGTTCGTCTTTGCTGTCGTATGCTGTACGATCGTTTACGTTTCATCTCATCGTGATCGATATCGCGTATGAGAACATGATCTATCGTCTGAGCAATTTTCTGTGAACTTGATAAGATCCCATGACAGTTATGTCGAATCGCCGTGAATCAATCATCCTTTCTGTTCTCATAGGGTTTCTATTTGTACTTTTGGGGGTGAGTAAATCCAAACTGCTTTTGTTTTTAATCGACCTGTTTACTAAAGTATTCAAATTTATTCACGTTTTCCTCCAGAACCCCTCGTTACCATTTCTTCAGCTCACCTGTTATGCATAATGGCATCTGAAAAGAGTTTGCATATATTAGTTGTTGCTATATTGGGCAAGACTCGGGGCAAACTTAGTAAACGGGTCTATTCAAATTTAATCGAAGCATAGTCAAAGGATTGCCATCAATTTGCTTTGATACTTGTAAAAAAATGATTTTAATTCGTTTTAATATTTTTGATTAGCTATACATAAAATCATAAATGATCAGTGGAGTGTATAAATCATTATTAAATCTTGGACATAGACATACACAGTGAATAACTGAATATTGAATGTAATCAGCATTCAAATTTGAACAAATAAATGATGGGTATAATAACTGCTTTTTAACATACTAACAATTTGTAAGCATACTTAATAAGTGAATAATAACATTGAAACTGATTTAAAATTCTAGCAGCTCAGTGAACATGATGAATTCTTTTATAAGGCAGTGTGTTAAGTACTGAATAAAATTGGAAAATTTTACGAGAATAATGACAATTTAATTTCCAGTACTTCAGATAGTGTGATTTCAAGCTTTATACATGTAATAAATGAACAATGGAAATTAACCGCACTTTCAATACTAGCAGATCAACGAAAGTAATCAATATATATTTTATTAAGCACTTTATGAAATTGAATATATTATTTCAGTGAATGAGATCTCCATTTATTGCTTCGAATGAATGTATTTTTTCATCAGTAATATGATTTAGGCGTTGTATATATTGACCAACTAACTAAATCATCGAAATTCATGTGAATTTCATTTCTTTTGCCCTATAATGTATGGTTTTAAACTTGGTGCATTCTTTACTGAATAAATATACTCGAAAATCGGGCATATATAGTTCCTATTCGAACTTGTTACTGATTGCTAACCCTCAACGAACTTTTGGCCATGAGCCCTGTTGTTTAATAATTGTTGTTGTTGTTTTTTATAGTAATTATTAATGCTTATATGAATTGTAATCATATACTCTTATCAGAAGGGTGAAATTAACACCGTACAAGAATGCTGGTAACTCCTGTAAGTGATATCGCTAGCGGCTTGCAAATTACTTTTTTTTATTCAATTACTGTTCAAGATGGCGACTATAATGATAATGACTTTTACCACCATTTTATATATCATTTCAAGTTGTTTGATTATTCTACAAATATTGTACGAAATTGTAAGAATGTCTCAACTGAAAATTATGTTTCAAGATTAACAAAAATGATTTATCATATACTTTTCATTTGTAAATATATATGCCTTGTTCATGTTCGCTGTAATTTGTCATTGATGTCCTTTAAATAAAAATAATAATGATAAATAATAACGTCTTATTTTAAGAGCAGCTACTTCAGTTTTATCAGTTGCTCTTCCAGCGGGCCTTGCATAACATAATATGTTATTATTACCCTTCTTCATTCTTGTATGCCGAGCGCCTGGCTGGAAGGCAGGAGGTCAGTCTTTGGCACTGGAGTACTGGAGGGGGGGGGGGGGGTTGAGGGCGTCAGCCCCCCCCCCCAATAAATTTCAACCATGGTTTATTTTCAATTTTATATTAGTGATATCACGCGAATTTCGTTATTTCTCCCTAGACTCCATTTGTACTGTTAAGTAACGCATTCACAATTTCCCAAATAGCATGCATAGCGGCAGAAAACACGCATAATATCAATACTAATGTGTTTTATGATAATAACACTTGGTTTTATCTGTTTATCTGACAATGGATTCAAACTTTGATGATGAATATTCTTAGATTTACCAAAACTAGACACGGGCTTTAAGTTTGTAGTCCCAAATAGCGTTCTTTTACAGAGTTGCAATTGCAATATTGCAAAAAGCTCCTTTACCATGGGAGTGCACCCGCGTAGCCAAGGGGGGGGGGGGGGGGGGGGACGATGGGGCGGTCGCCCCCTCCAAAATGCCAATAGAAAAGAAAGAAAAAAATCAAAGGAAAAAAAGCGGGAGCGAGAAAAGAAAAAGGTAAGAGAACGTAAGAAGAGCGGGAGCAGAAAAGGAACAACTCAAAGAAACGTCGGAGCTTCCGCGCTTCGGGCGGGAGGGGGAAACTTCCCCCTCCCTGCACCCTACTCCCTAGGGAGCGCGCTTAGTAAGTGATTCACACACTACGCGTACCCACTACCCGCCCCACTAAAATGAAATCCTAGCTACGCCACTGTGGGAGTGAAACCCTGGTATCCCACCGCATCGCACCCTCGCGTCCCTTTTATTTCATATAGTGTCTTTGTCTGTATTATTATCATAAGTAATAAAGTATTTTGTGTAAAGGCCTCCACACACCGAATACGGTCCGGGTTACGGTACGGGTTACGGCTAAATGACCGGAACGGAAAACCGTACGGTTGTCAGTACGGTATACGGTCCGGTATACGGTTGCCGTGATGCGCACGCATCACGGCTCGCATTTTGCAATGCACCCATAGAAACAAGACTCCTCCTACTGATCTGGTTCAGCAAAGGGAAATATGATATGGCGGCCGCAAACGGAGAGGCTATGGAGCTTGCTGTTTAGTGCAGCAAACAAGAAAGAGCTAGGTTTACGAGTTGAATATTTCAAGAGATCGACCATCTAAGGGAGTTTTCCCATCTCATCTTGGATTAATTGGCAGGAAGGTGCACAAGTGGTTAAGTAACTACAGCAAACCAATCTCTGCCGAACATAATTTTTGCTATTTTGGAATGGGATGTATGCCCCGTAAAGAATTTGACCCAAGGATTTTGTCCTTCCTGCAAAAATTAAGGAGTATGCACCTCTCCCCCTAAAATGGTGAGCATTTTTTTTTTACTTGCTAGTATGTGAATTCTATGACAGTGCCCGCCCCCGTCCTTTATGCACTGCAATCATACCTAAATTACAAAGAAACTTCATATGGCCTTGCACAATTTTCTTTTGCTAGTCCCTGGATTTTTGGACAGTGACCCCTCCCCCCCCCCCCTGCATATGACTACAGTCACACCTCAATCACAAAGCAACTTCATTTGATCTTTTGCCTGTATCATCTTCAACCTCATCAGCAATGTTCCTTTTTTCTTTGAACAGTCAGTATTTTTTTTTTGACAGAGCCCCCCCCCCCCCCCCATCAATTACAAAGCAACTTCATTATGATCTTGGGCTAAAATCAACATCCTCGACCTCAACATCATCATCATCAAAACTATCTTTTTTTTTCTTTTGCGAGCCAGTAATTTTTTGGACAGATCATTTTTACCATTAAATCAAAGGAGATAGTTGTAGGTTCTATACCCTAATACATGTAATATTCCTGTGTTATTTTAAAAAGAACCGTGGGGCCCCCATCAATCCTGGCTGCCTACTTCGCCATTATCAAATTTGGCACACAGATAGCCAGTAATTTTATGTATACATACTTGAAATTGTAAAATGCTGATAGACTTTGCAAACGCATGCAAAATAACATTTTACACTGTAATTTCTTAATCATAACTCTGATTTTGATTCTTCAAAAATGTATAGCAAATACATGAAACACATGATTAATTTCTTTATATATTTCATATGTTTTATATTCTTTTACTTGTATGAAGGACAATTATAGGCTTAAGTATAATGCATAAAAAGGTCAGTAGGTAAACCTTTCCTCCGTTTTCAACAGATTGTAGAAAAAGAACACTTCATCATTTTCCAGAACGGATAACTCACATTTGAAAAAGAAAAAGAAAAAAACACTTGGAAAAGGAAACCTACAAATTATAACTTTGATTTAAAAAAAAAAATATATATATATATATACTGAACTGGACAGCAAAAGTACATAGCATAACTTCACTTCTTTCTACTGTGTTTTATTACATTTAAAATCCTATGCACTTAATTGTATCAAATATTACTAATGCAAAGCAAAGACAAGTATGTAAACCTTTTCTCACTTTTCATAGTAGTGTAGGCAAAGAACACTTCATTAATTAGCTTTCCAGGATGGATGACTCACAATACCCTGAAAAGTGACTCAAATTTACAGTTTGTGCGAGCAAATGTAATTTTGGTTACATGAATGGCCATTGTTCCAACTCTAATGCGTGAAATGTGAATAAGTTATACTTTACATCAAATGTTTAAAAAGGGGAAGCAGAGCTCTTTATACATCTCATCAAGGAAATCACTTATTACGGGATAGACCTGAGGGACGCTTACAATGTATGTCAAGTTTGAAAAAAAAGCGAAAGAAGTCTGGGCTGGTTCTGGTGCTGAATTTACAGCGAAATATAAATACCGTATGCAGCATACAATAACTATGTACATTTCAAATCGAGACAGAAAAAAGGATGGTTTTTGTTTTTGTGTCACCCAAAGAAATATAATAAGTGACACATACTACTCCAAACTATATGTCGTTGACTGTCCATTCTTCCAATTAAGTTTCTCATATACGGTCAATTAAAGTTCAGTTACGTTTCAGCAGTAAGTGTTAATAGGAAAAATGTTGCGATTCTATTAACAAACTCCAGGATGCCTAGAAGTGCCTAGAAAATCAATTTGCACACATTTGAGAAATTGGTAATCACCATGTCAATTGTTAACTTGAAATAGAACACATTGATACAATGACATTTCTGATCACGTTTGAAAATTTGTATATATGATTATCACCTACACAATGGATAGATTAGGCCTGGAAAATTCAAACACTCTACAAACCTTAAACCTTCGTATTCATGTAAGCACTCTCAGAATTCATTTGAGTACCACTAATTTCTTTAGTTTTGTTGAAATCTTTCTCCAGATATCAGACCTGAAATCGGAGTCCGTGTACACTGCCAGTAATTTATCTTAGAGGCAAGGGCTTTTCTCAACTTCTATAATCACGTGTTCCACGACTTCCTAATGGAAAAAAAAATAATGAAAGAAGATTTCAAGATTGTCAAAACAGTTTAAATAGCATTAAATGCACAAAGCTCCATGTTATAATAACGCAAACTCATATAACTTATAAAGCTTCTTTTCTTTTTCATTCCAGTATTGATTTGTCCCAGCAAAACATTCTAATGAGTACTATTAACTACAATTTCATTTTCATTTCATTCTCGTTTATCCTAGCTCATGGTGACCTTTTTTGTAAAACAAATAAAACAAATGCTTCAAGAATTTAGTAATTCATCGTCCATTCCAGTTTAAGTTTAGTAGCATAATTATGTTGTCTATTATAAAGGAAAATGGTGAATTATTTCAAAACATTCTAACATATGCAGAAACTGTATTGCTCTGTAAACATTAGAAAAGATCTATGAAAACACTCTCTAATAAACAAGAAGAATAATGACCAAACTTTAATGATAAAAATTGATAAGATAATGATTGAAGTTATGCTGGTGAGTGCTGTGGTGTGTTTTGTTAAGTAATGACCAGAAATGTGTTACCTCAGTGTTATCAAAGCTTTCATGCATGAGAAACAAATCTAGAATCTTTGCCTTCATTCCATGGAAATATTCATTGGATATCCTAGGGTCATTATGTAATTCACAAGGACTTATGATCAATCAAAGGTCATAAATTGAACATAAGTACATGAGAAGTAATCGACTTAGGCACGACTTCATCAATTTTTATGAATCCTATTAAAGTCTTGTGAAAACACCCCTAGAATGTTGGGATGAATTTAAGTGTACAAAATTATGATGCATCATACTTACTTTCTGACAAACTCCTGAAGTGCATTCAAAAGAGTTACTCTGTACTGAGAATGAAAGGATGTGATAGAATGAAAAAATTAATACAAAAACAAACTCATTACATTTAATGTGATTTCTTAAAAGCTTGAAATTGAAAGCGAATCAACAAAAAATTGCAAAGATTACAGAAAATTATTTCAGTCACCAATACCAAGTGATATGCATGAATGAAAATGCAATTATCATACACTATACACCATCAAAATTTCGAATAAAATTAAATAATTTTTTCAAAAGAAAAACCAGTAGACTACAAAAAGGTGGGTAGTGTCATGTTCCCTGAATTTTTATGCATGAACCATTTCTAAATTCATCCACCTTCATATTGTGCATTCATGGAACTATTTGATATAGATATTATCCATTTATTTTTACTTTAAGGGATTGTGCTTTAGTGACACATAATGTACACTTTAAAAGTGTAAAAATGGGGAGGGGTTGAACTTCAAAATATTGAAAAAAAAAAAAAAGAAAAAGAAAAGAGAGACAAGGCTGTTTATTAACTATTCCCAGTAAAGTTATGTCACTCCTGGATGATTACAGATGGGATTTACAGGTGGGATTTGTACACAACATGCTGAAATATGAAGGAGTGATGAACGTCAACAAGTAGGTACAGTGTATGCTGTTCGAACGGTTGTTAAAAATCGTTAAGATATGAACCTGCCAACTGTTGTTAGAAAAATTTTATGTAAAACATAATGTGGATCGGTTTCAAATAACTGTTGGTATCTTAAACAACCTAATGATTTTAAACAACTGTTCTGACACTGTTTCCTGAAGATTTTGTTCAAACCATGCTGATTTATTATGTTGTGTTGAAAATTTCACAACTTATATAAAAAAGACACACACACACATAAAAGTAGAAGAAAAGTTGCTACAAGTCCATGGGAGAAGTAGAAAAAGTGCGGCATAATGTTTCCCCTTCAGATCAGTCCATATATACCTCAGGGATCAGAAAGCTCTGGCATACACTGTATGTCCACAAACAAGCATGATGACAATTAGAAAACTAATGGAATGTTTTTGACTAAAAGCTTTAATTTCCCACTTGCATGATCCAAACAAACTGAAATTACTCTGTCCATTTAACTGGTTTCACATGAAATCGCCCCCAGAATTTTGGTGGCGGGGACATAAGGAAGCCTTACTTTTAGACATACACAGCAATCCAGAGACTACAGAGCAACAATAACTCAAACTATTACCTTTTAATTATCATCCAGTATGTTCTTCAGTCTTCAGATGATCAGATCCCACAACACTAAGAGTGATGGCAGGATTTCGAGTTCCTTGACTACATCATATGTACCGGTGCAAGTTGCATCTGGGAACAATCCGGGCTACAAGTTATGCACCTGTGGAAAAAAAAAAAAAAAGAGAAATGACTGATAGTTTTGTACCGGTGCAAGTAATATTTTTACAAGTTGCATCTGGGAACAATCTGGGCTACAAGTTATGCACCTGTGAAAAAAAAGATGAGAAATGACTGACAGTTTTACCTTGAAGAAAAGGGAGGGATAGACTAGATCCATTGCATCCAAATTATAATAGGGACTATGCCATCATCCCACCCCAGCATAACTCATGAACTATGTGCCTTATATGTACATCATTTTGTCAGAATTTGTTTTCTAAATCTTGTGTGTGCGTGTGTGTGTTGTTGGTTTTTTTGTTTTTTTTTTTTTTGGGGGGGGGGGTTGACATTTTGTCTCACTAGGTGAGACGCACAGCTCTTGAGCATGACCAGCGGGGCCCCCATTTCACAAAAGGATTATGATTAAATCGCAAATCATCACAAGGTAGATCCAATTACGATTTGCCATTTAATTGAAACATTACTGATATCAATCATATTATAAATCGTAACCCTTTGTGAGTGAAATGTGACCTAGTTTGACATGGTTCTTAAAAATAGTTATAGAAAATGAAACTGTTATGACGGCCTAGAGAGATCTAAAGTTAGACTAAAGGGTCTAGATATTTTGTAACTTGTTAGATCCGATGTTGATGATCAGTAGACTAGATCTAGATCTAACTGTTAAGCTTATCTCGGATTAGCCAGACCCGACGCCGTTTCGCAACAGCGCTGTGTATAGCTAATGGAATTTCAGATAAGCTTGTACTGTAGAGTACATGTATGTAATAATAGGCCTAACTTACTTTCCAGTAATATTTCACGTCATCCAGTCATCGACATCGGATCTATCAAGTTACAAAATATCTAGAGGTCTAACGTTAGATCTAGTCTAACTTTAGATCCAACGTCAACTGTTAGATCTAACGTTAGAGTCACTGTGGCAGTGGCAGCGTATCGGGGCTAGATACTATAGGCTAGTATTATTAGAGCTTAGCCCCAAGTTAGGCTAACATAATTCCATTGACTCTAACGACGTTAGTCGTTACATAGGCCTAGCATACCCTATACCGAATTTTCTGTCTCAAAATTTCGTCGTTAGCCTCTTCTACAGTACTGGTAGTAGGGTATGCACTCCTCATTTTTAGTGACTGCCGACCCTACCAGTATAAGAGGCTAACGACGAAATTTTGATTTGAGACATTAAAATCGGTCCAACTGTTACGGCTACGATTAACTTTAAGTTTAACATTAAGGCAAGCCTGCCCCTTCATTATGCAAGAGGAAGAACACTTCTTCTTAAATTCTTCTTCCCTAAGACTAACTTAAGTACAGACCACCGTCTGGAGTATTCTCGTACTGTACAACACGTAATACGCCATTATCAAGGGTTTTCTGTTTACAAATTCATGCCATAGAGATATGTATTTCTATGATTCATGCCCACTAATACATGGGACTAGGGACAGGTAGGCCTAACAAATTCTCAAACTCTCTGTGATGAGCATGATGAAAACTGTGACCATGTCCATGGAAATGAGAGTGACTACTAACTTTAACTGTATCCCAAACACAAATTAAGTCCTAAGTTATGTTCAATGCAGTGCTCGGAAATTCGAGAATGGGCATTATTGAGCAAGTGAAAAGAAAATGTCAGAAATATAGACGTATAACTTACATGAAAAAAACAGGCCGTCATCACCATGCATTGGCCATATCACCAACATCGACAAGTTTCGCAAGATTTGGATGATCCTACAGCACGTATTTCCCATAGACAAATTCACCGCACGCAACTTGCAAAACTGGCCAGGGCTAAGGGGTGGAGCCGACGTACGTCATCAAACTTCTTGCTTGTGATTGGTCAAAAGTGGAAATTGCCGTATCCCAAACCGTATCAAATCGCTCCCAGAGCGATCGCATAAAAACCGTTCCGGTTACCGTTCCGGCTATCACGGCTACGTCCGTGTTTGGTGTGACCGGTAGCATTGGAATACTACAGGAGCGATTCATTTCCACCGTTTTTGTGCACCGTACTACCGGATACGGGCCCGGACCGTAGCCCGGACCGGACTCGGTGTGTGGAGGCCTTAACGCTGGCATTTGTTGAAACTTGCGAAGATTATTTGGGCTGCATGTTTTCATAATCATGTTTCCAAATTCATGAGAAAAAAAAAATCCTTTTCCCGTCGGTAGATTCATTACACGCTTATTCATAATAGTACATGTCATCAAATTTGATGTTTCATATTGCATGTATTCTACTTCAAATGTTTATTTTTCATGATATTTACTTCTTTTGTTGGAAATGAGAAAAAAAATAAAAATTGAAAACTGAAATGAAGTTGGAATTTCCTTTTCAGGTTTTGCAGATTGCACATGTTTAAGTCGAAAAAATGAAAAAGCTTCGTATCGTGAGGGGGGAGGGGTACCCCCGGCTCGGTCGCTACACTCCCTCAGGATTGGTCGCTTCGCTCCTCGCAAAGATTGAGCCCCCCCTCCCCGACACACAAGAGACTCTGTACTGAGGTATCAATTAACAATATGATTACAAATTGTCGTGATTTAATGTGACGATGGCGATTGCTTCTTCAGCAATAGTCGTCACTACAATATCAAGTCCTTAGGCATTGAAATTGTTATGTTTTGAGGCATTCGCTCACTGATTCGGAAAGGATGATACATAACGGACGTTTACACCAAAGTATTAATAATTTCATGTTATTGATAATCATGATGGATATCGAAGATGATTATGATGTCTTTAATTATGTTAATATTACAAAATAAATATACATGTAATTTAAATAACAACTATCAAAATTAGGATGACACATTGCAATTACAAAACCACCATCAGTGGCACTGGTACTTGCGTGCGCCCAATGTTACCCTTGGCCCGCACCCAACACCATCCCCCCCCCCAAAAAAAAACCCAAAACAAGTAAAACAAAACAAACAAAAAGCAAAAATAAAAAAAAACTACGCCACTGTCATCCTGTCTGAAATAATCAGTTTTTTGTTGCTATCTTAATTAAACTTCTGCAAGCCTTGAACGACAAATTCCCTGTCTGAGTCTTATTTCCAGAGTTTAATATCACAAATAGGCCTACTTATTACCTAAGATACTTGTGTAACTATTCAATATCATACTTATTATTGCTCTGTTATGCATCCCCCTTGATTTTAATATACATTGCGCAGTCATAAGAAAATGCTGCATCTACATTTCAAACACAATAACCCTCGGCCTATAGGATCCTTGGTCAATTCAATTCAGTTCAATTTGTATTTATTTCATTTTCTACAGAAAGAAAAACAATGCCATTACAGGTATTATTACAGAAATTATAAAAAAAAAATTACATATTCATTTTTGATAAGTATACGAATACATAATGAAAAGAAATTGTTAAAAGAAATTCTGAGGAAATTGGGAAGGGGTGGGGTCGGGTGGGGTGGGGGGGGGGCATTCAAATGCAGTGCTTGTAATTCTGTCGGGCTGTAACCGTTATCTCCGTACCGATGTAATCATAGTAATGGAGGTAGCTCATTACTAAAGCGCAAACATTACTGGCTCTGCATGCATGATAGATAAAATGATTATGATCAAGTGAGGAAATTAATTTTGATGATATTTTATTCATACACATTTAGGCCATATTGCTGAAGTGTCCTGCAGGTTTTAATCATCATAATGAAACCAAACTGTGCCAAATTTTGGAATGGCCTAATTCGTTGTCGGCCGGGGTTGTCGGTCTTATAAACCGGCGAATAGCCAAAATTGGGTCAAAACATCAATTTTCACTTTTTTGCATATTTGGATAGGCTTAGTATATGTCAGAGTCTATCGAGTGACAAAATTCCATCGCTCAATTTCGTTTATTTTTAGAGAAATCCTGTTTTTAATATTTTGGGGGTGAACGGCGAATAGCACTTGGCGGTCTTGCGAACCGGCGAATTATAGGCCCAGAGGTCACGTGGGTGACAATGGAAAAGACGCCCTGCTCAACAGACACTCGTAGTCGCAATCATAGCAAGAGAGAAAATTTGCGCAGTGACACACTTCAGTCTTTGTGACTAACTTTGCTGAATAAATTGTTTAATAAATATTTCGCTCTTGAACAAGTCTTCACTTTCAAAGTTCTAGAGTTATAACACAATATTGGTCACTTCTAGAGAGGGGTGAATTTTCATTCCAGGTGAAAATAACGCTTCAGCTTCATATCGCCAGACTGCCAGTGATGGAATATTGAAAACAGCGCTTGTGCATCAATCTAAACGCATATTTGCTCATTCTGTTTTAGGAAAGTAGAAAGGTGATAGGCCTAGTTACTTTCTTCCTCTGGTTTTCCCTTAAACACCATCTTTGCTTTGGAAGGAAGCGTGATATTTCCAAGTTCGTCTTTGCTGTCGTATGCCGTATGAGCGTTTACGTTTGATCTCATCGTGATCGATATCGCGTATGAGAACATGATCTATCAACTGAGCAATTTTCTGTGAACTTGATACGATCCCATGGCAGTTATGTCGAATCGCCGTGAATCAATCATCCTTTCTGTTCTCATAGGGTTTCTATTTGTACTTTTGGGGGTGAGTAAATCCAAACTGCTTTTGTTTTTAATCGACCTGTTTACTAAAGTATTCAAATTTATGCACGTTTCCCTCCAGAACCCCTCGTTACCATTTATTCAGCTCAGCTGTTATGTATAATGGCATCTGAAAAAAGTTTGCATATATTAGTTGTTGCTATATCGGGCAAAACTCGGGGCAAAATTAGTAAACGGGTCTATTCAAATTTAATCGAAGCATAGTCAAAGGATTGCCATCAATTTGCTTTGATACTTGTAAAATGATTTTAATTCGTTTTAATATTTTTGATTAGCTATACATAAAATCATAAATGATCAATGGAGTGTATGAATTATTATCAAACCTTGGACATAGACATATACAGTGAATAACTGAATATCGAATGTAATCAGCATTCAAATTTGAACAAATAAATGATGTGTATGATAATTGCTTTTTAAAAAATATACTAACAAATTATTTTCAAGCATGCTTGATATAGGCATACTAACTTAATAAATGAATAATAACAACTGAAACTGATTTAAAATTCTAGCAGCTCAGTGAACATGATGAATTCTTTTATTAAGCAGTGTGTTAAGTACTGAATAAAATTGGAAAATTTTACGAGAATAATGACAATTTAATTTCTAGTACTTCAGATAGTGTGCTTTCAAGCTTTATACATGTAATAAATGAACAATGGGAATTAACTGCACTTTCAATACTAGCAGATCAACGAAAGTAATCGATATATTTTTTAAGAACTTTATGAAATTAAATATATTATTTCAGTGAATGAGATCTCCATTTATTGCTTCGAATGAATGTATTTTTTCATCAGTAATATGATTTAGGCGTTGTATATATTGACCAACTAACTAAATTATCGAAATTCATGTGAATTTCATTTCTTTTGCCCTATAATGTATGGTTTTAAACTTGGTGCATTCTTTACTGAATAAATATACTCGAAAATCGGGCATATATAGTTCCTATTCGAACTGGTTGCTGATTGCTAACCCTCAACGAAATTTTGGTCATGAGCCCTGTTGTTTAATCATTGTTGTTGTTGTTTTTTATAGTAATTATTAATGCTTATATAAATTATAATCCTATACTGTTATCAGAAGGGTGAAATTAACACCGTACAGAAATGCTGGTAACTCCTATAAGTGATATCGCTAGCGGCTTGCAAACTAGTTTTTATTCAATTACTGTTCAAGATGGCGACTATAATGATAATGACTTTTACCACCATTTGGTATATCATTTCCAGTTGTTTGATTATTCTACAAATATTGTACGAAACTGTAAGGATGTTTCAACTGAAGCATATGTTTCAAGATTAACAAAAATGACTTATCGTATACTTTTCATTTGTAAATATATATGCATTGTTCATGTTCGCTGTAATTTGTCATTGATGTCCTTTATATAAAAATCATAATGATAAATAATAACGTCTTATTTTAAGAGCAGCTACTTCAGTTTTATCAGTTGCTCTTCCAGCGGGCCTTGCATAACATAATATGTTATTATTACCCTTCTCCATTCTTGCATGCCGAGCGCCTGGCTGGAAGGCAGGAGGTCAGTCTTTGGCACTGGAGTACTGGAGGGGGGGGGGGGGGGCTTGAGGGCGTCAGCCCCCCCCCCCAATAAATTTCAACCATGGTTTATTTTCAATTTTATATCACGCGATATCACGCGAATTTCGTTATTTCTCCCTAGACTCCCTTTGTACTGTTAAGTAACGCATTCACAATTTCCCAAATACCATGCATAGCGGCAGAAAACACGCATAATATCAATACTAATGTGTTTTATGATAATAACACTTGGTTTTATCTGTTTATCTGACAATGGATTCAAACTTTGATAATGAATATTCTTAGATTTACCAAAACTAGACACGGGCTTTAAGTTTGTAGTACCAAATAGCGTTCTTTTACAGAGTTGCAAACTATCAATATTGCAAAAAGCTCCTTTACCATGGGAGTGCACCCGCGTAGCCAAGGGGGGGGGGGCGATGGGGCGGTCGCCCCCTCCAAAACGCCAATAAAAAAGAAAGAAAAAAATCAAAGGGAAAAAAAAGAGGGAGCGAGAAAAGAAAAGGTAAGAGAACGTAAGAAGAGCGGGAGCAGAAAAGGAACAACTCAAAGAAATGTCGGAGCTTCCGCGCTTCGCGCGGGAGGGGGAAACTCCCCCCTCCCTGCACCCTTCCCCCTAGGGAGCGCGCTTCGCGCGCTCAGTAAGTGATTCACACACTTCGCGTACTCACTACCCGCCCCCTAAAATGAAATCCTAGCTACGCCACTGTGGGAGTGAAACCCTGGTATCCCACCGCATCACACCCTCGCGTCCCTTTTATTTCATAGTGTCTTTGTCTGTATTATTATCATGGCATTTGTTTGAAACTTGCGAAGATCATTTAGGCTGCATGTTTTCATAATCATGTTTCCAAATTCATGAAAAAAAAAAATCCTTTTCCCGTTGGTAGATTCATGACACGCTTATCCATAATATTACATGTCATCAAATTTGATGTTTCATATTGCATGTATTCTACTTCAAATGTTTATTTTTCATGATATTTACTTCTTTTGTTGGAAATGAGAAAAAATAAAAATTGAACTGAACTGAAGTTGGAATTTCCTTTTCAGGTTTTGCAGATTGCACATTTTTAAGTCGAAAAAATGAAAAAGCTTCGTATCGTGAGGGGGGAGGGGTACCCACGGCTCAGTCGCTACACTCCCTCAGGATTGGTCGCTTCGCTCCTCGCAAAGATTGAGCCCCCCAAATATTTTGGCTCATTACGCCACTGGTCTTTGGTATGACTCGGCCGGGGATCGAAACCGACGACCTCTCGTTCATGAGGCGGACGCTCGTCTATCCATTGAGCCAACATGCATATATAGTTGTTAATCCTACTGTAATTCATCTCTAGGGTGGCAAAACTGTTTTCAGTATCCATTTCAGTACATTTCAGTAACAATGATCATTATTATGGACATGATGGAGATGATATATAAAGTAGTTGAACACTGGAGATTACAGAACATTCCACTTCTAACAGATAAATAAATGTTATAAATGATTTTCTTCGAGTTTTGAACATATGATTAAATGATAAATTCGAACCAATCACACTGGTAATTTTTTACGTAGATATGACCATAATGACAATTTCAGTTTTTGTTTTAAAGATACGTCTTTTTTGGTTAATCGAATCAAATATTCAGAATACCAGAATGAAATTTTTATATTTCAAATTCCATGTATCAGTTTAATACCAAGCAAATTGAGATACATGCATGATTATTCCATGTTATTTTCATAAACGCCAATACTATTTTGGTTGCGCTTTAATCATTTAAAATAATAGCACTTATGGTTTACTTCTACTATTTTAATTCAGTAAACCATTTAATTTCCCGTCTATCTACACAACCATGTCCAAACCGTTAATAGTCAACCGTTTTATACAACCACTTTTTTCTAAATGGATACGATACGACAATTATGTCATTGTGGTGATCACGCGGGTCGTGGATTTATTTTAGCTTGGGGAGGGGGGGGGGGGTCTATATCTTTTTTTTTTCCTTCGGGAAATTGGCACACTTGTATACCTCTCCCCCCCCCCCCCCCCGTAATAATGAATAGTATTTAAAGCATCAGTGACATGAAATTTGTGTCTTTCTTTTCCTTAATACAGTTGATAACACGCTCAAATGGAACACCTACATGCGGCGTTCTGTCAATAGGTAATATCAATTTAATGTTAACATATTTTCTACGTCTTTAATTACGTATATCGTCTCTCTTGTAAACTTAGCAATGACGTAACAAGGACAATGGCCACAAGTCAGAAACCTTAACTGCTAAAGGCTCGTTCAAAATATATGTACCGGTAAACCGATTCAAATAAATCAGCGTTAAGTACTGCGAGGCACAATGTCTGTTAGATGCTTAGATATTATAATCAACAGCAAAGGTAAATGAGTATAATACTCGTAGGTCCTTTCCACCTGCATTTACTTTACACATGAAAAGAACATCCTCATTTATCTTTCTTTTATACGCTGTTTACCGCTGCATATAATCTGACCGGGCCTTTAAATAGATAAACGTGAATATTGACCGTAAATTTATATGTTTCCATTATGATTATAAATACCGTGCACACTTAGTGCGGAGAATTTTTCTTTCATTTTTCTGAACACAGTGTGAGAATGAAAAAGAGAATGAAAAAAAAAAAAAGAATGAGGGCAATCATGCATATAGATGATCTCAAATTTCGATAGCAATCATCATTAGTATTTGTGGGCAGTGTATGTGTGAGAGCTTCAGGCTGAGAAGTAAATTGTATTTACAATGGATGGGGGGGGGGGGAACTAAAGTTTTTCAGACCTTTCATTTATCTACATTTTCGTAAATAATTAAATATAGATGTAAACTTTTTATAGAAATATCACGCATTAGAGGCTGTTTGGCCACGCATGTCTATTGCATATAAGTGCTTGATACACTGTTGCCCGTAAAGTTGGAATAAAATTGCTAACCTTGCTAACCTAAATGATCGTGACAATGATTTATCATTTATTTGTAAAGGATATCTAGGTCTACATTCTCAGATTGATTTTTTTTTTAAACAAGTGTGATTATGAACTTCTTGATAAATCATGTGAGTAAGCAAACATGGCCTGGGACCTAGTAGGCCTACTGCTTTAAGTCCTCTTCGACGGTAATGAGGATTAATCATTAATGCCTTGGAAAAGGGAACTAGACTCTAGACCTGTTTATATTGCATCAACATAGTTTTGAACGAGGGGCCTCCCGGTTACGAAGCTAATGTTTTACCACTCAATCATGGCCATACGCAGCTGGAGCGGGGGGGGGGGGGCAGCCCCCGGAAATTTCATGAAAAACAAGAAAACGTAATGAAGTATCAATACTGCATTAAACCCTGCCCCCAGCCTCCAACAGAACTGTATGATCCTCCTGGATATATGATTATAACATTATTCGTCATGAATAGGGCCTAATAAGTCATATAACAATTACTTGATGCACGGATTATTTTGAGGTAAGAAAAAAAAGTATTCTAACGTTGTCATGGTTATGAGCAACAGTGTACATAGATTTGAAAAGAAAATCATTTTTATTATTGTTACTATCATTATAATTATCATTACTATTATCATTATTATTATTTTTTTATTATTATCATCATCATTATTATTGTTGTTGTTATTGTTATCATTATTATTATTGTTATTATTATCATTATTATTATTATCATTATTATTATTATTATTATTATTATTATTATCAATAGTAATAGTAGTAGTAGTAGTAGTAGTAGTAGTAGTAGTAGTTTCATCATCATCATTTATTGTTATTATTTGTTATCATCATTATTTTCCCATCATAATCACTTTATAAGGCCCAACATTATTAGTATTACTGTTTTTTAGTATATGATTGTACCATTTAAGGTCTATATTACTGTTTGAGCTCTGCAGGCATTCATTTTTTTTTTTTAAATTGACATTTCAGATATATATTCTCCTTCATGCTCTACCAGTGGGAAAGCTTTCGGTGAATGTGATACTGGAATAAGGAGTAATATCCACGTGACTAGTGCTACTGTTAAAGTGGGTTCTGATGCCGCTGTGAATGCTACCGACACTGCAAACAGCCTCATACAATGCAGAGAAAAAACCTGCATCGATCTTGCATTTTTTCTCCTCATCCAGTACTCACAACAATTCTGCTTTACCCTGGAATATCCATATGGTCCACCCTATGCTTTCTTCAGTGCGACGATTACACTGTCGTATACAGGTGCCAAGGCTTGCTTGTTGAAATACAAAAGCCAAACAATATTTGAAAAATGAAAACAGAACCAAAAACAACAACAACAAACAAACAAACAAACAAACAAAACAAAACCACCACCGTGCTTTCTTTATGATAATATTGTTTAACCAGGGAAGCCTCATAATCGATAAAAGCTTCTCTTCCTGGGGGCCCCCTCAATTAGTATTGCCAGGTAGGCCTACCCATTTACACCTGGGTGGAGTGTGGCAAATGTAGATTAATGTCTTGCCTAAAGAATGAACTTCTGCATCTCATTTTAGATCAGATTAGATTAGATTGGATTAGATTAGTTGCATAATGATTATTGTATAATTTCGCGCTTCACATTTTTGTCTCACACATGTCATACCTATGCGTAATTATAATGACACACGATGAGGGAAGGAATATGCTTAGGCCCTGTGTTGCATTACTCACATTTTGCCATTCATTTAGTACGCACATACCCCCCCCCCCCACACACACACACACAATCTCCCACGCGTACCCTCGCCAAGACACCCTCACATATCTTCACGTCACTGTACACCCCAGCAGGGCCAGTGTCTTTTTTTTTTGTGTGTGTGTGTGATGGGGGGGGGGCAAGATGACCCATAGGTAAATTTATTTACGTTTAAATGAAAAAAATAGGGGTATTATACTACAGTTGCATGACCCAGTCCTCTCTTTTCCCATACTATTATTTCTTCCTCCTCCTCTGTTTCTTCTTTTTTTCCTCTTTCCTTTTTCTTTTTCTTTTATTGATTACTTGAAATATCATGGGGGCAGTCGCCCCCTACCCCCTATCGCCGCCCCTCCACCCGAGACAGCTATTGTTCCTCTTGTTCTCCTGTCCTCGGAAGGCTCATTGAATAAGGCTCAAATCTCTTGTCTGACATCCGAGGACTACTGTTTGACATACGAGGACCATTAATTCTCAGGATTTTTTCTGTGTTCACTATCCTCGCTTGTAAACCTATAAGAGGGCACCCCCACACTCGTGCTGGGATTTTTTGATGCGGTTTACCACCACGTATCTGAACAAACAGTTATGATGATTATTTACTACTAACAACCTGACAACGATACAGAAATAGTCGGGTACGTTTGAACAATGTTTGCCAGGATTGGTTTTCTTTTGGTGAATAATTTCACAGCAATAACCCCGTTTAATAGGTTGGAAATTGGGTAAAGCATCTTGTGAATTATTTATAACATTCACATTTCACAATTAAACAAAATTCAAAGAAAGTTGATTAATTCAAAATGGAAATACAAAATGGAAATGCAAAATATCCCCCAAATAAATGAAAATTTTAAAAAGCGAATTTATTGTAGATTTTTTTTTGTTTGTTATTCTAGGTATCTTAGTCCATATTCATTAAAAAGAAATTTGTGAAAAATGTATTCCATGTCTTGATTTCATGTCTTGAATTTCAGGTCTTGTATTTTAGCATATGTTTTATAGAAATAGAAGTAAACGAACAAGTGAAATGGTCCAGATCACTTATTTAAGTGGGAAATGTCAAGTATTTCGTTGGCAACTCGCCAATGCTTGTTCGATGGCAAGCTTAAGAATAGTACAAACCTTATTAGTTTTCCCTACCATATAACATTTCCGTATATGCTCAACATTATTTTAGAAGTTAATTACACGATTTATAGACCAATTTCACGGCCGGTTTATGTATTTGGCCCTCTATCGGCGACGCCATTGCTGCTGTGGGCAAGCGTGCTGACCGCGATTGGCTCTGTGTACAAAATGAATGTAAGATATGAGATATGCCCCGATATTGTTCCATTTACTTTATTCTAGATCAATAAAATAAAGCATGGATACATGGGTAGATAAGGTAAGACAATGGTCATATCTGACGGATGAAGGTATGATGTATTTTTGTAATTTCGATGGTTTTTCAACTTAGTTTTGTCAGTAAAAGTTCGATTGCAGCATAGAAGCCGTAGTAAACGGGAGCCCTAAATCTTACCCTGTTTACAAAGTCAAGTTTTCACTCATTAAATTTTACGCCAAAGTACATAATGATAATGTTTCTTAACTTAAAAGTCCCTTTCTGTTGATGTTTTTACCCACTGGCGACGAATTCCTTCACATTGCTTACGGAAACCTGTGTAGGGAGTACGGCTTCTCACACAAACAGGCTTCATGAGTCAAAAGCGAGTGAATTTCGCACTCAGTTAGCTTCAAATTTTCAAACTTTCTCTAATCCTTGTGGCATTTGAGCACCGCACAGCTGCAAAATATTAAAATAAATCTGCATATACTGGTCAAAATAGACAAAAAATCGAACGAATGTACATAACGCGCTATTGACTTGTGTACTATAAAAGTTGGAGCGCCCACCCTAGACCAGCTGCTGGTCGTTTTAAACTGTCACCAATTCCCGAACATGCGTGCGCGCGCGCTGATGCAGTATCTCCCCACGAATTCACTTACCCCACGAATTCACCTTCTCAGGCTGTGTGTCCGTACGTGCACTTTATTTGTGTACATTATAATAGCCATGGTGTGCGCTGATATGTGTGCGTACGGATCATAGAGAACAGTCCAGGCAGTGGACTACGCCCACCCCAGTATGTCGAACTGTGTCGAACAGTCTGCTGCCCTCTTGCGTTGTGAAATTGGTCTATACAAGAGAAAAATTTGAGACAGATTTCAACCAAAAAAAAAAGATAAGATGTCCTCATTTTCCATTGTGAGTGAATATTCACAATTAAATGTTTTCCGTCACACCCTGGTATATATCCTTAGTGAAAGGATTGTTCACTCTTAGAATAAATGGTGCTGATTGGCTTTTCTTGTCCCACATGTGGAGACATGAAAGGTTCTTCAAAGACATGAAAGAACAAGGGCGGCGCTATCGGGAGGGGGGCGGGGGAGATCGACCCCTATGATTTTTCAAGTGATCAAAAAGAAGAAAGAGGAGAAAAGGAATAAAAAGAGGAGAAGGAAGGAAGAAGAGTGTGGGAAAAGAGAGGGCTGGGTCATGCAACTATGATAATACCCCTATTTTTTTCAATTAAAACGTAAATAAATTCACCTATGGGTCATCTTGCCCCCTATCAAAATACCCTGGCGCCGCCCCTGTCAAAGAACCATTAAAGGTTCTCTGAAGGGTTCTGAAGGAGTCTTAAGAACCACTATTGGTTGTACATGGAACCTTTTGGGGTTCTTGAAAATATAAAGAACCCTTCATCTTTTCTGTAGGGTTTAAGCATAAAAAAGGATCTAAATGGCACATTTTTCTCAGAGTGTTGTGTGCCTCAAACTAGGCAGTTGTCCTTCAGTGATAACATGAACATGATGAAAGATTAAAGTTCTTTCATAATTACAACATCATCAGGCTACATTTCTAGGAAAACAAACAATATAAAGATGATTAAAATAATCAGCGGCCACATAGAGGTACAGATAGTCAGCCTGCAAAACACTTCCCTCAGTATAAATCTGATGATTATTTTGCGTAATCAAATTAGTGTTTAAAGGATTTTAATTATGGGGCTGCAGCTCCGATCACCTATGCTGACAGGCACAAAAAAAAATGAACGAGAGAAAAAAAAAAGAATTAAGAAAAAAATTAATGAATAAAATACATAAAAAACAACACCGTTTGATAATGGCCTACTATATTCCTAACCATATCTTCCCCAAGTCAGCCTATTTCAAACTTTACCATGCGTATTCACTATCATTTTTTTAAATCTCTTTTTTTTTCAGGCGGGAGCCAGACTAGCCAAATTGTCTCGTTTGATGGATCTCATAGCCTTTTCTATGCTGACGGAAGCTATGACAGATGCACGGTGTTCACGCTCTCCTCCACCACGGGCCCGACCTCGTTACCAACGACGGGTTCCAGTCTTAATATCTACGAGCATGAGTTGTGCGAATTACAACAACCCGCTACGACGCAATCTGCTACTACAAAACTTGCTACAACACAACCAGCTACAACACAACCTGATACGACACATCATCCTACGACACAGCTTGATACAACACAACCTGATACGACTCGACATCCTACAACACAATCTGATACAACACAACCTGCAGCTACGACAGAACTCGCGTCAACACAACCTGATACGACTCAACATCCTACCACACAACCTGATACGACACAACATCCTACGACAGAACTCGCTACATTACAACCTGATACGACTCAACATCCTACAACACAATCTGATACAACACAACCTGCAGCTACGACAGAACTCGCGTCAACACAACCTGATACGACTCAACATCCTACCACACAACCTGATACGACACAACATCCTACGACAGAACTCGCTACGACACAACCTGATACGACTCAACATCCTACGACACAACCTGCAGCTATGACAGAACTCGCTACAACACAACCTGATACGACACAACATCCTACAACACAACCTGTAGCTACGACAGAACTCGTCACACCACAACCTGATACGAAACAACCTGGTACAACGAAACCCGATGGAGCACAACCCGCTGTGACACAAGACGATGCAACACATCCTGGTAAGACGAAACCCGATTCAGTCTTAATAAGATTCCTAGCAAACCCTCTCCCAAATGATAAGAGTAGGTATGCTCCAAGATGAGATGTTTTTCTGCCTATTGATGTACAATATTCCTTACGCATAATGTATACAAGATGCAGGAGCGGTTCTAGTGCAAAAACGTAAAGGGGGGGGGGCTACATTGGGAGTTGGAGGATTGAAAATGTAATCTGTGTGATATATAGCCTACCTATATTTACCCATATGGTCATTGGTCATATGTTACAGTGGTCAAATCTAATGAAATTATAGGTTCATATCCTGGTTTCTAATTGCTGCAGTCATGGTCATAATCTTGTCTAATTTCTCCAAATGCAGCTGAACCTCTTACGGATTCCACTCGACAGCCCAAAGCCCGTTTCAAATCAAGCGTGTTCACCCCGGCCAAAGACAGCAAGGGACGCACTCTGATTGGCTACTGTCTCACTGATCACGTGATGAAGACAGTATCAATGGTGAGTCAGATACAATGCGCCATGATGTGCAATGATGTAGCTGAATGCAAGTCGTTCAATTACAAAGATGGAGTTTGTGAACTGAATGAAGAAAGGAAAGAGAGTGTTGATTCTAGCTACTTCTCACGGTCTAGTGGGTGTACCTATTATGAACGGAAGTAATGGAAGGATTCATCTGTTGGTTACAACATAAGCATAAGGGACTTACGTAATAAATAATTGTTATTTTTATTTTATTATTTGTTTGGCGTTACCTGTGCCTGGGAGGCGAAAAGCGAACTGAATCACTGTGACCCTTGGGTCTCCCGATATAACTGATTTGGGGGGGGGGGGGGGGGTTGCAGGTGGACCACTACAACGGTTTTTCCCTACTCTTATACGAATAGTGCAGTGGGTTCTTAACGTGCAAAGGTGGTGACTCTCCTCTACATGGGGCCTCCATTTAACGTCCTGTCTTACATACAACATGTGTACGATTTTTTCTCTCTTTTAATTTTGTGTTTCATATTAATATCCATATAGATAAATACGCAGTTATATACGCATTTTCAAAGCGCTGGAAGAACAACTAGTCATATTTCAGTGGAATCACGGATGTTTATTGATTATTCAGCTTTTTTCACATAATGTGACTTTTGAAAAAGAATGAAGAAGAAAAAAGAACATTGATTATATTTACCCACAAATATAGGAGGGAAAAATTTGTTGTTGTTTTTTTCAAGTCTGAATGTGGCGTCACAAATAATACCCGTTCTTGTACATATTGTATACATTGTAAAACTTTGCATATACTGTAAATGACTTTATACCCTACTTAAAGGCATTGGCTAACTTTGTGAGCAGCTGATTTAAAAAATTCTCAAACTACGATGAAACATGTGTATGAGTACTATTTATACTCAAAAACCCTGAAACCAACCATAATTTGGAAGGATAAGCTGTAAGTTAGACGAAAACCGCGATTTTATTAGCTTTCGTCTCGAGAGACACTGAACTAAGAGGACCGTTTGCGCGAATTCAAAAATACCGTTACTTGCCTTCCGCCGCGTGATACGTCAATACACACAGTGCGTTCCGTTGAGTCATGTGCGCATGCGCACTCCTTACGTTGGGTCTATGCAACAGACCCTAGTATATTTTTCAAACATTGGTTCACATTTCTAATATTTGAAAATACTTCCCGTGGATATTATGCTCTGAAACTTTCACGCTGGTATTTTTACACTATAACCCTAATGTTTATCCCATTTTTAAGTAACAAAATGAGATTTTTAAAAAATCATAACAATGTTAGCCAATGCCTTTAAGTGCTTTCAGTGATTTTCAATGCATTTATTATTGTTTTCGAAATGAACCTTTTAAAAAACCATGCAAACTTACTAATAAGGGAGTCGAAAAGTAAACTGTAGTTATTATAGTTATCTTGTTATTTCTACTCCTTATTAAGTGCACCATGTATATAATTGTTTTCTCTCTCCTACGTTTGTGTTACGTAATATTCTGTAAAAGCTAATACAAATATTGTGTAAATATAATGTAATTCAGTTTCAAAGCTTTTGAAGAATAACAGTCATAATACCGAGTGGAATCACGGATGTGTATTTACATATTCAGCTTTTCCACATGTGACTTTTGAACCCCCCCCCCCAAACATTGATTATAATTATCCACAAATATAGGAGGGAAAAATCAGGGTTTTTTTTTTTTCAAGTCTGGAAGTTCGTATCAAATAGCATTTATGCCCTACTTCTGATCTTGAACTGTTGAATGAGTTTAGTGAAGTGGTTTCAATGAGTTTCGTTGCATTTAAGTCTATTAGAAAAGAACTTTAAAAAGTCTTGCAAACTTGCTGATCTTTGACATTATCTTCATAATGTCTACCTCGTGTCAGTCCATCACAAGGTCATCACAAGGTCATGTTATGTTCATGGCTTTATTGCCTATGTTAGTATCACATCTTTGACGATTTAGGGATTTTATTCTTTTTTTTTTTTTAATTTTATAAATCTAACATCCTTTTTTAAAAGTATTGCTATTGACCCCCAACGACTCGTTTGGAACCCTCGAAATTCAGACACAGCATCATAGAAGAAATATCCTATTCGGCTTCATCACTGGTATATGTTTGATTAAAGGATGAAATGTGTTATTAACTTATTGTAAAAATTCCATATTCCATCATTTTGGGAAACCATTGCATGGAGTGCAATTTTTGAGAGACAAAGAGAAATGTAAAAACGAATCCACTTCAGAATTTGAGAGTGGGAATATCATTTTACTGTAAGATGAATGATTTTTAAAAAAATGATACAGTGAAAAGGGTCATCTTTATGGTGATGTGGTTTACAAGATATTTCCTTTTGACGCAATGAATGAAATTTTACATGTTTTGTTCTAGATTTCAATGCACGCGTGTGCATTTGTATGTATTTTAATGCAAATTTCGTCAGACCATTGTCGCAGATGGAGCTATCTCCGATGCAGTTTATTCATCATTTATCAACAGAGTTTGGCCAACTTGGTTCCAGTTGGGTGACAACACGCATGGTGTATTTCTTTCGTTGTGTTCCAAAAACAAAACAAAACAAAACAACCAAAACAAAAGCAATCAGGACGGTAACTGGGTGGAAATCTCTTTTGGAACTTACGAGAGACGCATAAGAAAAAAGAAAATCCCTTTCTTTGAGAAAAGAAAAAAGTTCCTTAGTTTTTTTCGTGTACCTGTTTAGTCTACAGTTCTGTGACAAGCGAAAAATGTCCGCATATTTGTTGTATCCCCTATTTACTATTAAAAATCCCTCTCTGCCAACCAAAAGATTCCAAATCGTGGGGGGGGGGGGGAACATTCGATATTGTGCCCCTCGTTCCCCCCGCCCCCCTTTTTTGCCACTGAAAGCAACATTCGCCATTATTATGGTGCCCGACGAGAACCGAATCGGCTAAACGGATGGTCCATGTACATTGCAGTGGAACTACGTCCAAAGCTATATCGACTCTCAATCATTATCGAATTTTCAATGTACTGTTGACAATGACACTGGCAGTGGGATTGGTGTTGATTAGTATCATAAATTGCCAACTGCCAATTGATGGTGAAAACTAATGCTTTAACGCGTGATAGGCTCTGATTCAGTTCTTTTAGAGGGATTCACACGGCCGATTCGCAAATGCATATACCATAGGCTATTTACTAAGAATGTAATGCAAATTAGTTGTTTCAGCTTTCACTTCATTCATTAAAATAGTATAGTATAAAAGATTAGTGCAGTGAGTGTCTTCATTGTATATATTCTTTTCTTGTTCATTTTTGTCCAATATCTTCAGAGAGTGAAACCAAGGCTTATTTCCATTTTTTTTTTTTGAGGCATGTAGGGTACAAGAAGTAAAGAGAGAGAGAGAGAGAGAGAGAGAGAGAGAGAGAGAGAGCGTGAGAGAGAGGGTTTAGGAGGCGAGCGCACAGGAAGTGGAGAAGTGCAGAAGAGATAGACAAATAAATACAGATCAGGAAGGGAAGTAGATACAGAACGCGTAAGATAAGGGCCCGAATTCACAAAAAAGGTTAAAACCATAATTTAGACCATGCATGGCTATCTAGCCTTGGTTTAAATTCAAACCACGGTCTGAACATTGGTGGTATTCACGGAGGATGGACTAAAAAAAAAAAACCCACACCATGGTTTTAACAATACCAAGGTTTGGACCTTAGTCAAAACAGTGGTTTGAATTCAAACCTCTTTCGAGAATTCGAGGAGCAAAGATGGTGTATATGAGAATGAGAGGGAAGAGAGAGAGAGAGAGAGAGAGAGAGACAGACAGAGAGAGAGAGAGAGAGAGAGAGAGAGAGAGAGAGAATTTTTATTGTTTTGAAATAAAGATTGCGTGGGAAGAAAGGGATGTAGATACAGAAGATGCAAGATAACGAGAGTGTATGTGCTGACGCGCGTTTTTGTTTTGTTTTTGTTTCTAAGTGTGTGTGTGGGGTGTGGGAGGGGAAGAGGGAGAGATATCCAAATTTTATTGGGGTTTTTTTTTGCCAGCCGATGGGGGAAGGGGGGGGGGGCACGTGTACACCCGTGCCCCCATAGTTACGCCAATGTATCCTTTCAGAATAATGTATTGCTGTGTATTTCTTTGTTGGCTTTTGTTTGTCATTCCACCATTTAGACTTCTGTTTTTAAAATTTATTTCCCTTATGTAAATGTTCTGTCTGATTGTTATCATTTTACCAGGGAAGTCTTTCTCATGCCTCTCTGCTGTTATCACGAACATTTCAAGCAAATCTATATATGCGGGTCTTTATATGTACTGGAGGAAGAGACAAGCGTATTATACTTTTGTGCCTACGTTCTGAAAAATAAATGACAATCATCGCGTGGTACGCCTTTTATTTTGGGAGGGGGGGGGGGGTTAAAATCTTTTTATGATTTTAATTTTTACAAAATATCTTCACATTACTTAAAGTAAGATAAGATTTATTGTTCCTTCTTAACATTTTGCCTTTCCTTTTCTTTCATTCTTAATAATTTATTTCTTCTTTCCCCGTTCTCTCCTTCCTTTCTTACAATCTCTCTCTCTTCTCTCGTTCTCTCTGATCATACTTTCTTTCCCTAAGGCTCCTAACACCCCCCCCCCCCCCGAAAACCTCGCAAGATTTTTTTTTACAGCGCCACTTACGGTAATGAGATGACGATGCTGATGATGTTGACTGTCGGTATTATGACTGAGATTCAAAGAATTATTGTAGTGTCATTTCACACTTCAACAGGGCAATTCAAGACGAAGGGTTATAGATAATATAGGTGTCGATCCCACGGGGATGTCGAATATATCATCATCCCGCAAGGAAAAATGAGTCAGCCTGTTATCATCCCCAAATATTTCAAAGCCAACAAAAATCATTGTGTGCAAAGTGAGCATTCCACTTAAGGTCACTGAAAAATAATCATCAAAACTATTTAAGATATGGATTTTGAAATAGCTTCACATTCTTCAATGATTAGAAGTTTGGAAGCTTGCAATGCCATTATCATGATTATTTCTATGCGAAAATAGCATAGTTTCGCTCGCTCTCTTGCACACGTGTATTCTCAGTTTAGGGATAATATGGTCACCTGTAGTGTAAAGCAAGCACACATCACAACATAAGATGATTGGGAAATTATGATGCACAGCGTAATCTATAGCGCCAGTCCTTAAGATATTGATATTTGTATAAAATTATAGCTCTCGCTCCCATACATGATTAAATTCAGTGTTTTGAGAAAAGCGACACACAATAGACTTTGTACTTAGGTATTGTCACGAAATAAGATTTATTTCGTGTGGAATTATGTCTGGAATCAGGAAAATCATTCGTCTTACAGTTAATTTTCAGTAAGCATCGTCGTAGATGGCGTTATTCCAGTTAAACGGACGATGCTAGTCATATGCTAATGTGATATGCTAATGCAGTAGTAATCGTTTCAAGTAAATGATTGAGTTTGCATGTTTTAGACAATTTTTTATCAATAACAATTTACTAAAGCATTTTTAAAAAGTTTTTTAGTAGATTATTATTGATCATAATAAACGCTTTGATTTGCTATATCACTTATCTAGATCAAGCATTGGTAACTGTAGTTATTACGTAATATTTTTTTCATGCCTTATACAAAATTGTCACTAGGAAGATTGGGCACAAAATAAATACACACATCATAGGAAATTTTTCAGCGGACGTCGGACTCAACTAAAATACTTTAAAATTACTGTAGCGCAAGTCTTACTAGGGCCCATTGCACTGCACTATTCAGGCTATGTCTAGTTTGTAAACACTAAACGTGTACGAATTAAATGGTTGACATGACTGTTGGCACATCTGCGCATTGTTACACCTGGGATGGACTTCTAGTCTCAGGCTAGGCTAGTACAGTGGGTATAATTGAGTGTGATTGGTCTTTTGCACTCCAGCAAAAGACGATACCGGGGTTCGCCCATTGGTTTGGTCGGATCTGGTCGTCTGGCAGCTAGACTTGGCGTGGCCTGGTCGTCTACTGCAGACCTGGTAGTGGTCTGGTCGTCTACTGTAGACCTGGTAGTGGTCTGGTCGTCTACTGCAGACCTGGTAGTGGTCTGGTCGTCTACTGTAGACCTGGTAGTGGTCTGGTCGTCTACTGTAGACCTGGTAGTGGTCTGGTCGTCTACTGTAGACCTGCTAGTGGTCTGGTCGTCTACTGTAGACCTAGTAGTGGTCTGGTCGTCTACTGCAGACCTGCTAGTGGTCTGGTCGTCTACTGCAGACCTGCTAGTGGTCTGGTCGTCTACTGTAGACCTGCTAGTGGTCTGGTCGTCTACTGTAGACCTGGTAGTGGTCTGGTCGTCTACTGCAGACCTGGTAGTGGTCTGGTCGTCTACTGTAGACCTGCTAGTGGTCTGGTCGTCTACTGTAGACCTGCTAGTGGTCTGGTCGTCTACTGTAGACCTGGTAGTGGTCTGGTCGTCTACTGTAGACCTGGTAGTGGTCTGGTCGTCTACTGTAGACCTGGTAGTGGTCTGGTCGTATACTGTAGACTGGTGGTGGTCTGGTCGTCTACTGTAGACCTGCTAGTGGTCTGGTCGTCTACTGTAGACCTGCTAGTGGTCTGGTCGTCTACTGCAGACCTAGTAGTGGTCTGGTCGTCTACTGTAGACCTGCTAGTGGTCTGGTCGTCTACTGTAGACCTGGTAGTGGTCTGGTCGTCTACTGCAGACCTGGTAGTGGTCTGGTCGTCTACTGTAGACCTGCTAGTGGTCTGGTCGTCTACTGTAGACCTGCTAGTGGTCTGGTCGTCTACTGTAGACCTGGTAGTGGTCTGGTCGTCTACTGCAGACCTGGTAGTGGTCTGGTCGTCTACTGTAGACCTGGTAGTGGTCTGGTCGTCTACTGCAGACCTAGTAGTGGTCTGGTCGTCTACTGTAGACCTGCTAGTGGTCTGGTCGTCTACTGTAGACCTGCTAGTGGTCTGGTCGTCTACTGTAGACCTGGTAGTGGTCTGGTCGTCTACTGTAGACCTGCTAGTGGTCTGGTCGTCTACTGTAGACCTGGTAGTGGTCTGGTCGTATACTGTAGACTGGTGGTGGTCTGGTCGTCTACTGTAGACCTGCTAGTGGTCTGGTCGTCTACTGCAGACTGTGGTCTGGTCGTATGCAAGCAGACTGGTAGCTGCCTGGTGGTAGTTCACAAGCAGACAGGTGGTCGTCTGGCGGTGTAGCTACATGCAGGCTGGTGGTCGTCTGGCGGTGTACTGAAACTCTCTGGTAGTGCCGAGTAGAACCAGAAGCGGTGGTGTCAAAGTCAATTGGGGGGCAGTAACCTCTGCCAAACGGATCCACAGCTAAAAATTTGAAGCCCGACTGGGTAGCCTACCAGCAGCAGGCATCCTGACAGATTTGGCTGCTGGGCAGCAAGATACTAGTCACCTGGTTTCGTCACAGTATCAATTAACAATATGACTACGAATTGTCGTGATTTATTTTGATCAGGGCGATTGTTTCTTCAGTAATATTTGTAACAGTCGTCACTATTATATCAAGTCCTTACACATTGAAATGGTTATGGTTTGAGGCATTCGCTCGATTCGCTCGCTCACTGATTCGGAAAGGATGATACATAACGGACGTTAACACAAAAGTATTAATAATTTCATGTCATTTATAATCATGATGGAATATCGATGATGATTATGATGTCTACAATTATGTTAATATTACAAAATAAATACACATGTAATACAAATAACAACTATCACAATGAGGATGACACACTGCAATTACAAAATCATCATCACTGGCACTGGTACTTGCGTGCGCCTGATGTTACCCTTGGCCGCGGCCCGCACCCAACACGTACCACCTCCCCCCCCCCCCCCCCAAAAAAAAAAAACAAACAAACAAACAAACAAACCACAAACAAACAAACAAACAAACAAAACAAAACAAAACAAAAAAAGCAAACAAAAAAAATACGCCACTGTCATCCTGACTGAAATGGTCAGTTTTTGTTGCTTTCTTAATTAAACTTCTTCAAGCCTTGAACGACAAACTCCCTGTCCGAGTCTTATTTCCAGAGTTTAATATCACAAATATGCATAATGTTACCTAAGATACTTGTGTAACTATTCAATATCATACTTACTATTGCTCTGTTATGCATCCCCCATGATTTTAATATCCATTGCGCAGTCATAAGAAAATGCTGCATATACACTTCAAACACAATAACCCTCGGCCTATAGGATCCTTGGTCAATTCAATTCAGTTCAATTTGTATTTATTTCATTTTCTACAGAAAGAAAAACAATGCCATTAAGGTATTATTACAGAAATATGAAAAAATATGTATGTACATATTCATTTTTTTCTTGAATACATCATAAAAAGAAAATTATTCAAAGAAATTCTGAGGAAACTGGGAAGGGGTGGGGGGGGGGGGGTCCATTCAAATGCAGTGCTTGTAATTCTGTAACCGTTATCTCCGTACTGACGTAATCATAGTAATTACTAAAGCGCAAACATTACTGGCCCTGCATGCATGAACGATAAAGTGATTATGATCAAGTGAGGAAGGTTTTAATCATCATATTGAAACCAAATTGTGCCAAATTTTGGAATGGCCTAATTCGTTGTCGGCCGGGGTTGTCGGTCTTATGAACCGGCGAATAGTCAAAATTGGGTCAAAAAAATCAATTTTCACTTTTTTTGCATATTTGGATAGGCCTAGTATATGTCAGAGTCTATCGAGTGACAAAATTTCATCGCTCAATTTCGTTTATTTTTAGAGAAATCCTGTTTTTAATATTTTGGGGTGAACGGCGAATAGCACTTGGCGGTCTTGCGAACCGGCGAATCATAGGCCCCCTACAATTGCTTTACACAAAGGCTTTACACGCATTATCCCTTGTCAAATTTTAAAGTTTGTTGACCCACATAAGCACGTACATATACACATACATACGCGCAGCCATATTTGGAATGGCGAATAGTGGCGAATAGTGGCGAATAGCCTGAATTTCTGACCGGGTGTGCGATTTTTTCGTTCTTACGAACCGGCGAATAGGTTTGTAAGCTTATCATTTAAGTTTTCTTTATATATGGTGCTTAATACAAAGATGATATTAAAATACAGTATAGAAACTGTTTTACTCTGCAAAATTGCTGGAAAACAACAATTATAAGCATATAAATTCACTGCTCAAAAAAGGTGCAAAACTTTAAACTCGTTTTCTCTGAACTGTGTTTTTCCGAGAGGATGGGCTATTCGCCGGTTCGTAAGACCGACAACGAATTAAGCAACATAACATATAGTTGGAATATAAGATAAATCTTTATAAAAAAAATAAGAAAACAGGGAACAGTAGGATCTCCCTCCCTCTCCCATATACCAGGCCCCTGGGAGCCGGGGGCCAAATTTGGGTGGGGGTGCTGCAGCACCCCCTGATATTTGTGAGGGGTAACACAGCGCCCATCAGAATAAGTTATTTTCCCATCCCATCTTCATCTTCTTATGTTATAATTTTCTTTATACATATACATTTATGTTATAATTTTCTTTATACAGCAGTAGATTGAAACATTGATGATTATACTCCGCGCACATTGCGCGGGGCTTTGTGCTCTTAGCTGTGCAATAAGTCTTTTTCTCTCTCGTAAATCTACAAATAAAGAAAAAATAAAATCGCAGCAAGCACTCTTATTCCAGCAGCGAGATGCCGGAATATCATGGAATTCTGCAGGAAGATGTACATTATAAAAGTCATCTGTATTTGAGTGACAAATCTACTTTTTAAAGAAAATAGAGCTTTTGTCGGTATAGCTCGCTTCGCTGACTAGACTTGTCATGCTTGTAGAAACAAAATGGTTTATGACTGCAAGCTACGCGCCCAAATAGCTTCATATTTGGCAGACAGGTGATCGAATGTGTATTTAGATATCTTATAGAGAGTGCATCGTATTTTGAGGACGTCCATGAAAAAGAGGGTTTTTTTTTTCTCGCTCGCTCATATGATATTTAGATGCAGGATGTTTGTTTGTGTGTTTGTTTTTTATTTCCGTTCAAAGCAACATAACATACAAATATAAACGGCAGATAGCCCATTTCAGTCGTATTAACAAAATACAACTGTTCTTTTATGGGGTCCTAACTCGCTGCTCTGGCTTGTATGATATTTAGATTCAGGATAGTTTCTTAAAGCAAAAAAAAAAAGTAATGATAATAAAATAAAGATAATAATAATAAAATAATAATAAAAGTAATAATATATAAAAAAGAAAAAAAAAATCCGGCAAGTGAGGTGACCGAATGTTTTCTAAACATGTTAAGTGTATTTCAATGACGAAATAATATCATCAAAAGAATGTGTGTTTCCTCGCTCGCTTGTAATATTTATAGTGTTGTTTTGCGAGACAACAAACAACTGGGCCAGCGAGGTGCCAAAATAAAATCATATTTGGCAGCAAGGTGATCATGCCATTCAGATATCTAATAGCCTACAGTGGTCTTTTTTATGACCAAATAACACTTCTTTCATAACAAGAATAGTTATTTTTTGCTCATTCACTCCGCTTTCACTGGCGTAAATCCGGGGCTGGGAGGGGGGAATGGGGGTTTATATACCCCCCCCCCCCCCACACACACTTTTTGAAGAGGGGGGAAATGAGTGCAAATATTCCCCTACTTTTTGAAGACGTGATATTGTAAAAGAGAGGTAAAAAGAAAGGAAAAACGGGAATAGAAAAAGGAGAAATCCGGAAGCACTCGCTCACTTCGCTCGCTCGCATTTTCAGTATATCTTAACCAATGCCGGGTATATTACTATTCTTAAGAAAGGAAATAGGTTTGCATCTTGTATCTCTATCCAAAGTTTATGCTATTCTTCTACTCATAAATTGTTAGTTAGGCCTATATATCTGCGAGGATTCGAGCGGCAAGTTGACTTAAAATAGATGAAATTTCAGGAAAATAACGGCTCGTGACAGTTACTATTATTCCTATACCCTCTGTGAGAACATGCCGATGAATATTATTGTACGTAACTATAGCACGAATAGGGGTAATAATACACTAGATCCTGTTCTTGGTATTAACAATATGAAACAAAACAAAATGTTCGATCTTGAAGTCTCCTGGTAGCAGATGCCCAAATATCATTTTCTGAAGCAACATGACAGACTATCCTCAAATTCTCCAGGAAGTGTACATTATAGAATCATCTGGAGGATTATTAGTATATGAGAAGGCAAGCAAATATGCCATGGAGATATTTTATAGGCATATGGTGTATTCTGATGACAAAATGATACTTTATCATGGAATGAGTATGTTTTCCTTACTCAATTCTCTCGCTTGTAATGTTATGAAACAAGGTGGTTTGGGACAGCAAACAATTATTGGACTAGCGAGGTAAATTATATTTGGTAGTGACGGTGACCTAATATGCCATTATATCATTAGGCCTAGAGTGTATTTTATAATATTAAGACTTCTTTTACAGCAAGAAGTCGTTATATTTTGGCTCGCTCGCTCGCAAAAATAAACAAATATTATACAATTAGGCGGGGAGGGGGGGGGGGGGGTGTGAGCGGGCAAAAGGGTGTGTATATTGGAGTGTGACCAAGAAATTTCGGTAAAATATTTCGATCATTCCCCCCCCCCCACCTCGAAACGGATTTACGCCGGTGTCCGCTTCAGGTATAGGCCCAAACGGTATTTTGATGACAAAATAACACATCGATCTTTCTTAACAAGAAGTTTCAATATTTTCGGTTCGCTTGCTTCGCTCGCTCGCAAAATTTAAAAACAAGTAGGTTCATATAATCTAGAAAGAAGCGTCATCCCCCCCCCCCCAAAAAAAAATAAAAAAAACGCTTCACAACCCCTAAATGTTTCATCAAGATGATAAATTAAATTCTGCGATATTGTTTGAAAATAACTTCTTGTGTTTTGTGTGAGAGGGAAGGGGGTACTTAGATTTGACTCAGAATGCAGCATAACTGTTGGCAAATTTAGGTTTTATCCCCCCCCCCCCCTTCATGTTCCCTGAATACTGAAACACTGCTTGCTTTTAAAGGTGCGGTAAACCTGAATAGTCCAGATTCTGGGCTATTTATGATTATCATCTCTCCACTACTGCGCGAACTCCCCGATTCGCTGCAAGCCAAAGAGTGCGCTATCCCCGCATTGCTGCCCCTCGGTTCTTCAGCCGGACGTCTGGAGCTCGTCTCGTGATCGTTTGATAACCTTCGGCGGCTGTAGTAAGAAAACAGAAGAACGGGCCAGAATCTGGACTAGTTGAGAAGAGGACAATGGCAATTTGTTCCAGATGAGATGACATACAAAATTCAGGGGTGTAGAGTTGACTTTCCAAATTAATGTGTTCACTTGATGAGAAAACTTTTAGAAGTCTTTTCAGTGAAGTGAGGGTGGAAGGTTTTTGTACTCTTCATGGATGATGGGTCATGAAAGAGAAAGGGAGTGTTGATTCAGTTCGGAGAAAAATAGCGGGTCATTGGTGAAGTGGTAGGCAGGCTCAATAAAGTTGACCACTTGTTGATAAAGTGGATGCCATTACAGAGATCTGGTGACTTTGTGGAGGCTTGATTTAATAAATTGTTGAATTTTAATATCTGTGTAGCATAAAGATGTTCAGAAGGATTAAAAAAGCCAGGAATATGGTTTTGAAGTATAAGATGTTATTATCAAGATATCTATCACTGAATTCCGCCATTTGCAAAACCATACCTGGGTATGCTTTTGTCTAACACTGCAGTCTATGGGGTTAAAAAAAAGGTCTGGCATTCCACTTGTATAGTTCCACCTTTTTGTGAAGCACGTGATGATGCTTTAGAAGTGCATTTTTCAGGGCTTCATATTTACACAATAGCATGTAGAGCCACGCAGCTCAGATTTTTTGACAGTTACTCAATGGTTCTAACAGTGGATAAATTGCACTAGCGAATGGGTTTCATTATTATGATTGAAAGCCGAGGGAAGGTCTTTCAGCCATAATTTGTTCATCACCTCCGAATGGGCATCAATGAAATATTGACTAATTATTTTTTGTCTTTATCGTAATCGTCGTGAAGCATATCCTATTCATCCGTTACCAGCATGTTGGTGCTTCATGCAATTTTACTAAATTGATTTTATAACCTTCTGTGAAAGAGCTAATATTATTCGTTAATATAGGCTACAAAAATTTTTCAAAACCATATTGGAATTAGGGGTAGACCCTACGAACACCAGGACATGCATTGACAGTGTACATGGTGTACTAATGATCTGTCTTGTGTAAAGATATACCTTAACGGTAAAGATTTCTGATGAGAAAGTAAAGCATATAAATGCATATTGAAAACAAAATAATTTAGAACCCTGCTTCCAAAATAGTTAAAATAGAATAATGATAAATGAACATATGATGAACATGATGAATATGAAGGAACTTTATGCATTCCAGACTGGAATAAAAGAACGGTATCACTTTTTTAATGTGCCCCTTTCCCCCTTTTTTCTTAAAATGAAAAGCATTGGTAATTTGGGTTGTGCATTTTCAATTCAATATTCCCAATGCCCTCCCCCTCCCCATAACAAATCATGATGAAAGGCGGGCCCATCCTGAAGGATTTCCGCTCATTAGCGTAATTATTATATTCCAGGGTTTATTTGAAACGCAATCCGATCTTTAAAAAAAAAAAATTTAAAAGTATTGAATAGTTACATTCAGCTTGGAGTTCATCTAGACTGATGTTATTATATCATAAAATAAAGAGGATAAGTGAGAATAGAAAGGGAAAAGTAACCGCTCAATGTAACCCTCTTTCTCTCTTTTCGAGAGAGAAAAAAATGAATTATTACTTTCATTACATACAGAAAATTATTTCGATTAATGCGTGTGTACAGTTATATGTTCTGACACCCCCCCCCCCCCCAGAGGGCGTTAAGGGGCCAGGATGGAGAGAAAAGGGTGTCTATATGGGTGTTTGTACATGAGGTTATACAAAATTACATAGTCAAGTGATGACTTCTGACGTAACACGGCCTTCGAATTTTAAGCCGATGTGATTGGTCAATATCCAGAGGTCAAGTGGGTGACAATGGAGAAAACGCCCTGCTCTTCAGACACTCGTCGTCGCAATCATAGCAAGAGAGAAAGTTTGCACAGTGACACACTCCAGTCTTTGTGACTAACTTTGCTGAATAAATTGTTTCATAAATATTTCGCTCTTGAACAAGTCTTCACTTTCAAAGTTCAAGAGTTATAACACAATATTGGTCACTTCTAGAGAGGGGTGAATTTTTATTCCAGGTGAAAATAAGGCTTCAGCTTCATATCGCCAGACTGCCAGTGATGGAATATTGAAAACAACGCTTGTCAATCTAAACGCATATTTGCTCATTCTGTTTTAGGAAAGTAGAAAGGTGATAGGCCTAGTTACTTTCTTCCTCTGGTTTTCCCTTAAACACCATCTTTGCTTTGGAAGGAAGCGTGGTATTTCCAAGTTTGTCTTTGCTGTCGTATGCCGTACGATCGTTTATGTTTGATCTCATCGTGATCGATATCGCGTATGAGAACATGATTTATTGTCTGAGCAATTTTCTGTGAACTTGATACGATCCCATGACAGTTATGTCGAATCGCCGTGAATCAATCATCCTTTCTGTTCTCATAGGGTCTCTCTTTGTACTTTTGGGGGTGAGTAAATCCAAACTGCTTTTGTTTTTAATCGACCTGTTTACTAAATTATTCAAATTTATGCACGTTTCCCTCCAGAACCCCTCGTTACCATTTATTCAGCTCACCTGTTATGCATAATGGCATCTGAAAAGAGTTTGCATACATTAGTTGTTGCTATATCGGGCAAGACTCGAGGCAAAATTTGTAAACGGGTCTATTCAAATTTAATCAAAGCATAGTCAAAGAATTGCCATCAATTTGCTTTGATACTTGTAAAATAATTTTAATTCGTTTTAATATTTTTGATTAGCTATACATAAAATCATAAATGATCAATGGAGTGTATAAATCATTATTAAACCTTGGACATAGACATATACAGTGAATAACTGAATATTGAATGTAATCAGTGTTCAAATTTGAACAAATAAATGATGGGTACTAATAATTGCTTTTTAATATACTAACAATTTGTAAGCATACTTAATAAGTGAATAATAACATTGAAACTGATTTGAAATTCTAGCAGCTCAGTGAACATGATGATTTCTTTTATAAAGCAGTGTGTTAAGTACTGAATAAAATTGGAAAAATTTACGAGAATAATGAAAATTTAATTTCTAATACTAGTACTTCAGATAGTGTGATTTCAAGCTTTATACATGTAATAACTGAACAATGGAAATTAACCTCATTTTCAGTGCTAGCAGATCAACGAAAGTAATCAATATATTTTTTATTAAGCACTTTATGAATTATTCAGTGAATGGCATCTCCATTTATAGCTTCGATTAATGTATTTTTTCATCAGTAATATGATTAAAGGCGTTGTATATATTGACCAACTAACTAAATTATCGAAATTCATGTGAATTTCATTTCTTTTGTCCTATAATGTATGGTTTTAAACTTGGTTCATTCTTTACTAAATAAATATACTCGAAAATCGTGCATATATAGCTCCTATTCGAACTGGTTACTGATTGCTAACCCTCAACGAAATTTTAGTCATGAGCCCTGTTGTTTAATCATTGTTGTTGTTGTTGTTGTTCTTTTTTGATAGTAATTATGAATGCTTATATAAATTATAATCATATACTGTTATCAGAAGGATGAAATTAACACCGTACAGTAATGCTGGTAACTCCTATAAGTGATATCGCTAGAAGCTTGCAAACTAGTTTTTATTCAATTACTGTTCAAGATGGCGACTATAATGATAATGACTTTTACCACCATTTTATATATCATTTCCAGTTGCTTGATTATTCTACAAATATTGTACGAAATTGTAAGGATGTCTCAACTGAAACATATGTTTCAAGATTAACAAAAATGATTTATCGTATACTTTTCATTTGTAAATATAAATGCATTGTTCATGTTCGCTGTAATTTGTCATTGATGTCCTTTATATAAAAATAATAATGATAAATAATAACGTCTTATTTTAAGAGCAGCTACTTCAGTTTTATCAGCTGCTCTTCCAGCGGGCCTTGCATAACATAATATGTTATTATTACCCTTCTCCATTCTTGCATGCCGAGCGCCTGGCTGGAAGGCAGGAGGTCAGTCTTTGGCCACTGGCGTACTGGAGGGGGGGGGGGGGGCGTCAGCCCCCAAATAAATTTCAACCATGGTTTATTTTCAGTTTTATATTAGTGATATCACGCGAATTTCATTATTTCTCCCTAGACTCCCTTTGTACTGTTAAGTAACGCATTCACAATTTCCCAAATAGCATGCGTAGCAAGGCAGAAAATACGCATGATATCAATACTAATGTGTTTTATGATAATAACACTTGGTTTTATCTGTTTATCTGACGATGGATTCAAACTTTGATAATGAATATTCTTAGAATTACCAAAACTAGACACGGGCTTTAAGTTTGTAGTCCCAAATAGCGTTCTTTTACAGAGATGCAAACTATCAATATTGCAAAAAGCTCCTTTACCATGGGAGTGCACCCATGTAGCCAAGGGGGGGGGGGGGCGATGGGGCGGTCGCCCCCTCCAAAACACCAATAAAAAAGAAAGAAAAAAAAAGAAAAAAAAATTAAAGAAAAAAAAAAAGCGGGAGCGAGAAAAGAAAAAGGTAAGAGAACGTCAGAAGAGCGGAAGCAGAAAAGGAACAATTCAAAGAAACGTCGGAGCTTCCGCGCTTCGCGCGGGAGGGGGGGGCACACACTTCGCGTACTCACTACCCGCCCCCCCTAAAATGAAATCCTAGCTACGCCACTGTGGGATCGAAACCCTGGTACCCCACCGCATCACACCCTCGCATCCCTTTTATTTCATAGTGTCTTTGTCTGTATTATTATCATAGGTAATAAAGTATTTTTTGTAATCCTGGCATTTGTTTGAAACTTGCGAAGATTATTTCGGCTGCATGTTTTCATAATCATGTTTCCGAATTCATTAAAAAAAAAATCCTTTTCCCGTTTGTAGATTCATGACACGCTTCCATAATAGCACATGTCATCAAATTTGATGTTTCATATTGCACGTATTCTACTTCAAATATTTATTTTTCATGATATTTACTTCTTTTGTTGGAAATGAGAAAAAAATAAAAAGTGAACTGAAATTAAGTTGGAATTTCCTTTTCAGGTTTTGCAGATTGCACATTTTTAAGTCGAAAAAATGAAAAAGCTTCGTATCGTGACGGGGGAGGGGTACCCCCGGCTCGGTCGCTACACTCCCTCAGGATTGGTCGCTTCGCTCCTCGCAAAGATTGAGCCCCCCTCCACATATTTTGGCTCATTACGCCACTGGTCTTTGATATGACTCGACCGGGGATCGAAACCGACGACCTCTCGTTCATGAGGCGGACGCTCTATCCATTGAGCCAACATGCATATTTATAGTCACTGATAGATGTGAATCCTACTGTAATTCATCTCTAGGGCGGCAAAAGTGTTTTCAGTATCCATTTCAGTTCATTTCAGTAACAATGATCATTATAATGGAGATGATATATAAAGTAGTTGAACACTGGAGAAAACAGAACATTCCATTTCTAACAGATCAATAAATGTTATAAATGATTTCCTTCGAGTTTTGAACATATGATTAAATGATAAATTCTAACCAATCACACTGGTAATTTCTTACGTAGATATGACCATAACGACAATTTCATTTTTTGTTTTAAAGATACGTCTTTTTTGGTTAATCGAATCAATTATTCAGAATACCAGAATGAAATTTTTCTATTTCAAATTCCATGTATCAGTTTAATATCAAGCAAATTGAGATACATGCATGATTATTCCATGTTATTTTCATAAACGCCAATACTATTTTGGTTGCGCTTTAATCATTTAAAATAATAGCACTTCTGCTTTACTTCTACTATTTTAATTCAGTAAACCATTTAATTTCCCGTCTATCTACACAACCATGTCCAAACCGTTAAATGTTAATAGTCAACCGTTTTATACAACCACTTTTTTTTTCTAAATGGATACGACACGACAGTTATGTCATTGTGGTGATCAGCTTTGGTGGGGGGGGGGGGGGTCTATATCTTTTTTTTTTTTTTTTTTGCTTCGGGAAATTGGTACACTTGTATACCCCCCCCCCCCTCGTAATAATGAATAGTATTTAAAGCATCAGTGACATGAAATTTGTGTCTTTCTTTTCCTTAATACAGTTGATAACACGTACAAATGGAACACCTACATGCGGCGTTCTGTCAATAGGTAATATCAATTTAATGTTAACATATTTTCTACGTCTTTAATTACGTATATCGTCTCTCTTGTAAACTTAGCAATGACGTAACAAGGACAATGGCCACAACAAGTCAGGAACCTTAACTGCTAAAGGCTCGTTCAAAATATTTGTACCGGTAAGCGTTAAGTACTGGGCGACACATGTCTGTTAGATGCTTAGATATTATAATCAACAGCAAAGGTAAATGAGTATAATACTCGTAGGTCCTTTCCACCTGCATTTACTTTACACATGAAAAGAACATCCTCATTTATCTTTCTTTTATACGCTGTTTACCGCTGCATATATCTGACCGGGCCTTTTAATAGATAAACGTGAATATTGACCGTAAATTTATATGTTTCCATTATGAATATAAATACCGTGCACACTTAGCGCGGAGAATTTTTCTTACATTCTTAACACGGTATGAGAATGAAAAAAAGACTGAAAAACAAGAATGAGGGCATTATTATGCACATAGATGATCTAAAAATTCGATAGCAATCATCATTAATATTTGTGGGCAGTGTATGTGTGAGAGCTTCAGGCTGAGAAGTAAATTGTATTTACAATGGAGGGGGGGGGGAACTAAAGTTTTTCAGACCTTTCATTTATCTACATTTTCGTAAATAATTGAATCTAGATGTAAACTTTTTATAGAAATATCACGCACTAGAGGCTGTTTGGCCACGCATGTCTATTGCATATAAGTGTTTTATACACTGTTGCCCGTAAAGTTGGAATAAAATTGCTAACCTCCAGTCCATTTATGAAATGATCGTGAAAATGATTTATCATTTATTTGTAAAGGATTTCTAGGTCTACATTCTCAGACTGATTTTTTTTGGGGGGAAAAAGTGTGATTATGAACTTCTTGATAAATCATGTAAGCAAACATGGCCTGGGACCTAGTAGGCCTACTGCTTTAAGTCCTCTTCGACGGTAATGAGGATTAATCATTAATGCCTTGGAAAAGGGAACTAGACTTTAGACTTGTTTACATAGTTTTGAACGGGGCCTCCCGGTTACGAAGCTAATGTTTTACCACTCAATCATGGCCATACGCAGCTGGAGCAGGGGAGGGGGGCATGTTATCATCATTATTATTGTTTTTGTTGTTGTTATCATCATTATTTCCCGATCATAATCACTTTATAAGGCCCAACATTATTAGTATTACTGTTTTTAGTATATGATTGTACCATTTAAGGTCTATATTACTGTTTGAGCTCTGCAGGCATTACATTTTTTCTTCTTTTTTTAAAATTGACATTTCAGATACAAATTCTTTTCCGTGCACTGTCAAAGTTTTCGGTGAATGTGATGCTGGAGTAAGGAGTAATATCCACGTGACTAGTGCTACTGTTAAAGTGGGTTCTGATGCCGCTGTGGATGCTACCGACGCTGCAAACAGCATCATACAATGCAGAGAAAAAACCTGCATCGATCTTGCATTTTTTCTCCTCACCCAGTACTCACAACAATTCTGCTTTACCCTGGAATATCCATTTGGTTCATCCCTTGCTTTCTTCAGTGCGACGATTACATTGTCGTATACAGGTGCCAAGGCTTGCTTGTTTGGATTTTTTGTATATATATAGGGCAAAAGTGAACAATAGTCTCACCAGACATTTATGAAATCAATAAATGTGCTGGGCAGCAAACTCTCAAAAGCCAAAAGCCAAACAATACTTGAAAAACAACAACAACTAAACAAAACTAAATGCAAAAACAAAAAAACAAAAAGCAAAAAACAAAAAGCACCGCCGTGCTTCTTTATGATAATATTGTTTACCCAGGGAAGCCCCATCATAATAGCTGTTCTTTCTGGGGGCCCCTCAATTAGCAATTGCCTACCCATTTACCCTCGCCAACACACCCCCACACACACACCTTCACACATTTTCATGTGACTTTACTCCCGATTACAGCTAATTGTTCCTCTTGTTCTGTCTTCGGAAGTCAGATGGAATAAGGCTCAAATCTCCTGTCTGACATCCGAGGACTACTATTTGACATCCGAGGACCATTAATTCTCGGGAATTGTTCTGTGTTCATTGTTGTATGAGAGCACTCCACACTCTTGCTGGGATTTTTTGATGCGGTTTACCACCACATATTATCTGAACAAACTTTTATGATGATTATTTTAATATTAACAAGGCTGGCAACGATACATTTGAACAATGCTTGCCGGGACTGGTTCTCTTTTATATGTTGTACTTGTCATGCTTGTGAAATTGTTGTGAAGCAAGATTTTCACTGCAAATATAAGCAATTATCCCTTATGGACATAATAAATAAATGAAATGAAATGATATGAAATTTGGTGAGCAATTCACAGCAATAAACCAGTTTAATCGATTGGAAATTATGTACCGGTACGTAAAATCATCTTATGAATTATTTCTAAAATTCACATTTCACAATTAAACAAACTTCAGAGAAAGTTGATTAATGTGGAAATACAAAATATCGAAAAACCTACACGAAAATTTAAGAAGTGAATTTATCATAGATTTTTGTTTGTTTTTCTTGTCACCTCCCTGACATATTTTATTGTGTTTTGTTTTGGTTTTTTTCGTTTCTTGTTCCTAAAATCGTTGTGCAAAAGTAACCTACTGTACATGCATAATTCCATAAACAGCTTTTAAAGGACTATACTTAACCAAGCATTTTACATTTTAAAAAATCGTTTTCGTTTTTTTTTTCTTCAAAGTATCTCTTATTTCTCATATTACTGCGAATATTTTGTTCATCATCATGATAAAAGAGTTTAAGTTATGTGTGTAATAACATAATGTCTTGAATTTCATGTCTTGTATCTTAGTCTATGTTTTATAGAAATGGAAGTAAACGAACAAGTGAAATGGTCAATGTCGAGTATTTTGGTGGCAACTCGCCAATGCTTGTTCGATGGCAAGCTTAAGAGTAGTAAAAACTGATTAGTTTTCCCTACCATGAAACGTTTCCGTATATGCTCAAAATTATTTTAGAAGTTAATTATACGAATTATACAAGAGAAAATTTTGTGTCAGATTTCAACAAAAAATAGATAAGGTGTTCTCATTAATTTTCCATTGTGAGTGAATATTCACAACTGGAAGCTTTCTGTCACACTACGGTATATATAGCCTTAGTGAAAGGATTATTCTCTCTTAGAATAAATGGTGCTGATTAGCTTTTCTTGTCCCACATGTGGAGACATGAAAGAACAAGGGCGGCGCTATCGGGAGGGGGGGGCGGGGGAGATCGACCCCCTATGATTTTTCAAGTGATCAAAAAGAAGAAAGAGGAGAAAAGGAAGAAAAAGAGGAGAAGAAAGGAAGAAGAGTGTGGGAAAAGAGAGGGCTGGGTCATGCAACTATAATAATATACCCAAATTTTTTTCAATTAAAACGTATATAAATTCGCCTATGGGTCATCTTGCCCCCTATCAAAATACCCTGGCGCCGCCCCTGTCAAAGAACCATTAAAGGTTCTCTGAAGGGTTCTGAAGGAGTCTTAAGAACCATTATTGGTTGTACATGGAACCTTTTGGGGTTCTTGAAAATATAAAGAACCCTTTATCTTTTCTGTAGGGTTTAAGCATAAAAGGGATCTAAATGACACATTTTTCTCAGAGTGTTGTGTGCCTCAAACTAGGCAGTTGTCCTTCAGTGATAACATGAACATGATGAAAGATGAAAGTTCTTTCATAATTACAACATCATCAGGCTACATTTCTAGGAAAACGAACAATATAAAGATGATTAAAATAATCAGCGGCCACATAGAGGTACAGATAGTCAGCCTGCAAAACACTTCCCTCAGTATAATCTGATGATTATTTTGCGTAATCAAATTAGCAGCTCCGATCACCTATGCTGACATGCAGGAAAAAAATGAACGAGAGAAAAAGAAAAGAATTAAGAAAAAAATTAATGAATGAAATACATAAAAAAACAACACCATTCAATAATGGCCTACTATATTCCTAACCATATCTTCCCCTAGTCAACCTATTTCAAACTTTACCATGTGTATTCACTATCATTTTTTTGAAATCTCTTTTTTTTCAGGCGGGAGCCAGACTAGCCAAACTGTCTCGTTTGATGGAGTTAATGACAATAGCTATTTCTTTCGCGGAAGCTTTTCCGAATGCGATTCGTTCACTTTCTCCTCCTTCACCACGGGCCCGACACCAACGACGGGTTCCAGTCTTAATATCTACCAGCATGAGTTGTGCGAATTAGAACAACCTGCTACGACGCAATCTGATCCTACAAAACTTGCTACAACACAACCAGCTACAACACAACCTGATACGACACAACATCCTACGACACAGCTTGATACAACACAACCTGATACGACACAACATCCTACGACAGAACTCGCTACAACACAACCTGCTACGACGCTATCTGCTACGTCTACCTCGTGTCAGTCCATCACAAGGTCGTCACAAGGTCATGTTATGTTCATGGCTTTATTGCCTATGTTAGTATCACATCTCTGACGATTTAGGGATTTTATTCTTTTTTTTTAAATTTTATAAATCTAACATCCTTTTTTAAAAGTATTGCTATTGACCCCCAACGACTCGTTTGGAACCCTCGAAATTCGGACACAGCATCATAGAAGAAATATCCTATTCGGCTTCATTACTGGCATCTGTTTGATTAAAGGATAAAATGCGTTAACTAATTGTAAAAAATCCATATTCCACCGTTTTGCAAACCATTGCATGGAGTGCAATTTTGAGAGACAAAGAGAAATGTAAAAACGAATCCAATTCAAAATTTGAGAGTGGGAATATCATTTTACTGTAAGATAAATGATTTTTAAAAAATGATACAGTGAAAAGGGTCATCTTTTTGGTGATGTGGTTTACAAGATATTTCCTTTTGACGCAATCAATGAAATTTTACATGTTTTGTTCTAGATTTCAGTGCACACGTGTGCATTTATATGTATTTTAATGCAAATTTCGTCAGACCATTGACGCAGATGGAGCTATCTCCGATGCAGTTTATTCATCATTTATCAACAGAGTTTGGCCAACTTGGTTCCAGTTGGGTGACAACATGCATGGTGCATTTCTTTCGTTGTGTTCCAAAAACAAAACAAAACAACCAAAACAAAAGCAACCAGGACGGTAACTGGGTGGAAATCTCTTTTGGAACTTATACGAGAGACGCATAAGAAAAAAGAAAATCCCTTTCTTTGAGAAAAGAAAAAAGTTCCTTAGATTTTTTCGTGTACCTTTTTAGTCTACAGTTCTGTTACAAGTGAAAAAAAAAAAAAGGTCCGCAGATTTTTTGTATCCCCTATTTACTATTACACCCTCCTCTCTGCCAACCAAAAGATTCCAAATCGAAGGGGGGGGGGGGGGACACATTCGATATTGTGTCCCTCGTTCTCTTACCCCCCCCCCCCCCAATTTTGACATTGAAAGCAATATTCGCCATAATTATGGTGCCCAATCAACATGATCAACTTAACCGCATCGGCTAAACTCTTCGAACGGATGGTACATTGCAGTGAAACTACATCCAAAGTTATATCGATTGTCAATCATTATCCAATTTTGAGTGTACTGTTAATAATGACATTGGCAGTGGGATTGGTGTTGATCAGTACAAGTATCGTTAATAAACGATGCAAATTAGTTTTTGTTTCAGATTTCTCTTCATCCATTAAAATAGTATAGTTTAAAAGATTAGTGCAGTGAGTATCGTCATTGTATATATTCTTTTGTTGTTCACTTTTGTCCAATATCTTCAGAGGGTCAAACCAAGGCTTATTTCCACTTTTCTGTTTTTGTTTGAGGCATGTAGGGTACAAGAAGTAAAGAGAGAGGGCTAAGGAGGCGAGCGCACAGGAAGTGGAGGAGAAGTGCAGAAGAGATAGACAAATAAATGCAGATCAGGAAGGGAAGTAGATACAGAACGTGTAAGATAATGGTCCGAATTCACAAAAGAGGTTAAAACCATAATTTAGACCATGCATGGGCTATCTAGCCTTGGTTTAAATTCAAACCACGGTCTGAACATTGGTGGTATTCACGGAGGATGGACTAAAAAAAAAACCCCATGGTTTTAACAATATCAAGGTTTGGACCTTGGTCAAAACAGTGGTTTGAATTCAAACCTCTTTCGTGAATTCGAGGAGCTAAGATGGTGTGTATGAGAATGAGAGAGAGAGAGAGAGAGAGAGAGAGAGAGAGAGAGAGAGAGAGAGAGGAGAGAGAGAGAGAGAGAGAGAGAGAGAGAGAGAAACAGAGAGAGAGAGAAAGAGAGAGAGAGAGAGGGAGAATTTTTATTGTTTTTGAAATAAAGATTGCGTGGGAAGAAAGGGATGTAGATACAGAAGATGCAAGATAACAAGAGGGAGTGTGTGTGTGTGTGTGTGTGGGTGTGTGGGTGTGTGATGACGTGCGTATTTTGTTTTTGTTTGTTGTTTCTAGGTGGGTGTGTGTGGGGTGAGGGAGGGGAAGAGGGAGAGATATCCAAGTTCTGTTGTTTATTATTTTTTTGCCAGCCGATGGGGGAAGGGGGAGGGGGTGGGTGGGTACGTGTACCCCCGTGCCCCCATAGTTACGCCAATGTATCCTTTCAGAATAATGTATTGCTGTGTATTTCTTTGTTGGCTTTTGTCATTCCCCCATTTAGACTTCTGTTTTAAAAATTTATTTCTCTTATGTAAATGTTCTGTCTGATTGTTATCATTTTACTAGGGAGGTCTTTCTCATGCCTCTCTGCTGTTATCACGAACTTTTCAAGCAATTCTGTATATGCGGGTCTTTATATGTACTGGAGGAAGAGACAAGTGTATTATAGTTTTGTGCCTACGTTCTGAAAAATAAATGACAATTATCGCGTGGTACGCCTTTTATTTTGGGAGGGGGGCGGGTTAAAATCATTTTATGATTTTCATTTTTACAAAATATCTTCACATTACTTAAAGTAAGATAAGATTTATTGTTCCTTCTTAACATTTTGCCTTTTCTTTTCTTTCATTCTTAATAATTTCTTTCTTCTTTTCCCCTTCTCTCCTTCCTATCTTACAATCTTTCTCTCTTCTCTCGTTCTCTCTGATCATACTATTTTTCCCTAAGGCTCCTAACCCCCCCCCCCCCCCCCGAAAACCTCGCAGGATTTTTTTTTACAGCGCCACTTACGGTAATGAGATGACGATGTTGATGATGTTGACTGTCGGTATTATGACTGAGATTCAAAGAATTATTTTAGTGTCATTTCACACTTCAACAGGGCAATTCAAGACGAAGGGTTATAGATAATATTATGGAAAATTATAGAAATATAGGGAATTATGTCTGGAATCAGGAAAATCATTCGTCTTACAGTTAATTTTTCAGTAAGCATGGCCGTAGATGGCGTTATTCCAGTTAAACCAGAGTGGATTTATTGCAGTCGTAAAAAACATGATTTACAGCAGTCGTAAAAAAGGAAGGGTTCCAACCAGTAAAGAAATAGTAAGGCTATAGAGATATCCAAAAAAGTTGAATATGAAAAAGCAAAAATAAAGGATAAATTAGCAATACATTATAAAAAATGGGAAAATTTTACCCCTTAAGGCAGGAGGGCCGATAATTTTAAAATTCCTGCCCCCTCACTTTCTTATTGATCCTTACACTTATTTCTTATTATTGTTACTAGTTATTTCTTTTAAAAGAAGTTTTTTGACATGGTATGGTTACAAACCTATTTTTTTTTCAAGACCCGCTTGTATAATAATGATATCTAGAAATTAAAACCAATAAAATAATATCCAAGTCCTTTGGAAGCGCATAGAGACGTTATATCATAATGTGATATGCGCTATACAAGAACTGTATATTATTATTATTATTAATGCAACATGTTTATTATATATATATATATATATATATATATAAATATTTGTCATTTCATTTCTCAGGGATCAGGAAGCACCATCACCTTTCACCTTTTTTAGATAAGAAAACGTATGTATTCTAAGTGTTACAAAGCAGCACCTTCACCTATTCTTTTAACCATACTGAAATCTTTGTTCAGATTGCAGATTTTGCATTGTATTGTATTTTACATATGTATTTTGGTTTACAATGAATGAAAATAAGATTTCTCTCTTGATTTACTATGTATGTTTATTATGTAGAAAAATATTGTATTGTCGGAAAATCTCAATAAAGGCTAAAAAGCATTTAAAAAAAAAATTATAGATCCACTCTGAGTTAAACGGACGATGCTAGTCATATGCTAATGTATATGCTAATGCAGTAGTTATCGTTTCAAGTAAATGATTGAGTTTGCATGTTTTAGACAGTTTTGGATCAATAACAATTTATTAAAGCATTTTTCTAAAGTTTTTGTAGTAGATTATCATTGATCATAGTAAGCGCTTTAATTCGCATATCACTCATCTCGATCAAGCATTGGTAACTGTAGTTATTACGTAATGTTTTGTTCATACTATATATAAAATTGTCACCAGGAAGTTTGTGTACAAAATAAATGAAAATATCATACGATATTTTCCACCTTCCGTCGGACTTCGGTTGGAAACTAAAAAATACTGAAGCGCTAGGTTTACTAGGGCACATCGCACTGTCTTCTTCAGGCTATGTCAGGTTTGCAACCAATAAATGAGTGCCAACTATATGATTTACGTAATTGTGTGCACATCTGCCCATTGTGTTACACTTGGTATGGACTTCTAATCTCAGGCTAGGACAGTCATCTGGCGGTGTACTACAGACCTGAAAATCTCTGGTAGTGCCGAGTAGAACCAGAAGCGGTGGTGTCAATTGGGGGCAGTATACCTCTGCCAAACGGATCCACAGCTAAAAATTTGAAGCCCGACTTGGTAGCCTACCAGCAGCAGGCATCCTGACAGATTTGGCTGCTGGGCAGCAAGATACTAGTCACCCGGTTTCGTCACAGTATCAATTAACAATACGACTACGAATTGTCGTGATTTATTTTGATCAGGGCGATTGTTTCTTCAGTAATATTTGTAACAGTCGTCACTATTATATCAAGACCTTACACATTGAAATGGTTATGGTTTGAGGCATTCGCTCGCTCGCTGATTCGGAAAGGATGATACATAACGGACGTTAACACGAAAGTATTAATGATTTCATGTCATTTATAATCGTGATGGAATATCGATGATGATTATGATGTCTACAATTATGTTAATATTACAAAATAAATACACAATATGTAATACAAATAACAACTATCACAATGAGGATGACACACTGCAATTACAAAACCACCATCACTGGCACTGGTACTTGCGTGCGCCTGATGTTACCCTTGGCCCGCACCCAATTTTTTCTTCATAAAATAGGTGATGAAAACAAAAACATTTTTATGCTTGGTGATTTTAATATCAACTTCGTGATTTATTTTGATCAGGGCGATTGTTTCTTCGGTAACATTTGTAATAGTTGTCACTATTATATCAAGTTCTTACACACTGAAATGGTTATTGTTTGAGGCATTCGCTCGATTCGCTCGCTCGCTGATTGGGAAAAGATGATACATAACGGACGTTTACACGAAAGTATTAATAATTTCATGTCATTTATAATCATGATGATATCGAAGATGTTTATGATGTCTACAATTATGTTAATATTACAAAATAAATACACATGTAATACAAATAATAACTATCACAATGAAGATGACACACTGCAATTACAAAATCAGTCATCATTCATCACTGGTACTTGCGTGCGCCCGATGTAACCCTTGGTCCGCACCCAGCATCACCCCCTCCCCCCAAAACAACAAAACAACAAAACAAAACAAAACAACAAAGCAAAAAGACAACAACAACAACAACAAACAAAAAACTACGCCACTGTCATCCTGTCTGAAATGGTCAGTTTTTAATAAAACTTCTTCAAGCCTTAAACGACAAACTCCCTCCCTGAGTCATATTTCCTGAGTTTAATATCACAAACAGGCCTACTTATTACTTAAAATACTTGTGTAACTATTCATTATCATAGTATTGTATATTCCCCTCCCCCTCCACCTTAATTGCGCAATCATAAGAAAATGCTCCAAAATTATTCAAAGGCGCATATCTACACTTCAAACACAATAACCCTCGGGCTATAGGATCATTGGTCAATTCAATTCAATTCATTTCAGTTCAATTTGTATTTATTTCATTTTCTACAGAAAGAAAAACAATTACAGGTATTATTCCAGAAATTATGAAGAAAATGTACAAATTCATTTTTTGATAAGTATATGAATACATCATAAAAAGAAATTGTTAGAATAAATTCTGAGGAAATGGGGGGGGGGGGGGGGTGGGACCATCAAAAGCAGTTTTTGTAATGCTATAGGGCTGTAACCGCTATCTCCGTACCGATGTAATAATAGTAATGGAGGTAGCTCATTACTAGAGTACTGGCTCTGCATGCATGAACGATAAAATGATTATGAGGAAATTAATTTTGATGATATCTTATACACATTTAGACCATGTCGTTGAAGTATCCTGCAGCTTTTAATCATCATAATGAAACCAATGTGTGCCAAATTGTGGAATGATTAAGCAACATGTAGTGGGAATAGAGGCGCTGTGGCTCCGTGGTAGAGCAGTGGTCTCGTAACCGGGAGTACCCGAGGTTCGAAACCAAGTGGATGCGCTAATGACGTTTGGCAAGGTATTAATCCTCATCATCAAGTCCTTCAGAGAGGACTTAAAGCCGTCGGTCCCCTGGTAGCTTACTAACAAGCATACATATACTTTCTTAGCAGTTAGGCAAAATAACCAACTAACCCACCAACCAAATCTTTATTTTTAAAGAGAAAGAAAAAAAAAAAAAGAATCTCTCAGCCTCTCCATATACAACGCACTCTCTCTCTCTTGTCATTTTACATCATCTGCATCCATTTCCCTTTCTTCCCACACACCATGCAAAATGAATACAATAAGTACTGGTACCAACGATGTCTTTCATCATGTTATCAGTCTGAGTAATTAAGTATCAAGTAAAAATCTGCACAGGTTTGACGGAAAGAGTCATTCTGTCAAAACGGTAGGACATGTTTCAAAGCAAAACATTGTATATTGGTATAATAGTTTCATAAAGCATCATATCAAGTAACGAGATGTTGAGAAGTATTCTGGACTATTCATATTTTATAATCTATAGTACTGCGCGATCTCCCTGACTCGATGCAAGTGCGCTATCCCTGAATTGCTGCCCCTCGGTTCTTCAGCCGGACGTTTGGAGCTCGTCTCGTGATCGTAAATTTATGGTGGCCCTGAAGTACGCTCGACAACAGGTCATGTGTGACGTGAATTTCGCATCCCAGGTCCTGAACTTTGCATCCCAAGTCGTGAAATTCACGACCCGCGGTGCGAATTTCATGATCTCGGATGCAAAGTTCAGGACCTGGGATGCGAAATTCACGTCGCACATGACTTGTTGTCGACTCCAGGGCCACCATATAAATTTGATAACCTTCGGTGGCTGTAGTAAAAAAAACAGAAAGACCAGTCAGAATCTGGACTAGTTGAGAAGAGGATGATAGCAATTTGTTTCAGATGAGATGATATACAAAATTCAGGAGCGCAGAGTTGACTTTCCAAATTAATGTGTTCACTCGGTGAGAAAACTTTTAGAAGTCTTTTCAGTGAAGTGGAGGTGGAAGGTTTTTGTTCTCTTCATGGATGATGGGTCATGAGAAAAAATTAGCAAGTAACTGGTGGAGTGGTAGGCAGGGTCATTAAAGTTGACCACTTGTTGATAAATGGATGCCATTACAGAGATCCGGTAACTTTGTGGAGGCTTGATTTAATAAATTGTCGAATTTTGATGTCTGTGTAGTATAAAGATGTTCAGAAGAATGAATTAACAGCCAGGAATATAAAGATTTTGAAATATAAGATGTTATTTTCAAGATATCTGTCAATGAATTTCGCCATTTGCAAAACCATACACACTAGGAAGAAAAGGTTCAACTTTGCACCCTTAAAATGCAATACTATAGCTCCTTTATTGGTCCGATTTTGCACCCATAGAAGCATTATGCACCATTTAGGGTGCAGTGAGCAACATCCTGCACCCCTTAAGAGTGCAGCGTTATACCCTTTAGGGAAGGTGCAAATTTGCACCCTTTTGGATGCAAAAATTTTTGCACACTTTAAAGTGCATAAATTATTGCACCTTTAAGGTTGCAGATGGGCATTTCTGGGTGCAAACAAGCACGAAAGGGTGCATTTTTGCACCTTTTTCATGTGGGGTGCAATCTAGGGTGCAAGATTGCACCCCAGAAGGTGCTGCCGTTGTTGCATTTGGGGTGCAACATTGAACCTTTTAATCTTAATGTGTACCAGGGAATGCTTTTGTCTTACACTGCAGCCTATAGTGTAATAAAGGTCTGGCATTTCACTTGCATAGTTCCACTTTTTGTGAAGCACAAGATGATGCTAATTTGAAGTGCATTTTTCCGGGCTTCATATTTACAGCATGTACGGCCACGTCGCAGCTCAGATTTTTAAAAAGTTACTCAGTGGCTTTAAGGAGTGTGAGTTCTGGTGCAAAGGGTCTTTTCAAATTAGTTTAATACAGTCGGAAGTGGACATGGTGAAATTGAGAAATTAAGAGCAGAAAATGGAATAAGGAAAATGCTACAAGGGATGATTAATTTGCACCAGCAGATAGGTTTCATTAAAATGATTAAAAGTCGAAAAACAGTCTGTAGCCATAATATGTCCATCACCTCCGGATGTGCGTCATTAAAACGTCGCTGAACATTTCTTTGTCTTTATCATAATCATCGTGAAGCATATAGGCCTAATATTTATCCGTAACCAGGATATACTATGCATGCTGGTGCTTCATGTACTGTACACACTAAGAAAAAAGGTGCAATCTTGCACCCTTCAAATGCAACACTGGGAGCACTTTTAAGGGTGCAAATGTGCACCTTTACAACCTTTTTGCACATTTAAAGGTACGTTTAGCGGCATTTTGCACCCTATAGGGTGCAGAGTTGCACCCCTTTAGAAAAGGTGAAAATTTGCACCTTTTTGTACGCAAAAATCTCTGCACCCTAAAAGGTGCAAATTTTCACCTTTTCTAAAGGGTGCAAGCGGGCATTTCAGGGTGCAAACAAGAACAAAAAGGTGCAGCCAGTGTTGCATTAAGGGTGCAATTTTTTTCTTAGTGTGTACTAAATTGATTTTATACTCTGTTGTGAAAGAGTAATGTTATTTCGTTAATATATAGGCTAAAAAAATAGTCGAAACTAATTGGAGTTAGGGTAGACCACTACGAACACCAGGACATGCATTGATTTGTTTTGGGTAGAGATATACCTTAACGGTATAAAGATCTCTGAAGAGAAAGTGAAGCATATAAACAGATAAATGCATATTGAAAACAAAATAATTCAGGACCCTGCTTCCAAAATAGTTAAAATAGAATGATGATAAATGAACATATGATGAACATGATGAATATGAAGGAACTATATGAACTTATTTCCAGACAAGAATAAAAGAACGGTATCACTTTTTTAATGTGCCCCTTTCCCCCTTTTTTTCTTAAAATGAAAAGCATTGGAAATTTGGGTAGTGCTTTTAAATTCAATATTCCCACTGCCCTTCCCCTCCCCATAACAAATCATGATTAAAGGCGGGCCCATCCCGAAGGAATGCCGCTCATTAGCGTAATTATTTTATTCCAGGGTTTATTTGAAACGTAATCCGACCTTCTTTTTTTTTAAAGAAAGTATTGAATAGTTACATTCAGCTTGGAGTTCATCTAGATTGATGTTATTATATTATAAAATAAAGAGGATACGTGAGAATAGAAAGGGAAAAGTAACCGCTCAATGTAACCCTCTTTCTCTCTTCGAAAGCAAAAAATGAATTATTACTTCCATTCCAGAAAATTCTTTCGCTTTGTTCGATTAATGCGTGTGTACAGGAATATATTCTGACCCCCCCCCCCGAAGTGCGTTAAGGGGCCAGGATGGAGAAAAATGGCTGTCTTTATTGGTGTTTATACATGAGGTTATACAAAATCACATAGTCAAGTGATGACTTCTGACGTAACACGGCCTACGAGTTTTAAGCCGATGTGATTGGTCAATATCCAGAGCTCACGTGTGTAACAATGCTCTACAGACACTCGTCGTCGCAATCATAGCAAGAGAGAAAGTTTGCACAGTGACACACTCCAGTCTTTGTCACTAACTTTGCTGAATAAATTGTTTCGTAAATATTTCGCTCTTGAACAAGTCTTCACTTTCAAAGTTCGAGAGTTATAACACAATATCGGTCACTTCTAGAGAGGGGTGAATTTCATTCCAGGTGAAAATAACACTTCAGCTTCATATCGCCAGACTGCCAGTGATGGAATATTGAAAACAACGCTTGTGCATCAATCTTAACGCATATTTGCTCATTCTGTTTTAGGAAAGTAGAAAGGTGATAGGCCTAGTTACTTTCTTCCTCTGGTTTTCCCTAAAACATCATCTTTGCTTTGGAAGGAAGCGTGATATTTTCAAGTTCGTCTTTGCTGCCGTATGCCGTACGATCGTTTACGTTTGATCTCATCGTGATCGATATCGCGTATGAGAACATGATCTATCGTCTGATCGTCTGAGCAATTTTCTGTGAACTTGATACGATCCCATGACAGTTATGTCGAATCGCCGTGAATCAATCATCCTTTCTGTTCTCATAGGGTTTCTATTTGTACTTTTGGGGGTGAGTAAATCCAAACTGCTTTTGTTTTTAATCGACCTGTTCACTAAAGTATTCAAATTTATGCACGTTTCCCTCCAGAACCCCTCGTTACCATTTATTGTTATGCATAATGGCATCTGAAAAGAGTTTGCATATATTAGTTGTTGCTATATCGGGCAAGACTCAGGGCAAAATAAGTAAACGGGTCTATTCAAGTTATATCAAAGCATAGCCAAAGGATTGCCATCAATTTGCTTTGATACTTGTAAAATGATTTTAATTCGTTTTAATATTTTTGATTAGCTTTACATAAAATCATTAATGATCAATGGAGTGTATGAATTATTATCAAACCTTGGACATAGACATATACAGTGAATAACTGAATATCGAATGTAATCAGTATTCAAATTTGAACAAATAAATGATGGGTATAATATAGGTTTTCCCGGTCAATTTCATAATTTTGTCATTCAAGTTCATATTCCGAGCATTCAATTTCCCGCATTTCACGCTCGCAGCTCTGAAGCAGCTTTCAAATTCAAATTGGGTCATTCAGATTCACTATCCGAGCAATCAATTGTTCATTTGGTTCATTCAAATTAAAAGTAAGTTAGGAGCATGCTTTTTGATAAATGGGCAATCAAATTCATTTCAAGCCGGCGACCGAATCTCCTTGGTCATTCATATTCGTGAAAAGGCAACCAAGTTCCAAATAAGTGCATTCAATTTAAAGATTCACTGCATTTAGTTAGCTTGGGGTCATTGTGGGTGTTTTTCACTTAGTTTGGAATGAATTGGTCTTCTTTGGCAAGTCATTTGCCATAATGTTATCATGCTTAAGTCCACTATTTTAGGTTTATGCCATAAATGCTTCCATTGAAACTGGTAACATGGAAATTCTAAACATTTCATATTGCTGTTTATTTAGGCTTCCACATGAGAGATTTTGAGATCATGTTGTTTGTCAGTTGGTTTTGTAATTGACGCATTGTGTGGTTAGTGTTGTGATTTTGTCTTTTTATGGGTGGCGTCATCAAGGAGTGTAAGTTAGAAATTATGTCGTTATGCTGTTAAAGTATTGAAGTATACATGAGCATATAAAGACATGATATCATTGTAAATATACAAAGATTGGAAGAAAACTTCAATGAGAGTCATAGTTATGATAGTGTTGAGTTTCACATTTTCGACCTTTGATTAGATCATCTTCAGAAATTGTAGGTAAAACTGAACATTTTGATGCCTTCTTATATCAGTGTATACAAAAATTTGTGTCTAAACAAAAAACATTAGTTAAAATCAACCAAAATTTGGGTACATTAATTTTCAACAAATAATTGGGTAATTATGACCATCATCATATTGGTCATCTTCACCAAAATTCTGGTAGGACAATATTCGGAGTGTGCTCGTTTATCAGAAACAACCAACGCTCGTCCCGCTCTCCCCCTCATAACCCCCTTTTTATCTTCTCCACTAAATTGAGTGCACGAAGTAGGAAATTGATCGCCTGAAAATGAAATTGAACGCCCCAAACAGCGTCATCGTGACTACGAGTTGAATTTGAATGCGCAAGTAGGAAATACAATGCTCGCATTTGGAAATTGAACGCTCATGCGTGATTTTGATTTACGGAAAGAGAATAAGAGCACCCATTAATGAAATTGAGCGATCGGATTCGGAATTTGAAAGCCCGAATGTCTTCGCGGGGCGTGCGTTGCGTGAAATTGAATGCACGTTCATGAATTGGAATGAAAAAAGTATGAAATTGACCGGGAAAACCTATAATTGCTTTTTAATATACTAACAAATTATTTTTAAGCACGCTCGATATAGGCATACTAACTTAATAAATGAATAATAACAACTGAAACTGATTTAAAATTCTAGCAGCTCAGTGGACATGATAAATTATTTTATAGGTTTTCCCGGTCAATTGCATGATTTTGTCATTCAATTTCATATTCCGAGCATTCAATTTCCCGCATTTCACGCTCACAGCTCTGAAGCGGCTTTCAAATTGATATTTGGTCATTCAGATTCACTATCCGAGCAATCAATTGTTCATTTGGGTCATTCAAATTCAATGTAGGAACATGCTTTTTGATAAATGGGCAATCAGATTCATTTCAAGCCGGCGACCGAATATCCTTGGTCATTCATATTCGTGAAAAGGCAACCAAGTTCCAAATAATGCATCCAGTTTAAAGAATCATCGCATTTTAGTTAGCTTTGGGTCAATGTGGGTGTTTTTCACTTAGTTTTGAATAAATTGGGCTTCTTTGTCAAGACATTTGCTATAATTATCACGCTTAAGTCCAGTATTTTAGGTATATGCCATAAATGCTTCCATTGAAACTGGTAACATGGAAATTATGAACATTTCATATTGCTGTTTATTTAGGCTTCCACATGAGAGATTTTGAGATCATATTGCTTGTCAGTTGGTTATTGAATTGACGCTTAGTGGTTAGTTACGTGGTGTTGTCTTTTTATGGGTGGCGTCATCAAGGAGTGGAAGTTAGAAATTATGTCGTTATGTTGTTAAAGTATTGAAGTATACATGAACATATAAGGACATGATATCATTGTAAATATACAAAGATAGGAAGAAAACTTCAACGAGAGTCATCATTGTCATGATAGTGATGAGTTTCAAATTTTCGACCTTTAGTTATATCATCTTCAGAAATTGAGGTAAAACTGAACATTTTGATGCCTTCTTATCCAATTGTATTAGTGTATACATAAACAGTTCTTGTTCAGTTTTACCTCAGTTCCTGAAGATGATCTAAATGCAGGTCGAAAATTCGAAACTCACCACTATGACTCTCATCGGAGTTTTCTTCTTATCTTTGTATCATCCAAGGTAATTATGGATATCATTGTAAGCATGGTAAGTGGATACAAATTCAAAACAATATAGAACCTTAAAAAAAGAATAAGCATACTATACAGAAGCGTATGAAAATGGGACTTTGTGTGTGTGTGTGTGTGTGGGTGTGTGTGTTTGTGTTAAAGGTGAGGGGTGTGCGGGTAGATTGTGTACATTCTAAAAAGGGATTGGTCAAAATAACCAATGTGTTGGTGAATATGTGTCTGAATAAAAAATAGTCAAAGTCAACCAAAATTTTGGTACATTAATTTTTAACAAATGGTTGGGTAATCATGACCATCATATTGATCAATCTTCACTAAAATTTTGGTCGGACAGTAATACACCAACACAGTAGTTATTTTGACTAATCCTTTTTCGGAGTGTGTTCGTTTATCAGAAACAACCAACGCTCGTCCCCCTCTCCCCCTCATAACCCCCTTTTTATCTTCTCCACTAAATTGAGTGCACGAAGTAGGAAATTGATCGCCTGAAAATGAAACTGAAAGCCCCAAACAGCGTCATCGTGACTAATGGGTGAATTTGAATGGACAAGTAGGAAATACAATGCTCGTATTTTGAAATTGAACGCACATGCGAGATTTTGATTTTACGGAAAGGAAATAAGAGCGCCCATAAATGAAAATGATCGATCGGATAGTGAATTTGAAAGCCCAAATGTCTTCGCGGGCGTGCGTCACGTGAAATTGAATGCACGTTCATGAATTGGAATGGAAAAAGTATGAAATTGACCGGGAAAACCTATATTAAGCATTGTGTTAAGCACTGAATAAAACTGGAAAATTTTACGAGAATAATGACAACTGAATTTCTAGTACTTCAGATAGTGTGATTTTAAGCTTTATACATGTAATAACTGAACAATGGAAATTAACCACATATTCAGTACTAGCAGATCAACGAAAGAAATCAATATATTTTTATCAAGCACTTTATGAAATTGAATATATTATTTCAGTGAATGAGATCTCCATTTATTGCTTCGATGAATGTATTTTTTCATCAGTAATAGGATTTAGGCGTTGTATATATTGACCAACTAACTAAATTATCGAAATTCATGTGAATTTCATTTCTTTTATCCTAAAATGAATGGTTTTAACTTGGTGCATTCTTTATTGAATACTCGAAAATCGGGCATATAGCTCCTATTCGAACTGGTTACTGATTGCTAACCCTCAACGAACTTTTGGTCATGAGCCCTGTTGTTTAATCATTGTTGTTGTTGTTGTTGTTTTTAGAAGGGTGAAATTAACACCGTACAGTAATGCTGGTAACTCCTATAAGTGATATCGCTAGCGGCTTGCAAACTAGTTTTTATTCAATTACTGTTCAAGATGGCGACTGTAATGATAATGACTTTTACCACCATTTTATATATTATTTCTAGTTGTTTGATTATCTCACAAGTGTGTGTACCTAATTTCTACAAATATTGTATTATTGTAAAGATATCTTAACCGAAACATATGTTTCAAGATTAACAATAATGATTTATCTTATACTTTTCATTTGTAAATATAAATGCATTATTCATGTTCGCCGTAATTTGTCATTGATGTCCATTCGGGTGTCCATTACATGAAATAATAATAATAAATAATAACGTTTTATTTACCAAGCGTAGCCACTTCAGTTTTATCAGCTGCTATTCCAGCGGGCCCTGCACAACATTATTATTATCCTTCACCATTCTTATATGTCGAGCGCCTGGCTAGAATGCAGGAGGTCCCATTTTTAAAGTCTTTGGTATGACTCGGCCGGGGATCGAAACCGACGACCTCTCGTTCATGAGGCGGACGCTCGTCTATCCATTGAGCCAACATGCATATATAGTTGTGAATCCTACTATAATTCATATCTAGGGCTGCAGAAGTGTTTTCAGTATACCATTTCAATTCAGTTCAGTAACAATGATCATTATAATGGAGATGATATTATAAAGTAGTTGAACACTGGAGATTACAGAACATTCCTTTTCTAACAAATATATAAATGTTATAAAGATTTTCTTTGAGTTTTGAACATATAATTAAATGATAAATTCGAACCAATCACACTAGTAATTTCTTACGTAGATGACCATAATGACTATTTCAGTTTTTGTTTTAAAGATACGTCTCTTTTGGATAATCGAATCAAGTATTTAGAGTACCAAAATGAAATTTTTATATTTCAAATTCAATGTACCAGTTTATACCAAGCAAATTGAGATACATGCATGATTATTCCATGTTATTTTCATGAACGCCTGTACTATTTTGGATGCGCTTTAAATAATCACTTGAAATAATAGCAATTCTGCTTTTCTTCTACTATTTTAATCAGTAAACCATTTAGTTTTCTGTCTATCTGCACAATCATGTACATATCTAAATCTTAATAGTCAACCGTTTTATACAGTCACTTTTTTTTCTAAATGGATACGATACGACAATTTCATTGTGCATAATTAAGGTGATCACGCGCGTCTTGGATTTATTTTAGCTTGTGTGTGTGTGGGGGGGGGGGGGGGGGAAGGATTCTACTTTTTTTTTTTGCTTCAGGAATTTGATACACTTGTTTACCCCCCCCCCCACAATAATCAATAGTAGTTAAAGCATCAGTGACATGACTGATTGTGCCTTTCTTTTCCTCCATACAGTTGATAACTCGTACAAAAGGAACATGCGCCAACCTGTCAATGGGTAATATCAATTTGATGTTAACACATTTTCTACGCCTATAATTATGTATACGTCTCTCTTGTAATATTCACCAATGACGTAATAAGCACAATGGCCACAACAAGTCAGAAACCTTAACTGCTAAAAGTTCGTTCAAAATATATGTACCGGTAAACCGATTCAAAGAAATCAGCGTTAAGTTCTGCGAGGCACAATGTCTGTTAGATGCTTAGATATTATAATCAACAGCAAAGGTAAATGAGTATAATACTCGTAGGTCCTTTCCACCTGAAACATCCTCATTTTTCTTTCTTTTATACGCTGTTTACCGCTGCATATATCTGACCGAGCCTTATAATAGATAAACATGAATATTGACCGTAAATTTATGTTTCCATTATGATTATAATACCGTGCACACTAAGTGCGGAGAATTTTTCTTTCATTTTTCATAACACGGTGTGAGAATGAAAAAGAGACTGAAAAACAAGAATGACGGGCAATTATGCACATAGATGATCTCAAAATTCGATAGCAATCATCATTAATATATTTTGTTGGCAGTGTATGTGTGAGAGCTTCAGGCTTAGAAGAAAATTTTATTTACAATGGACGGGAGGGGGGGGGGACTAAAGTCTTTCAAACCTTTCATTTATCTACATTTTCGTAAATAATTGAATCTAGATATAAACTTTTTATAGAAACATCACGCACTAGAGGCTGTTTGGCCATGCATGTCTATTGCATGTAAGTGCTTTATACACTGTTACCCGTAATGTTGGAATAAAATTGCTAACCTCCAGTCCATTTATGAAATGATCGTGACAATGATTTATCATTTATTCGTAAAGGATTTCTAGGTCTACATTCTCAGATTGATTTTTTTTTTTTGGAAAAAAAGTGTGATTATGAACTTCTTGATAAATCATGTGAGTAAGCAAACATGGCCTGGGACCTAGTAGGCCTACTGCTTTAAGTCCTCTTCGACGGTAATGAGGATTAATCATTAATGCCTTGGAAAAGGGAACTAGACTCTAGACTGGTTTATATTGCATCAACATAGTTTTGAACGAGGGGCCTCCCGGTTACGAAGCTAATGTTTTACCACTCAATCATGGCCATACGCAGCTGGAGCAGGGGGGGGGGGCAGTCCCCGGAAATTTCATGAAAAACAAAAAAACGTAATGAAGTATCAATACTGCATTACACCCAGCCCCCAGCCTCCGACAGAACTGTATGATCCTCCTGGATATATGATTATAACTTTATTCGTCATGAATAGGGCCTAATAAGTCATATAACAATTACTTGATGGACGGATTATTTTGAGGTAAGAGAGAAAAAAAGTATGAGCAACAGTGTACATAGATATGAAAAGAAAAATCATCATCTTTATTATTGTTACTATCATTATCATCCTCATTATTATTATCATTATTATTACTGTTGTTATTATCATTATTATCATTATTATTATTGTTATTATTATTATTATTATTATTATTATCATTATTATTATTATTATCATTATTATTATTATTATTATTATTATTACTTTTATCATTATCATTATTATCATTATTATTATTGTTATTATTATTATTTTTATTATCATTATTATTATTATTATTATCATCATCATCATCATCATTATTATTATCATCATTATTATCATTATTATTATTATTATTATCATCATCATCATCATTATTATTATCATCATTATTATTATCATCATTATCATCATTGTTATCATTATTATGATTATCATTACTATTATTATTAACAGTAATAGTAGTAGTAGTAGTAGTAGTAGTAGCAGTAGTAGTAGTAGTAGTAGAAGTAGTAGTAGTAGTAGTAGTAGTAGTAGTAGTAGTAGTAGTAGTTGTAGTAGTAGTAGTAGTAGCAGTATCATTAAAATTAATATTGTTGTTGTTATTGCTATTATTTCATCATCATTATTGTCACTTATGATATTAAAATAATTGATGCTAATCTTTTAATTGATAATAGTGTTGTGGTTGTTGTTGTTATAATCATTAATTTCTCATCATTATTACTATTTTTAATGACAGACCTTATACAGTGATAAAATTAAACATGATAGTATCATTTAAGGTCTACTGTTTGAGCTCTGCAGATGTTGTTTTTTTTTTAAATGTCATTTCAGATCCAACTTCTTTTACATGCTCTGCCAAAACTTTCGGTGAAAATGGTGAATGTGATACTGGAATAAGGAGTAATATCCACGTGACTAGTGCTACTGTTCAAGTGGGTTCTGATGCCGCTGTGGATGCTACCGACGCTGCAAACACCATCATACATTGCAGAGAAAAAACCTGCATCGATCTTGCATTTTTTCTCCTCACCCAGTACTCACAACAATTCTGCTTTACCCTGGAATATCCATATGGTCCAGACTTTCCTCTCTTGAGTGCGACGATTACATTGTCGTATACAGGTGCCAAGGCTTGCTTGTTGAAATACGAAAGCCAAACAATATTTGAAAAATGAAAACAGAACAAAAAAACAACAACAAACAAACAAACAAACAAAACAAAACCACCGCCGTGCTTTCTTTATGATAATATTGATTAACCAGGGAAGCTTCATAATCGATAATAGCTTTTCTTCCTGGGGGGCCCCTCAATTAGCAATTGCCAGGTAGGCCTACCCATTTACAACTGGGTGTAGTGTGGCAAATGTAGATTAATGTCTTGCCTAAAGAATGAACCTCTGCATCTCATTTTAGATTAGATTAGATTAGATTGGATTAGATTAGTTGCATAATGATTATTGTATAATTTCGTTCTTCACATTTTTGCCTCACACGTCATACCTATGCGTAATTATAATGACACACGATGAGGGAAGGAATATGCTTAGGCCCTGTGTTGCATTACTCACATTTTGCCATTCATTTAGTACGCACATACCCCCCCCCCCCACACACACACACACCCACACACACACCCACACACAATCTCCCACGCGTACCCTCGCCAAGACACCCTCACACATCTTCACGTCACTGTACACCCTAGCAGGGGTGTTGGGGGCAAGATGACCCATAGGTAAATTTATTTACGTTTAAATGAAAAAATAGGGGTATTATACTACAGTTGCATGACCCAGTCCTCTCTTTTCCCATACTATTATTTCTTTCTCCTCCTCTGTTTCTTCTTTTTTTCTTCTTTTCTTTTTTTTTATTGATTACTCGAAATATCATGGGGGGGGGGGCAGTCGCCCCCTACCCCCTGTATCGCCGCCCCTCCACCCGAGACAGCTATTGTTCCTCTTGTTCTCCTGTCCTCGGAAGGCTCATGGAATAAGGCTCAAATCTCTTGTCTGACATTCGAGGACTACTGTTTGACATTACGAGGACCATTAATTCCGAGGAATTTTCTGTGTTCACTATCCTCGCTTGTAAAGCTATAAGAGGGCACCCCCACACTCGTGCTGGGGATTTTTTGAGGCGGTTTACCACCACATATCTTAACAAACTTTTATGATGATTATTTTGATGCTAACAACCTGGCAACGATACATTTGAACAATGTATACCAGGACTGGTTCTCTTTTATATGCTGTACTTGTGAAATTGTTGTGCAGCAAGATTTTTAATGTAAATATAAGCAATTATCCTTTATGGACGTAATAAATGAAATGAAATGAAATGAAATGAAATTTGGTAAGTAATTCACAGCAATAACCCAGTTTAATTGGTTGGAAATTATGCAAGTAAAATCATCTTATGAATCATTTATAAAATTCACATTTCAATTAAACAAAATTCAGAGAAAGTTGATTAACGTAGAAATACAAAATATCGAAAAACCTGCACGAAAATATAAAAAGCGAATTAATTACAGATTTTTGTTTGTTTCTCTAGTCTCCTCCCTGACATGTTTTATTGTTTTTTTGTATGTGTTTTTTTTGTTTTGATCTTGTTCCATATACACATTAAAAATCGTTTGCAAAATTAACCTTCATGTATAATTCCATAAACAGCTTTTTAAGGATTATATTTGACCAAGCATTTTACATTTTTGAAAATTATTTTTTCTTTTTTTTTCAAAGTATCTCTTATTTCTTTTATGACTTCGAATATCTTATTCATTAAAACGATAAAAGAGTTTTAAGTTACGTGTGGAATAACATAATTTTAAGTGGGGAATGTCGAGTATTTTGTTGGCAACTCGCCAATGATAGTTCGATGTCAAGCTTAAGAATAGTACAAATCTTATTAGTTTTCCCTACCATATAACATTTCCGTATATGCTCAACATTATTTTAGAAGTTAATTACACGAATTATACAAGAGAAAATGTTGAGACAGATTTCAACAACAACAAAAAAAGATAAGATGTCCTCATTTTCCATTGTGAGTGAATATTCACAATTGAAAGTTTTCGGTCACACCCTGGTATATAGCCTTAGTGAAAGGATCGTTCACTCTTAGACAGAATGGTGCTGATTAGCCTTTCTTGTCCCACATGTGGAACCTTGAAAGGTTCTTCAAAGACATGAAAGAACAGGGGCGGCGCTATCGGGAGGGGGGCGGGGGAGATCGACCCCTATGATTTTTCAAATGATCAAAAAGAAGAAAGAGGAGAAAAGGAAGAAAAAGAGGAGAAGGAAGAAAGGAGAGTGTGGGAGAAGAGAGGGCTGGGTCATGCAACTATGATAATACCCCTATTTTTTCAATTAAAACGTAAATAAATTCGCCTATGGGTCATCTTGCCCCCTATCAAAATACCCTGGCGCCGCCCCTGTCGAAGAACCATTAAAGGTTCTCTGAAGGGTTCTGAAGGAGTCTTAAGAACCATTATTGGTTGTACATGGAATCTTTTGGGGTTCTTGAAAATAATATAAAGAACCCTTCATCTTTTCTGTAGGGTTTAAGCATAAAAAGGGATCTGGCACATTTTTCTCAGAGTGTTGTGTGCCTCAAACTAGGCAGTTGTCCTATAGTGATAACATGAACATGATGAAAGATTAAAGTTCTTTCATAATTACAACATCATCATCAGGCTACATTTCTAGGAAAACAAACAATATAAAGATGATTGAAATAATCAGCGGCCACATAGAGGTACAGATAGTCAGCCTGCAAAACACTTCCCTCAGTATAATCTGATGATTATTTTGCGTAATCAAATTAGTGTTTAAATGATTTGATAATTGCTCGAATGTTTCAACTTTAAAAAATTATGAGGCTGCAGCTCCGATCACCTACGCTGACAGGCAAAAAAAAAAAAAAAAAAAAAAAAAAATGAACGAGAGAAAAAAAAAGAATTAAGAAAAAAATTAATGAATGAAATACATAAAAAACAACACCGTTTAATAATGGCCTACTATATTCCTAACCATATCTTCCCCCAGTCAACCTATTTCAAACTTTACCATGTGTATTCACTATCATTTTTTTTAATCTCTTTTTTTTTTCAGGCGGGAGCCAGAGTAGCCAAACTTTCTCGTTTGATGGATTTAATGACTATAGCTTTTTCTCTGGCGGAAACTTTCCCGGATGCAATCCGTTCACACTCTCCTCCATCACCACGGGCCCGACCTCGTTACCAACGACGGGTTCCAGTCTTAATATCTACGAGCATGAGTTGTGCGAATTAGAACAACCTGCTACGACGCAATCTGCTACTACAAAACTTGCTACAACTCAACCAGCTACAACACAACCTGATACGACTCAACATCCTACAACACAGTATGATACAACACAACCTGTAGCTACGACAGAACTCGCGTCAACACAACCTGATACGACTCAACATCCTACAACACAATCTGATACAACACAACCTGCAGCTACGACAGAACTCGCGTCAACACAACCTGATACGGCGCAACATCCTACCACGCAACCTGATACGAAACAACCTGGTACAACAAAACCCGATGGAGCACAACCCGCTGTGACACAAGACGATGCAACACCTCCTGGTATGACGAAACCCGATTCAGTCCTAATTCCGGTGTTGTTACTCTGTATTGACTTCGTGTACGCATGATCGTTCGAAATTTTGCGTAAAAAGGGGTCTTTTTTTGAGCATGTTCGCGATTTCGAAAAAAAGGGTTGTTTTCCTGAGCTTGTACTCGATATTGAAAAAAGGTGTTTTTGAGTTTGACCTGTACTCAAAATTGAAAAAGGGTGTCTTTTTTCTGGTCCTTGTTTGCAAAAAGTGTACTTGGAATGCGAAAAATAGGGGTGTTTTTTAAAGGCCAATTTGTACCCAATTTGTGCCAAATAGGGGTAAAAATGGCTAAAAATGTACTTGAAACTCCGCGAAATAGGGGTCAAATTCTGGGTTGCCGAACGATCATGGTTACACCTTTGAATATAGAGTGACAACACCGGGGTCCTAATAAGATTCCTCTTAAAGCAAACCCTCACCACTATGTTCCAAGATAAAATGTTTGCTTGCCTATTGATGTACAATATTCCTCACGCAAAATGTTTATGAGATGCAGGAGCGGTTCTAGTGCAAAAACTTGAGGGGGGGGGGGGGGGCTACATGGGGAGTTGGAGGATTGTAATGTAATCTGTGTGATACATGTATATAGCCTACCTATATTTACCTATATGGTCATTGGTCATATGTTACAGTGGTCAAATCTAATGAAATTATAGGTTCATATCCTGGTTTCTAATTGCTGCATCATGGTCATATTGATCTTGTCTAATTTCTCCAAATGCAGCCGAACCTCTGACGGATTCCACTAGACAGCCCAAAGCCCGTCTCAAATCAAGCGTGTTCACCCCGGCCAAAGACAGCAAGGGACGCAGTCTGATTGGCTACTGTCTCACTGATCACGTGATGAAGACAGTATCATTGGTGAGTCAGATACAATGTGCCATGATGTGCAATGACGTAGCTGAATGCAAGTCGTTCAATTACAAAGATGGAGTTTGTGAACTGAATGAAGAAAGCAAAGAGAGTGTTGGTTCTAGCTACTTCTCACGGTCTAGTGGATGTACCTATTATGAACTAAAGTAATGGAAGAACTCATCAGCTGGTTACAACATAAGGGACTCAAGAAGTAAATTGGGGTTTTAATATTTATCTTAGTATTTCTACTTAAATAGTATTTTTTTTTAATCTCATTATTTGTTTGGCTTCACACTCTCCGAAAAAAAATATGGGTTGGTAAAAATATTAACCTACCAACTGTTGGTTATACAAATTTGTTTTAACGAAGAGTAAGTAGGTTCAACCTGAAGATTTTAACCAACTTTTCTGAGAGTGCACCTGTACCTGGGAGGCGAAAAGCGAACTGAATCACTGTGACCCTTGGGTCTCTCCTCCCGATATAACTGATTGGGGGTGTGCAGGTGGACCATACAACGGGATTTCCCTCTACTCTTATACGAATGGTGCAGGGGGTTCTTAACGTGCAAAGGTGGTGACTCTCCTCTACACAGGGCCTCCATTTAACGTCCTATCTCACATACACCATGTGTACGATTTTTTTTTCTCTCTTTTAATTTTGTGTTTCGTAATATAGATATTTTGTAAATGTACGCAGTTATATATGCAGTTTCAAATCGTTGGAAGAGTAACTTGTCATATTTCAGTGGAATCATGGGTATTTATTAATAATATTTAGCTTTTGAAAAAGAAAGAAGAGGAAAAATAGAACATTGAACACAATTACCCACAAATATAGGTGGGAAAATAGTTTTTTTTTCAATTCTGAATGTTTGTAACAAATAGCACCCGTTCTTGTACATATTGTATTGTAGAAATGTGCATATAAATTACGTTATGCTCTACTTAAGTGCTTTGAGTGATTTTCATTGCTTTTATTCTTGTTTCCGAAATGAACCTTCTAAGAAGCCATGCAAACTTGCTCATGAGGGACTCAAAAAGTAAGCTGTAGTTTTTATATCTATCTTGGTATTTCTACTGCTTAAGTGCAGCATGTATCATGTGTACGATTGTTTTTCTCTCCTGAGTTTATGTTACGTAATATTCTGTAAAAGCTAATATAGATATTGTGTAAATATAGTGTAAGTCAGTTTCAAAGCTTTGGAAGAATAACAGTCATAATCGTGATAATACTCAGTAGAATCATGAATATCTGTCTATATAGCCAGCTTTTTCACATAATGTGACTTTTGAAAAAGAGAAAAAAAGAAAGAAAACCATTGATTATAATTATACACAAGTATAGGAGGGAAAAATTGTGGTTTTTTCAAGTCTGAATGTTCGTAACAAATAGCACCCGTTCTTGTACATATTGTATATATATAGTAGAAATTTGCGTATAAATGACGTTTTGCCCTTCTTTAGTGCTTTGAGTGATTTTCATTGTATTTATTCTTGTTTCCGAAATGAACCTTTTAAGAAGCCATGCAAACTTGCTCATGGGGGACTCAAAGAGTAACCTGCAGTTTTTATATTTATCTCGGTATTTCTATTGCTTAAGTGCAGCATATATCATGTGTACGATTTTTTTCTCTCCTAAGTTTGTGTTACGTAATATTCTGTAAAAGCTAATATAGATATTGTGTAAATATAGCGTAATTCAGTTTCAAAGCTTTGGAAGAATAACAGTCATAATCGTGATAATACTCAGTAGAATCATGAATGTCTGTCTGTATATTCACCTTTTTCACATGCCATTATGTTAGTATCACATTTTTGACGATTTAGGGATATCTAATCATTTTATAAATCTAATCATTGGTTACAAGTATTGGTATTGACCACCAACAAAGTTTGGAACCCTCTAAATGCGGACACAGCATCATAGAAGAAATATCCTATTCGGCTTCATTACTGGTATATGTTTGATTAAAGGATAAAATGCGTTAACTAATTGTAAAAAAATCCATATTCCACCGTTTTGGAAACCATTGCATGGAGTGCAAGTTTGAGAGACAAAGAGAAATGTAAAAACGAATCCAATTCAAAATTTGAGAGTGGGAATATCATTTTACTGTAAGATAAATGAATTTTAAAAATGAAAGAGTGAAAAGGTTAATCTTGTTGGTGATATGGTTAACGAGATAGTTCCTTTTGACACAATGATTAATGAAAGTGTACATGTTTTGTTCTAGCTTTTACTGCATACATCATGTATATGTGCATGTATGTATTCCAAGAAGTAGGACGTCTATGTCGCTACTCTCTTTATGTAGGTACTCTATGCAGTACCAGAGTCATTTATTAACAGAGTTTGACCAACTTGGTTCCAGTTGGGTACAACATGCATGGTGCATTTCTTTCGTTATGTTCCAAAAACAAAACAAAACAACCAAAACAAAAACAGCCAGGACGGTAACTGGGCAGAAATCTCTGTTGGAACTTACGGGAGACGCATAAGACAAAAAAAAATCCCCTTTTTTTAGAATAGAAAAAAGTTCCTTACAGCTTTTCTTCGTGTACCTTTTTAGTCTACAGTTCTGTGACAAGTAAAAAAAAAAGGTCCGCAGATTTTTTGTATCCCCTATTTACTATTACCCCCCCCCCTCTGCCAACCAAAAGATTCCAAATCGAAGGGGGGGGGGGACATTCGATATTGTTTCCCTCGTTCTCTTACCCCCCCCCCCCCCCATTTTTGCCATTGAAAGCAATATTTGCCATAATTATGGTGCCCATTCAACATGATCAACTTAACCGCATATAGGCTAAACTCTTCGAACGGATGATACATTGCAGTGAAACTACATCCAAAGTTATATCGACTGTCAATCATTATCGAATTTTCAGTGTACTGTTAACAATGACATTGGCAGTGGGATTGGTGTTGATCAGTACATGTATCATATATTGCTAACTGCCAATTGATGATGAAAATTAATGCTTGAACGCGTGATCGGCTCTGATTCAATTCTTTTAGCGGGATTCACACGGCTGAATCGCAAATGCATATATGTACTTAGAATGTAATGCAAATTAGTTTTTGTTTCAGCTTTCACTTCATCCATTAAAATAGTATAGTTTAAAAGATTAGTGCAGTGAGTGTCGTCATTGTATATATTCTTTTGTTGTTAATTTTTGTCCAATATCTTCAGAGAGTCAAACCAAGGCTTATTT